>NIJG01000193.1:1521271-1542425 GCA_002201625.1 Euglossa dilemma
GAAAATCCTACCATAAAATGCATAATTTCCTTTTCAATCCTTTCCAAAACCACCCCAAATTTCCGCAGCAGCAAATTTGCAAACGCGAGAGAATAAAGCTGTGACTTAATCTGTTAACTTTAGATCAAAAAAAAAATTATTTTTAAAAATTCTCTACATTCTCCGTATATTTACCAAAGCTACCCCTAAATTAAACTGCATAATTTCCCTTTCAATCCCTTTCAATCCTTTCCAAAACCACACTGAATTTTTACAACAGAAAATTTGCAAACGCGAGAGAATAAAGCTGTGACTTAATCTATTAAATTTAGAACGAAGAGAAAATTATTTTTAAAAATTCTCTACTTTCTCCGATATATTTACCAAAGCTACCCCTAAATTAAACTGCATAATTTCCCTTTCAATCCCTTTCAATCCTTTCCAAAACCACACTGAATTTTTACAACAGAAAATTTGCAAACGCGAGAGAATAAAACTGAGACTTAATTTATTAAATTTACAACGAAGAAAAAATTCGAATTACGTTTTCCTTAAACCACCCTAATTTTTGAAGAATAAAATTTGCAAATGTGAGATAATAAAATGCCAATGAAAATTATCCACAAAACTTTTTTCCGAGTTTCTTTTCTCCTAAATCACCCGAATGTTTGAAACCTAAAATTTCCAACTGCGAAGAAGTGAAATTGAAAGCTGAATTACCTTTATTCCAGCGCGCCGTTGTTTTATTATCTTTTGGAAACACGTGCACAAATATTTTACTAGCCCGTGACAAACGAAACGGGAAATTCGCCGGAAGCGTTTCGCGCGTGGACGCACAACGGATTCGCGAGTTTTCCCCATCGAACCTGTCGATTTCTGCAACAGCCCCGCGTGTCCACCATCAGCCCCGAGGAGTATTAAAGCCATCGGCATCCAGTCTCCTGCAAGATACGCGGCTGCACTCGAATAACTTGGCCAATTAAAATCTGGGTCGTTGAACGTTTTCCAGCGTCCTGGCCACGCGCCTCCCATAAAGCCCCGTAACTATCTTTTCGTTCCAGTTGGAACACCCTCGCGAAGAACAATCTGGCTAACGACAACAGCTCGTTTCCTCGCTCACACCCTTTTCTCCTTTATCCTCGGAATTTCAACCGGGAAAATCGATTCGCCAAACCCGAATTTCTTTCAAAATTCTCCATCTTTTTATTTCTTTAATTCCTTCTTTAATTCTTTAATTCTTTAATCATTTAATTGTTTAATTATTTAATTTCTTCTTTAATTCTTTAATTCTTTAATCCTTTAATTATTTAATTTCTTCTTTAATTCTTTAATACTTTAATTATTTAATTTCTTCTATAATTCTTTAATTCTTTAATTATTTAATTTCTTCTTTAATTCCGTTAATCTTCGAGACTAATAAAAATAAGAAGGAATTTCTTCAAAGACCGTAAATTTTTCTATTTCACGGAATTAAATATTACCTTTTTAATTCTGTTATTCTTCGAAAACCGATCCGTGAAATCCGAATTTCTTTAAAAATTCTGAATCTTCTTATACCTTCAAACTAAACGATCTAATTTCTTTAATTCCGTTATTCTACGAGACTAAATAAAAAGAAGAAATTTATTCTTTATTATATATAGAATTTCGGACTTCCAAAGATTTTAAATTTTGCTAATTCTCGGAAATAAATATTATTTTTTCAATCCTGTTATTCTCCAAAACTAATCGCAAACGAAAAAATTAGATCCTCGATTTTTCGAACCTTGAATATTTCTTCAAAAAATCGAGCAATTACTTCTACCTTAAATTTCTTCGTTTCTTTAGTAAGAAATCTTCGATACCTATTTAACTAGGTTACGTATCACACATTTTTCAAATAAATATCTTAGAATTAGGTATAATTACGAAGAAGAAAATAAATAAAAAGTTATAATTGAATTCGTTCACTGGATATTTAATATAAGACAGAAAATTACGTTACTCACCAGATAGACCGGGATCGACGTCTTGACGACAGCTTCCGGTACCCGTTCACGGTGGACCATGATGAAATTATCCACTTCGTTGGCCGGCCCTTCTGCTCCTCGCTTTCTCCAAGGTAATTTTCTTTGTGCCAAGTGTCCAAAGGGGTTGGAGAAGGTCTGCGTTCGGTCTTTGAGGTTGTAAGATGAAAGAACTGAAATATATAGTTGCTTGCTTATAAGCCTGTTTATTAGCAGGCAGTTTATGCGGGAAATTAAACTTTTAGGGTAGAAAATGCTGATAAAACTGTATTATCAGAATCTGCAGAGACAGATTTGCAGATACACGTAGAATATAACTGGTGTCGAGTTAAATGACTCAAGGTCGCTGAATAGTATACCCCCACTATATTATCTGTACATAAAAATCATATATCTAACACTATATCTATTCTTCTATCTAATATTTAAACTAATGTGTAGATCAGTCTATTATAAATTTATTAATCCTTATTATTAATCATTATAAACCCTATTAAAACCTATTTATTAATCCTTTGCATTCGGTGACTTTTTCGTTACGGTAGAATAGCAATTCGAAGATTTTCTGCCATAAAACCAATGACACCGTTAAAACGAATAAAAAATACCGTTAAAATGACAAATCGTAGGTAAATTTACACGTAGAATTATTTTACTTTGACATATTCCAGCATCGTTGCGTTATTTTAAATTTGACATATTTATTAACATCGATCTTTGAAATTCGATTAAACAGCAACTGATAATCGTCTCTCGAGTGCAAAGGGTTAATATTTTATCTAATCTATATCAGTTACCAAATTATCACTGTTATTTTATCCATTTCGATTATCTAAAATTTTCTATTTAATTGGGATAATTCTTTTCGTATAATAATCTTTCGGCATCGAATGTGCTGATTATTATGATTAACCAAACGAGATTTCCGATTTGATTTTATTCGACTTGCAAATAATCGAGTGAGGAAATAAAATTCACCACATTATGATTTATTCTACCTTATCGAAACGCTGTATTTAAAAACTTAATTACTCCCGCCACGAAAAAGGAAAGATTAAACTCGTAGAAATCGTTTGAAACGAGAATCTCGGTTTTCCTCGAATCCTTCCTCGTTCCAAGGTGAAACAACATCTGGAACACGGGAAACGGAAGTCGTGGCGGCCATGTTCGTTCAAGGAACGAATGTTCCGCGGAATTTAACGGAAAGAATGGACCGCTGGGAGTGGACCGGGTAACGTAATTAACGAATGGCCCTATTGGCACAGCGGGGTAGTTTTCAGGAATTAGCAGCCGCGCCAAATGTTGAAATTAGGAGTATTCGCGATTCGTTCAAAAGTTCCCGCAAGTCCCGACCTCTGAAGGAATTAGCGATATCTTCGCGAGATTAGGAAAATAGGGGAAATAGGAGAGAAAATTTCGTGGCCTGCGAGTCGAATTAGAAATAAACGTGTACTGAAAAAAATCGACGAATCATTTAACTCAATCTTCAATAGAGATTGAAAAAAATATTCCACAAATTCCCCGAAAATCTTCGGGAAAAAAAAGAAAAAATACTAGAGAGAAACGTCGACGGGTTATTATAAAAAATATTGTTCGAACCGAAAATCTTCGGGAAAAAAAAGATACTATAGAGAAACGTCGTCGATTTATTCTTCGAATCTTTATGTAGAGTCTGAAAAAAATATTCTCCAAACAGAAAATCTTCGGAAAAAAAAAGATACTATAGAGAAACGTCGTNTGAAAAAAATATTCTCCAAACCGAAAATCTTGGGAAAAGAAAAAGATACTCTAAAGAAACTTCGTTGGTTTAATCTTCGAATCTTCCTATAGAGACTGAAAAAAATATTCTTCAAACCGAAAATCTTCAGAAAAAAAAGATACTACAGAGGAATATCGTCAGTTTATTCCTCGAATCTTCCTATAGAGACTGAAAAAAGTATTCTCCAAACCGAAAATCTTGAGAAAAGAAAAAGATACTATAAAGAAACTTCGTTGGTTTAATCTTCGAATCTTCCTATAAAGACTGAAAAAATATTCTCCAAACCAAAAATCTTCGGGAAAAAAAGAAGACACTAAGAGAGAAACGTCGTCGGTTTATTCTTCAGCAGAGCCTGGCGCCGCCTGGCGAGAGAAGCCAGCAACACCCGATATATTATCAAATTTATTACCCACGATATGAACGTTTCTCCGTACCCAAACACGAAAGAGAATGCTGAAAAAATATGGACTGGTCCGGGTAATATTACTCGGGTAAATTCTCGTGCAAATCGTCGCAAAATAAAACGGGAAAAAAAGAAGAAGAGAAGAAAAAAAAAGGTAGAAATAATTTACACGCGAAGTACGGCCGAAACGAAACGAAACGGGATTTAAGATCGGTGAAAAGGAGAACGGAAATTATTATCACGAGACAAGGTGAAATATGGTTGTAACAATTGAACCGGTTGCCCGTGACGATCGCGAGGGGTAGGGGGTTGCGAGAGCCAGGGACAAGCCAGAGAGAAAAGCGTTTCGTAATTATGCGAATCCGTTTGTCTGATCCTGAGAACCGAACAGATGCTCGCCGTTGGTGATTTAGTATTAAAACAATTCGCCCGCTGCCGGCCCGGTTGCTCGCTAAACTTTCAGTAATTCGTCTCTCGATATTGTTTGCCGCGATATTTTCATGCACCGCCGACTTCGAAAAGCATCTGAAATATTATTCCGCGACGAAACGGGGAAGAAGTGGAGTGAAAAATCGGTGGATAACGCCGATGATAATATTGACTATAGAAGAGTAACCCTTTGCGCTACACTAGCGCCGCAGCGGACAGATCGGCAAGCTCCGATTAGTTTCCACCTCTAATCCATGGTTTATGTATTTTATTATATTCACTCGCGTCCACGATGCAAAAATTTCGCGAAATTATTTCTCTCCGTCTTTACCGAATTGTTCTATCTCCTCCGAAATTTTTCTATCTATTATTTAAATAAATTAACGAAGAAAGAGCGGAGTTATGGAATAACTTTTTCGAGTCGCGTATCTAGGGATTCCAGAAATTTCTAGTGACATGACCGAAACTTTATTTCAATAAGAAAGTTGTTAACAATAATTTTCCAGGCTATGGGAGAACTAGCGGCACTGCGGGCAGATCGGCAAGCTCCGATTAGTTTTGCAAGCTTCTAATCCATGGTTTATGTATTTTATTATATTCACTCGCGTCCACGATGCAAAAATTCCGTGAAATTATTTCTCTCTGTCTTTACCGAGTTATTCTAAGCTGTGGGAGAAATCAGGAATAATTTTCGAGGCTATTCTTTGGTGATGCCGCGCAACCGTGTGCGATACTTTCCCGAAACCCATCAACGTTTATAACCCCATTCGTTTTTCCTTTTTTTCGGCATCCTGGAAACAATGCAGTTACCGTGTTTTCCTCCAGAGACTCGTTCGAATATATACAGCGACTCCCAAAAGAATTTATACCCTTCTCGAATGATGCTCGCGCTTTTACGATACAACTTTTGAAATTCTTATCAATGGGAGCATGCGTTTTGTTAACTACAACTGTTATAGGTTGTATAGCTTGTAAGAAACCGTGTAATAAAAATTTCGTACAAATAAAAAGAAATTCTTATGGCACGTGCCATAGTCGACAGCAACGTCACGACCTATTCTACCATAATTTATGCCTCGACTAATCCCAGTATCTACTTAAACTATGTAATAAAAATTTCGTATAAATAAACAAAAATTCTTATGGCACGTGTCACAGTAATTTCGGAAAAAAAATCCCTATGACACGTGCCATACTCGACAGCAACGTCACGACCTATTCTACCATAATTTATACATCGACTAATTCCAGTGTCTGTTAAAAAAAGTCTGGAAAATTTTGTAACGAAGAGAAAGAGGGAAGAATTTACCTGAAAACGTGATGAACTGCCCGCTCTGCGATTTCAGCTGCATATGGTGGTGCCATAATCAACAGCGAGGTCGATCACACGAGCCACTGCGTCCGAACGCGACGAAGAATAACACGTAACTGACCGGCCTGAACTTGTCTAGACAAGGAAAGGTCGACGAAAATTAATGGTCACGCGTCGAACTTCGCCGGAAGCGAAGAATAACACGCAACCGAGGCAGCAAAACATTAGCGGGAATTAGCCACGGGCCTCGCCGGTAATGTTTACATACGGCCCTGCCTACGATGGCTCTTGCCCGTGACACTCGTGTTTCGACCAATTTCCGAACCACGGGAATTTTTTGATTTAAAAATTTCTTTAATCCGTCGAATTTCCTGTTTCTTAGATTTCTGGATAGAGAACTTTCTAATCTCTCAAATTTTTTCTACTGTCGTACTGCCATATCTACGACGGCTCTCACTCGTGAAACTCGTGTTTGAACCAATTTCTGATTTAAACATTTTTTTAATCCGCGAAATTTCCTATTCGTAGATTTCTCGATCGAGGATTCCCTAATCTCTCAAATTTTTTCTAGTTTCGTGCTGCCATATCGACGACGGCTCTCGCCCGTGACACTCGTATATGGACCGACTTACATACCACGGGAATTTTTTGATTTAAAAATTTCTTTAATCCGTCGAATTTCCTGTTTGTTTATTTCTCGATTGAAGATTGACTAATTTCTTAAATTTCTTCTAGTTTCGTACATCCCTGTCTACGACGGCTCTCGTTCGTGACACTCGTGTTTGGACCTATTACTGATTTAAATATTTTTTTAATCCGTCGAATTTCCTATTCAGCGATTTCTCGATCAAAAACTAATCTCTCGAATTTCCTAGTTCCTCGAGATTCCTTGTCGTCGATTTTTCAGACTCTCGGTTCTCAGGGGTGAGCAATTATTCCGATAGTACACGCAATCCCTGCAAATTCTACGACTCGCTACACGTCCCCAACGAGGAAATACCTTTTTTACTTGAATCGAATTTTTCGTCGATCAAAGAGAATCGAATCTATTCCCCCGCGCAAAGCCTCGCCATCGTTATTTCCGAAATAATGGAAATATCTGCATATCTCTCGACGTTATCGATAAAAAGGAAGATCTTCATTAATATACAGGATGCGAAGAAAATTGTCAATAAAATAAATAAGATACGAAGAAAGCTACAAATAAAAATAAAATAGTCGGTAATACATAAACCAAAAAGAAAATTATCGATAAAATAAACTTCTATGTTAACCCTTTGCACTCGAGAAGCGATTGTTAATTACCACGAAATTTCGAAGACTCATATTAATTAATATATCAAACTTAAGATAATATAACGATATGTCGTGTGCAAAGGGTTAATATCTAGGATACGAAGAAAGCTACAAATAAAAATAAAATAGTCGTTAATACATAGGCTAAAAAGAAAACTATCAATAAAATAAAATTCTTCGTTAATATAATCTGAAGATAATTATCAATAAGAAGAAGATATTCTTTAATAAGACGAGAAGAAAGTCAGCGATAAAAAGAAAATATTCGCCAGTACATAAAAACACGAAGAAAGTTATCGGTAAAAGAAAAACACGTACATAATTAATACACAGGTCGTAAAAACAATTATCCACAAAAAGATCTTCATTAACATATAAGGTACCAAGAAAGTTACCAAGAAAAAGAGAAACAAGCACAGGATATATCCGCAAAATTTCTCAAACGCCATACTCCGTCGAAAACTTTATTCCTCCTCTGCAAACCTCAAACTACTCCGCTTATAATTAGCCTGTCGTTACCGAGGTCCAAAGAAATCGTCGTCGATCCGAGGAAACTTCTCTGCTCGGAAAACAACCCTGGTTGCAGCGGCAACTCCGGTTGCCACTGGATTCATAACGCGCCTGGCCAAAAATCGGCCAACTTATTTGCCTGGAGCGGGAAAGACTCGGCGGGACCGGTGTTTACCCCAATTACCGGGGATGACGGGGTGAGATTCGGAAATTCTAATTACGAGAATTTCGCGGCGCGGCTGGCGCCGCTGCAAATCATCCGGCAGTTTACCAGGCGTTCGATAACTAGAAACTGCGGCAGCCTGTTTGCTGGGTAAACCATCGCCTCGGATATCTTCTGTTCCAGTTGGTTCGCCGACGGATCTTCGAATTCGACGAGCAAGCCACTCCAGAGGATTCGCTCGATTTGTTTATTACATCAATATCTCCGTTTGATCGGCGCGCAGATTACGCGACGGTGTTCCGAGTGTAAACGCTCGCGCGACGATTGCATTTCCGAATATTCCCGGTTCCTTTGCCGCGAAACGCATCAAACTTCGATGTAACGAGAATTTCTACCGTGTTTTTACCTTCGTCCTTCGTGTCTGTCAGACGAAAGAGATTCGCCATGGAAAATTAATCGAATTTATATATTACATGTCTATTGGAAGATTTGTAACTGCGAAATAAAGTACTGATTTATTACGACACGAAATTGTGGAAAATTTTTGTACGTTCTCTATTCCTTGCTGTTCCAAAACGTATCCTTTTGATGGGAAAAAATTAACGAAATAAATATTCCATGGAAGATTTGTAAGAATGCATGAACCGAGGATAATATTTCCCTAATTTTTCCGAAATCCTCGTATCGAGGAAAATTAATCACCGTACCTCTCATGTCTGTATCGAAAATAAAATAGGAATGTCACATACACGTAGAAATGGGATATGTTGTGTTATGATAGAGACTGTGGTGAAAGTTTTTGCATGGGAAATGCACGAAAAAGAAAGAAAGCCTGTGTATGAAAGGAGACATACTGAAAGGTTTAAATACAAGTGTAAGGGCGAAGGCCAGAGCAATTGTAAGTCAATTCATAGTCAGTTCAGTTTTCTAATCAGTTTCTGTTCAGTTTTTCAACTAATTGTCATAAGAAGAACGAATGAGGTCGTGATAAAATCATCTTATTCCACCAAAAAGTAGCAACATTATTTAACTCAGCTCTCTTCTCGAAAATACGATCCTAAATAAGTTACACGTATCAGTAAAACGAGAACGAATGCGTGATACACGAGTTACTTGATTAGTTACTTCACTAGCAAATAGCACTGTGTATGAAAACAGACAGAAGGAAAGGTTTAAATAGAAGTGTAAGGACGAAAGCCAGTGCAATTGTAAGTCAATTCATAATCAGTTCAGTTTTCTAATCAGTTTCTGTTGAGTTTTTCAACTAAAAGTCGTAAGAAGGTCGAGTGAGGTGGTGATAAAGTCATCCTATTCCACCAAGAAGCCGCAATATTATTTAACTCAACTCTCTCCTCGAAAAACATGTCCCTCCATCAGTTACATACATTGATAAACGAAAACGAGTGCGTGATAAACGGTCGTTAGTTACTTGATCAACTCTAGCAGTCAGTAAATTTCGACAGAGTGTCAAAGATCAATCCGTGGCATGTGGATAGAAGATAAAAGTGGGATTAACTCGAGTCATTCCAGTTTCTCCGTGCCTTTTCATTCGACACCCTTAAACGTTGCTTTAGCTGGCTAAATACCTATATATTTTCAGCGAAAAAGAAACCTCGGGAGCGTGATTCCGGAAGTTAGGTTCTCTGACGAGAAATAAAATGGCAAGAAAGGCAGAGGGATGTAGAAGGTGGATGTAGTCGACGGAAAATCGGCCCACGACCGTGTCGATTCCGTTGGAAACTCGCGGGAAAAACGAGATCCCGGATATCGCTTGTTCAGCGTTTCGTGGCTGCTCTTTTTAAGGCAGCGAAAATATTTGAGCTCGAGGAGCGTTTCAATTCCTCTTCGACAAACCGCGCCGCGTCTGGCCACGCTTTCCGGTAATTTCTCGCGTAATCCTTCGGCCAACAGCCCTGCTCCAATTTTCCTTTTGTTTTCTTTTTCTACTATATATCCCTCGATTTTTTCCTCTCCTCGTTTGGCAAGGTTGTTAAAGGTGTAAACCGAGTTGCCGAGCTTTGTTTGACGTCGCGGATCGCTCGGTTTAACGCTGGACCTGCGAAGGATCTGGTCCACGCCAATTTTTGTAAAATAATTGCACGGGAAATAACTTCGTGTGCTTATGGCGGTCGGAAATCATTTCTCCGGGTAGTATATTTATTTATGGTAGCGGGAAATAATTCGGAATATTTATTTGTGGAAGTGGAAAATAATTTAATAGAATTCTAAGAATGAGGAAGAACCCTATGTTTTGGAAATTTGGTTCATTTTCATTCAGTGCTGTGTATAATTCGATAAAGAAAGAATTTTAACTGTGAAGATAATCTGAGGAAATTGATATTTCTTAGAATTCTTCGATTATTCTTCAGTACTATAGGAAATAAAGTTTGCAATGGTAAAAATTCCATTAACTGCCAAAAACAATAACTATTATAGAATAAATAAAATAAATACTATCCTATTGACACCACATAACCCAAATTTAAACAATTACTTACTTAAACAACACTTTACCAACTAAACCATAAAATTAACACCTTATTTTTCCATTAACAAATTACTACACCGAGAAAATTGATATTTCTTAGAATTTTTCGATTATCCTTCAATTCCATAGGAAATAAAATTTGCAATGGCAGAAATGCCATTAACTACCATAAACCACTAACTACTCTAAAATAAATAAAATAAATACTATCCTATAAACACCACATAACCCAAATTTAAACCGAAATTAAATTAAATACCAACTATTTTTTTAATTTTCCCATTAACAAATTACTACACCGAATCAACTTTCCCAAACAAAAACTCGCCATAAACCGAACACCGTGTAACTACACAAACAGCCAGCATATCTCCCCTTCTCGTTATTCTCTCCACCATCAAAATAATTCACCATATAACCACCAGGTGACCAACATACCCGCGGAATATTCAATTGTACCGAGGCCAGGGGAAACCAAAACAGGCCCAAGCCGGGACCACCGTGGCGACCCCGACCTGCCATAACCGCAGCAAATTTCCCGGCATGGAAAATCACGCGATTTAACCCGATGGGAAACAAAACGAACAATTCCCTGGTCCCCGGGAAATCGATTTCCATCCTCTGTCCAACGCCGTCGTAGTTCCAGGCGCCGCGGAATCCTATTTTCGCGGCTGCTCATCAATATTCATGGCCGGAAGTCTCTCCGGGCGCGGGACGGTTTCTTTTAACCGGATTCCGGTTAATCCGGCCACTGCAGCCGGCTCTTATCCGCGCTGGCCCGGCTCGCTAATTTCATTCCGCGATCCCGCGAGTTGAAAGGACGCGTGCCATTTGCGAGATGAAAATTATCGCGAGACGAAATGGTAGAGATGACAGAGAACCGGAAGCCAGAGAAGACGCAGGATGTTTCGTGTCAAAGGACTGCTGGGCCCGAGATTAGACTCGTTAACGCTAAACGTACCAAGCGAGGTAAATTTCAAAATTTACTTCAAAATTGTACGTTCATTTTTATTTCTCTCGCTCATCTGAATTTTTGTAAATGCTTGTATCATCCGATTATTCAATTTCTTGCTTTTTTTTATATTCTGGAGATGCAGGATGTTTCGTGTCAAAGGACTGCTGGCCCCGAGATTAGACTCGATATTTCGATAACGCTAAACGTACCAAGAGAAGTAAATTTCAAAATTTACTTCAAAATTGTACGTTCATTGTTATTTCTTTCGCTCATTTGAATTTTTGTAAATTCTTGTATCATCTGATTATTCAACTTTTCATTTTTCTTTAAAAAAAGATTCATTACCTACTGGTAATTATATTCATGGTAAGAATAAGTAGGTGCAAAATAGGTACGTTTAGTGTTAAAATCCTGCAGGAGGTTGGTATCTCAGATTGAAATACGTTTTTCCAAATTTGTTATGTTTCAAAAGCTAAAATTTTATTTGTACAAGCCCTCATTGCGAAATTTCCTATCACGAGCACCAGAATAGCTTCGGTAAATTCGAAAACAAAATATCCAAAACCTACTAAAGCACAGGTAGCTCTTTAAATTATCCAAAAACGATATTCGAAAAAAAGGATTAAACCCTGCGTGAGATATTAATTCGAGATCCATACTGCTAGAATTAAATATTAGAAATAAACTATCTTTTCGACTCGCTTCCTTACAATTCTAACGTTAAAATGTATAATCGATTTATAAAATATCTGAATAGAAAGTCGAACAATTGACGAGATGAGAATCATCAGAGAATCAATCGTCGAATTTCCAGTCGATGGTCCACGATCGGGAACTTTCATTTCGAACTTTCACGACGCGTCGAGACGTTCCGCGAAGTCTCTTATTGCGCGAAAATTATCGAAACTTTTTCACAAAGGTCTCGAATCCACGTGGAAGCGTTTAAAAAAGAGAGAGAGAGGAAAGCGATATAAATTCAGGAGAGGATGGCTGGTGAAAGGAAGAAAACTGGACGTCGCGCGACGTTCCATCCTGTGTTTCGACAGAGCTCGAACTTCTCGATTTAACCCACTTTCCACGGGAATTCGACGGCAACTTTCCACCAAACTCCGGAGAAACGTTGCCCGGGATGGAAACACGGTGTTTAACACTAGAACTACCAGACCAGTCAAAATGACTGGCTTCGGGACTTTTTGCGTTGGCAGTTGCCGGAAGCGTGCAGCTGCTTTTCGCAAAATTACCGGCCGGGAATTAATTTAGCCGGATAGAAAGGCAATTACGCCTGCCTGTGTAGTTATTAAACTGGTCTCAGCGATAAATCTCGGGGACAGGAATTTGTTCCTTTAATTTATGTTTAAATATTATCGGAAGAAAATACTTACTTCGAGCCGCAGCTGATTAGAATCGCAACGCGAAATCGTGACTGCAAATCAGAGCAAAGAATTGGGTCATTAAATTCGCGATTGTGCCGCGATTAACTATTAAATTTCCTCGAATGCGAATTGCGAACAGTTCCAAAGAAAATACGCGTTTACTGGGCAAAATCAGAATAATTATTTGCGAATTTTTAAATATTTTTTATTGAAAATTAAGAATAGTATCCACAAAAATGAGGAATAGATAAAAATTCGCAAATGATTATTTCTCAAATTTCTTGAGTAAATGTATATAATATATAATAATATTTTAATAATAATATTTTATCGCATATAAATGCAAAATATTTAAATATACGTTATGATAGCTCCAGAAATAAAAAAGATATAATCACGTGACTATATCGATGGTGAAGATCAACGGAATGATCTGCAATATTTTATTGTCTGGGAAATATATAACAAAATTAAGAATAGTATCCTAAAAAATGAGGAATATATAAAAATACGATTATTTTTCAAATTTACTCAGAAAACGTATATCATAATTTAAACCACTGTTATAATCGCAAATATACTCAATTATTTTCGCTTAAAAATAATATTTATATCATATACACATGCAAGATATTTAAATATACGTTATGGTAGCTCCAACAGCGAAGATGCAAAATAAAAAAGAAATAATAATGTGACTATTTCGACGGTGAAGATCAACAGAATGATCTGCAATTTTTTATTGTCTGGGAAATATATATGAAAATTAAGAATAGTATTCTAAAAAATGAGGAATATATAAACATAGGCCACTGTTATAATCGCAGATATACTCAATTATTATCACTTAAAAATAATATTTATATCATACACGCATGCAAGATATTTAAACATACGTTAAAGTAGTTCCAATAGCGAAGATAAAAAATAAAAAGACGTGAAGATCAACGGAATGATCTGCAAACCCGATGGATCGATAAAACGTTAGCCAAGGAAGGTGGGAACTTTATGTATATCAATTTTATTTAAACAATATCTGTCTCATTTAATATAATACAATACATTTTGTTCCACTCCGCTATTCACGCTCGCCTTGCACATGCAAATAATCTACAACCCCCGTGTATCTCACCCCCTTTCACCGCTGACTTCGTCGTTAAACATCTACCATAAAAATACGAGCATAATTTCTGGAACCTCTCTCTCTATCCTCTCTTTCTCACACACACGCCGATAATCTCTCTCTTTCTTTCTCTCTGTACATGTCCGTCGTCGTTTCGCTCTTGCCCGAGTTCCCCTGGAAAAATGCCATTTGCCAGTCTTTGAAATGGTGATCGAACCACCACGTGCTCTCTCTCCCCTCGATTGCCACGGTTTAAACTCGAAATACACCCCTGCCCGTCTAAACGTCCTTATCTCTGCCCACTTTAGCGTCCGAGTTACCCTCGGAACCGAATTCATGAAGTTCCTTCGACGTTAACCCCTTCAAGGTCTTAATAACGAATCTGGATACCAAGATGGACGTACTCTGGTCCTCTAAATTTACCAATCGCTAGGTAATTTTGACGTACGACTGTCGTGAGTGAAAACTTAGTTTATATTACACCGCGGAAGTTGGATATTGGGTGACTATAGTTATTGTTATTATCCAGTGAACGTGAAACTTTGAGTGACCATGGTCACCGATGGTATGCGACGAAGGTTGCAAGTTGGGTGACTATAATTAGATTTAGTAAGTGAGAAATGGTTGACGTTCGGTGACTATAGTCAGTGTTAGTAATGACAATAGTCATTGTTACTGTTCAACGAACGTCAAACTTTGAGTAACTATGGTCACCGATGGTATACGACAAAGGTCCAAAGTTGGGTGACTATAATTAGATTTAGTAAGTGAGAAATGGACAACGATGGGTGACTATAGTCAGTGTTTATGACAATAGTCATTGTTACTGTTCAACGAACGTTAAACTTTGGCTGACAATAGTCAGTGTTACTTTCCAGTGAAGATCAGACTTTGGGTGACAATAGTCACCGTTAGAACGCAAGAAGCGTTAAATATTAAGCGACAATAGTCACTGTTACTATCCAAGAAACGTCAAACTTTGGAGGGCAATAGTCAGTGTTAGTGAGCGACCATAGTCATCGTTAGAACGCAACAAACGTTAGATACTAAGCGACAATAGTCACTGTTACTATCCAACGAATGTCAAACTTTGGATGGCAATAGTCAATATTAGTAGTGACACCAGTCACCGTTAGAACGCAAGAAGCGTTAGATATTAAGCGACAATAGTCACTGTTACTATCAAACGAACATCAAACTCTGGATGGCAATAGTCAATGTTAATTAATGACCATAGTCACCGTTAGAACGCAACAAACGTTAATCGTTAAATGACAATAGTCACTGTTATT
The DNA here is from genome assembly GCA_002201625.1 of Euglossa dilemma. Taxonomy (NCBI): domain Eukaryota; kingdom Metazoa; phylum Arthropoda; class Insecta; order Hymenoptera; family Apidae; genus Euglossa; species Euglossa dilemma. The sequence continues at coordinate 1,536,360 of NIJG01000193.1, forward strand.
ATCCAATAAACATCAAACTTTGAATGACAATAGTCAGTGTTACTATCCAGCGAACGTCAGACTCTGGATGACAATAGTCAACGTTAGTACACACTAAATACCCAACGTTGCGTGACAACAGCTACAATTAGTCAAGCATCGAGTGACTATAGTCACTCTTAATACCCAGCGAACGCGAAACGTTAGTGACTATAGCGATCGTTGGTACGCAGCAAACGTCTGACGTTGGGTCGGGACCATAGCTGCGATTAGCGTACGCAGAGAACGTGAAGCATCGGGTAACTATAGTCACTATTAATATGCAACGAACGTCAGACGATGGGGGACTATAGCCGCAATTAATGTATGCAGCAACCGTCACTCGTCGAATGGCTATAGTCGCTATTAATACGATCCAGCGACACGCGAATATCAAAAAGGTTCATTTCTCGCTGATATTATCGAAACTTTTCTCAGTCGAATTCTCAAAAGCCATCTACCCTCGTAACTGTCTACCTCGAGGACGCTAAAGCGGGTACTTCCAAGTATAAACTATCGATCCAATCGATTCTCGATCCTCGATTTTCCATGCTAGATAATCGAGAGCAGAGTGTCACCGAAGATATCCAGAGAAGAACGACGACGAGGCGTGAACCGAACGAGAAAACTAATCTCCATCTCGAATTAGACGTACCGATAAATGAACCTGAAGCAGGCAAGATGGAGTCCAAGTTGAGTTTAACCCTCCTGCAATGTTGAATGAGTAACTATCGCGAAATTGGATTCTACGGGAGTAAATCGAAATTTTGAGCTCCAGGACATGTGAAACGCGAGGATACCTGTACGTCAATCTGTGAAGCGCAGAGTTTCAGAGAACATATTTGTCAAAGCTATGGCGAAGTTGGAATTAGAGACAGTAGGGCTTGTGCAGATGGCGAGAGTTAGGCTCTGATCCAGGGAAGAGGAAATGAACGCGATGCGTCGATGAAACAGGGATAAATCATTCTGTGACAACGTGATCCAAACGAAAAATAAGAATCCCAAGATTTCTGAGCGACGAATGTAGTTAATGTTAGAAGTAAGAGAATTAACCCTTTGCACTCGGTGATCTTTTTCGTTACGAAAAAATAGGAATCCAAAGATTTCTGAGCAACGAACGGAGTCAAAATTGGAAACAAGAGGATTAATCCTTTACACACGGTGATTTTTTTCTTTACGGAGAAATAGGAATCCGAAGATTTCTGAGCGACGAGTGAATTTAAAATTGGAAGTAAGAGGATTAATCTTTTGCACTCGAGGATTTTTTCGTTCCAAAAAGGTAGGAATTCGAAGATTTCTGAGCGACGAATGGAGTCAAAATTGGAAGTAAGAGGATCAACCCTTTATACTTGGTGATTTTTTGGTTACGAAAAAATAGGAATTCGAAAATTTCTGAACGACGAATGGAGTCAAAATTGTAAGCAAATGATTAACCCTTTGCACTCAGTGATTTTTTCGTTCCAAAAAACTAGGAATTCGAAGACTTCTGAGCGACGAATGTAGTTAATGTTGGAAGCAAGAGGATTAACCCTTTGCATTGGATGATTTTTTCTTTACGGAGAAATAGGAATTCGAAGATTTCTGAACGACGAATGAAGTCAAAATTAGAAGTAAAAGGATTAGCCCTTTGCACTCGGTGATTTTTTCCTTACGAAGAAATAGGAATTCAAAAATTTCTTGCCGTAAGATCGACAATATTTTTAAAACGATAAATGAGAAATCGTATGCAAATTAAGATATTTAGAATTATTTTACTTCCACATACCATGCATAATATATCTAATATTAAATTTGATATATTAATTCATATCCATGTTTAGAGTCCAATTAAACTTTTAGACTCTTTTAAAACTCGCCTCTCGAATGCAAAGAGTTAAACCAAATTTCAGGGAAATTAGGGAAGAAACGCGAACTTTTGGAATTTTCTATCGTTCCCTATTCTCGATAAGTGTCTCAAAATTTGAGAAGAAGCTAGTAGATCGAGGAGATCCACGATGGAGTTAGTCCCTCGCACTCGTCGTCTCTTCTACGCAGACTAGACGAACATCTGGAAGCATATGAGAGAGGTATGTGCATCGTGGACGTGTACGTGTGTGCCTCTTGACAATGCTACGTGCATCAGGTCGTACCGTTCTTCTAATTTATTGTAATTAACAATCAACCGATGTAGCAGTGTCTTCATTGACCTCATGCTGATCTTGCTTCAGCTTCGCAGAATGAAGTTCAGCAGATCTTCGTTTATATAAACTTCCTTTCCAAGGAATACATTTCTAAAATTCGTTTTCTAACGTTTACGAAATTAATACGAAACCTAACAATAATCTCATTAATTTAGTATTAAAATAACTCAAAATACAGATCTCAACTTATTCTTCTTGATCTTCCTTCGCGAATATTCGCATTAACAAAATTAAAACCACATTTCTCTTTTACACCTTAACTTTCTACAACTTTTACACGTTATTACAATGACGAATTAGACTCGTGATTTATTTCAAGGCCCTTCTTTGACTTTGGTAAATAATTCTCTCCATCGTATCTCAAGAGATAAATTTTATGAATCAACCTTATCAATAAAAATCGAATATTTAAAAGAATTGGGATTAGAATATTTATACAAGGAACTAAATTTCAGAGATTTTGAATATGGTGTAGTAGAGTAATGGTGTAAATTATCGTTTTCCGAGGATTCTGGAATTTTTGAAGAGTTTAATTGGTTCAGATTTCCAGAAAATCATTGAGCAAGCAGAGCTGGACATTTAAAGATATTTAAGCGATTTGGGTGGGCTACCGGTCGGGTCTGCACGCTCATTCATGAAAATTTCGTGGCCACAGGCCATTCTAAGGCAATGTTAGACACCCCGTGGTCGCTATGGTTAGCTACAATTGACAATGCATCGAAAGATACAAATATTTTGGGTAGACACGATTTCACGCGACAACGCCCCGCTTTTGCGACCGGTCGCCGCGTGTTTTCCCTCGAACTCGTTTCTATTACCGTCTAACACAGCTTCCGCAGCTGAGAAAATTCGTCTTTGAAAAAGAATTATACTCCTGTCTACTCCCTTTAATAGCAGGATCACGCGACACCCATTTCTTTCGATTCTCGACCTCGATTCCTTCCAATTCTCGATTTACTTAACGTTTATACAAATATGTCTGTAAGAAGTTCAAAATAAGTAGTACAACACGAAATTTCAACATGTGTCTACCTTTTCAATTTCTTAGACTTATCATACCATTAACCCTTTGCACTCGACGATCCTTTGACTATAGAAAAGTAGAAATTTACAGATTTTCTGCTATAAAACTGACGTTATCGTTTTCAGCGGTAAATAAAGGATCGTGTAATAATTAACACGTAAAATTATTTCATTTCTGTATCTCGCGTATTGTTACATTATCTTAAATTTGATGCGTTAATTAACACTATATATTTTTTCGTATCGCGCCGGTTGAACTGACTTACATCATTTCGCTCTTCACCGGTGGTTTTTTGAGGTTTCTGTTTACTAATATTATTACCAGTTTTCATGTTTCAATCCTGTCTCTCCATTTTCTCGAAATTTTGAGAGGTAAATAAGTAGAAGATTTTTTTGTAACCACTGGCACTTAACCGATAGTTTTCGCATGGCACCAATGTGGAACCACCGGACGTCATAGTGTTAATATGTGTCTTGAAAATTTTATGGCGATTGAGAGTCACCTCTCGAGTGCAAAGGGTTAATAATTATTACAATATCATTTTTTTTTGTAATATCATTAACCGATGTTAATTAAAATCTAGTAAAAGGTCTTCGTAGAAAATTTACCAGTTTCTTGTTTCAGAATTGAAATTATAAATCACCGGAGCAATAATGTCGATGACGAATGATGTCTTGTACAATACCAAGGTCTCGCAACGTAGAGGAAGGTGCAGCTAGTGCGATTTTGGGCCAGCTGGTCGTCTTGGCAGTCGTAAAGCAGAATTTGTCAGCGCTCCCTAGGACCGCGGGCCTTTGCAGCGTCGACTTTGGGACCAGCAGAGATTTCCGAAATTTCACGCCCATTACCATTGTCAATGGGCAGATGCCAGCAAAAGGGCGCGAGTCACTCGCACCTTTCCACGCATTTTTCTAAGCCGACGTTAATATGTCCGACACTCGCAACCAACGTGTCTCCCCGAGGATGCTCCTGGCTATTCAAAAGTCGAGCATGATCTATCTCCACGAGCATTCTGCGGTGCACTCTCCTGTGTCTTCGAGAATGGCACAGATTCTACGATTTTCGATTGTTATTTATTATGGCAGCGCGTAGAAACCAGGACCACATGGAGAAACCACGTTTTCCCAAATGGCTGCCATTTTGTCTCAAGTTTCAATTGTCAAATTACGATAAAATTTCGAGAATATCTTCAGCACACGTGTCTCTATTATCTGTACAAAAATTTTTTAAATTAAATGTCTTTAACTATTTTTTTTAGAATGTTAAAGTTAAAATCAGCACAAAGGTCGATGACCTAAGTTTAAGGTGCTGTTGAAAATTTTCTGTTCGATATATTTGTGCACTTTTGGTATCGATAATAGTTATGTTCATATTAAACATAATGGACGTTCGTTTGTTCATTTTGGAAAAGAAAGATGGCTGGAATTGTGGCTACAGTGCAGGTTTAATCGAATGGACACTACATTATATTAGCTGTATGTTTAACAATTTTCAATATCTTTTCATGAAAAAAATAGGGTAGACTAGAGGAGTATTCTATCTACAGTAGGTGATATTTGGAATTTTTTTTCAAGAACCATAAAGAGATTATCGTGTCGGAATTTATGGCACGATTTTAACTTATATTTAACCATTTGCGGTCCGAATTATATTTCAATTTTGTTACCAGTAGCCCTTAACGTTTCTAAATTTATTATNAAAGGGATAACGTTGAATGCGAGATTTTTAATGAAAAACTTGCAAACCACCGTTTGGAATTTTGTACGTTTAGCGTTAAATTATTCCATCGCTCGAGTGAGATAATATATTCGCATTTTTTTTCTTCTTTCTCGACGATAACAATATATAGCGTTTCTCGAAGCTTATAGCACACCCTGGTATCACGCAGTGCTATGTTCTTTAGCCTCGATACATTTCTTCGACACGGAACGACCTGATACACGTACCCTTCTATTTATCGCGTGCAATCTTCCACTTTAGCAAACTCGTTGAACAAATCTTTAGCCGAGTCACCAAGCTATTTATTCGACGTGTGTTTATCTTTTTCTCTTCCTTTCGCTCCTTTCATGTCGATAAATAAAGGAAATATAATTTCTCCAACTCTCTCTATCTCGTTTTTCCGTGATCGATGAACGACGAAGATACGAGCATCGCTCTCTCGTTCTTTACATTCTGGCCGGAGAGATTGCTCCCGACCTTTTTTCATATGTACACGTAAATCGAAGAGAAAAGAAAAGGGAATTGATCGTATACTAAATACAGTACACGGAAGCCATTGTTGCCGGCTCGCCTGAGCGCCGCGAATAGATCTCGATTACTTATGTACATACGAATGACAAGACACATATAAGAGAACAATCGTTATCAAGCTCGTGTGATTTTAACAGACGGCTAGGACTCCAAATGCCAGGGAACGCTTTGGGTTCCTTTCAAGTTCATCTATGATTTTTGATCCTTCGGTTAACGAACTTTCCAAACCGATCGGGTTTAGTAGAATTTTTGGTAACGAGTGGAACTGTTTTGAGGAAAAAGTACAAAAAGAATTGGGTTTAGCAGAATAGGATCTTTGGACTGAGAAAATTTGGAAAGAATGTAATTAATTAAGTTCCTGCGAAGAAATTGATGAAACTTTTATCGATGAACTTTCATAAGTAACGAGTGGAACTATGTTTAGGAAAAAGTAAAAAAAGAATAGGATCTTTGAACTGAGAAAATTTGAAAAGGATGCAATTAAGTTCATGACTCCAATTTGTTTAAATTTTTATCGATGAACTTTCATAAGTAACGAGTGGAATTATGTTTAGGAAAAAATAAAAAAGAATTGGGCTTAATAGACAAAGTTCA
>NIJG01000193.1:1545013-1572388 GCA_002201625.1 Euglossa dilemma
AAAATTTGGAAAGGATGCAATTAATTAAGTTCCTAGCTCGAAATTGATTAAATTTTTATCGATGTGCTTTCATAAGTAACGAGTGGAACTGTGTTTTGGAAAATATAAAAAAAGATTTGGGTTTAGTAGAACAGAATCTTTAGACTAAGTCCAAAGATTGCAAAAAATTTGTGATGGATGCAATTAATTAAGTATCTGCATCGAAATCGATGAAATTTTTGTCGATGAGCTTTCGTGAGCAACGAGTGGAACTTTCTTTGGAAAAAGTAAGAGAAAGGTTGATTTCAATGGAACAGGATCTTTGGACTGAGAAAATTTGGAAAGGATGCAATTAATTAAGTTCCTAGCTCGAAATTGATTAAATTTTTATCGATGTGCTTTCATAAGTAACGAGTGGAACTGTGTTTTGGAAAATATAAAAAAAGATTTGGGTTTAGTAGAACAGAATCTTTAGACTAAGTCCAAAGATTGCAAAAAATTTGTGATGGATGCAATTAATTAAGTATCTGCATCGAAATCGATGAAATTTTTGTCGATGAGCTTTCGTGAGCAACGAGTGGAACTTTCTTTGGAAAAAGTAAGAGAAAGGTTGATTTCAATGGAACAGGATCTTTGGACTGAGAAAATTTGGAAAGGATGCAATTAATTAAGTTCCTAGCTCGAAATTGGTTAAATTTTTATCGATGAGCTTTCATAAGTAACGAGTGAAACTCTCTTTAGAGGAAATTAAAAACAAAGAAATTGGTTTTAGTAGAACGGAATGTTTGGGCTAAGACAATTTGGACAGGACGCTATTAATTAAGCTTCTGAGTCAAAATCGATTACATTCTTTTATCGATGAGAATTCATAAGTAACGAATGGAACTTTCAGTGAAAAGAAGTGAAAGAAAAGAAAATTGGTTTTGGTAGAATCTTTGGACGAAGAAAATCTGTAATCGACGTAATTAACGAAGCTTCCGAGTTAAAATTAATTATTTATTTCCAACGATAAGCTTCGAGAATAATTTTCAATAGAAATTTATTGGTAATTTTGCAATAATAAGTTAGAAGAATGAATAAAAGTTTCAGTAGAGGAAGAGTTAAACCAATTTTAATGGAACAGCGTCTTTAGGAAGAAAAAAATATTACGACTAGTGGTATTAATGATCTTGCTAAGTCGAAATTAATTAAGTACCTTTATTGGAAAGTTTCGCCAATAATTTTAACAAACGAGTGGAACTTTCTTTCCGGAAGAAAACTTGGTTAGTTTAAACGGATCAGAGGCTTTGGAATAAGAAAATGTAGTAAGCGTTTAAACCTGAAATTAATTACCTATTTTTATCGGTCAATCTCGCCGGTAATTTTCACAAACAAATAAAATCCTCTTCGAAGAAAAAAATCAAACTAGCTTCAAAGAAGAACGTTAATAAATCTGCAAAACAGAAAAACGAATCTTCGATGTCCAAAATAATTATTTATTTCCCTCAATCAACTTTAACTTCTACTACTAAAAAAAAAAAGAAAATATATACAACTACTAGAATAAAATGTTTGCGAAATGAAAATCAAAATTTTACTATTTCATTCCCACCATAGGAATATATTTCGCGATTGCATTAAAATACTCGTGAAGCTATTACCTTATATACCTCATGTGCATCATGAATATTTCAAAACATTGCCACACGAAGAGCATAAATAATTAATAATACCAAAATCTTGTGTTAAATTTAACAATATATAAATATAATTAACGTTCAAAATAAAAAATGCTAATCCTATTTTATTTCTTGTTACTATTTATAAACAAAATTGGAGTAATATTTTAAGTGATATTTGTTATTTCAAAATTGAACTTAAATGATATTTACAATTGACTAATTACGAAAGTGGTGTAAGTCCATTTGCAGCCTGGAAATTGTATATTATTTTAGTTAATTCGCCTAAAAGAAATTTATATAATCAAATTACATATTAATAAATTAGTACAAACATTCTCAGACTTTGCATAATTAACCCTTTGCACTCGAATGGCGACTGTCGGTCACCATGAAATTTTAAAGACCCATATTAATTATTATACTAAATTCAAGATAATATATCAATATGCGAAATATCGAAATCAAATAATTCTACGTGTAAATTATTATGCGATTCTTTATTTACTACTCAAAAAAATAATGTCAGTTTTATACCAGAAAATCTGTAAATTTTTACTCTTCTGTAAGTAAAAAATCACCGAGTGCATCTATATTTTTTAATCGTGAGATCTGTTAATATTTAATTTTCTCAAAATCAAATAAAATAGACTTGCACCACTTTCTGAATAAGTGGTCCATATATTGGACGATCGTTATGGTTGAAAATACGATGAGATTAAGTGTTTCGGGGTGTGTTGGTGAAGGTTTGGAAAGGCATATGGAGAGAAGGAGAGATCCGGGTCCGACCAGTGACGGGTCGTTTCCACTTGCAACGCCAGAGAAAGACCCTGAACCCTGACAATTGGAGTGCTTCCTCTCTTCCTAACAGATGACGTTAATGAGAACTATGACAACAAGGCAATGATAACATCCTGCACACAATCTGCATCACCGGCTGAATTATCATACGCGTAACATACACGTACAATATTATACGCGGGCACACGTGTAAGTGTAACAACTGTGTAACGTACGTTCTATGTGTATTCGTGTATGTATATATGTATATGTGTGTACGGTATTCGAAAAGGAGCTGTACACGCGAAGAATCCGAGAAATATATTCGTTTCGACAGACAGAAACACACACGCTCTTGCATGCACGCTTTCACTCATTCTCTTTCTTCCTTTGTCGCTTTTTATAATTAACGTTTCACCATTTTCTTTCATTTATTCGTTTATTTATCTCATTTACTTTTTTTCTCGTCGTTTTATCAAAGATTACCCTTACGCTTACACTTGAATAAAAATAAATATTTTCGATTGTGTCCTAGAAAAATTGTTGTTGCAAGCTATACTCGTTATTATAATATACCTAGCTACTTACAGATTAAGTTAAGTATTCTTAAACGTTAAACGCCAGGCCTCGGTGGCCCGAGGGCTGACCCGCGAATTAGAAATCTGCGTGTCGATCTCGTCGATGGATTTTGCTTTTTTTCTCGTAAAGAAAAGAGGATGGGTGAGGGGGGGAAAGAAAAGAAACACGGCGGAGTGGTCGAATATGAATTTTTCCTAGCCCTGTTTCCGTAATGGACGAGCAGTCGTGTCCGTGTATCGGTGTCGCGTAGTCTTTTCGAGGGCCTGAATTATGCTTTGGGTTGCTTCCCGGGATTCTCGAGGTCCTAAATGTCCGACGGAGGTCCTAAATGTTTCACGGATGTTGCAGGGATATCTGAAGATTTCGAAGATCCCATGGATCTCGGATATCCCGAGGATTCTTGGAAAGATTGAGACTCCGAAGGGTCTAGGGATCCCTAGGAAACCGAAAAGTACCAAGGATCGTAAAGGTTCCGAGGATTTCAAAGTTCATACGGTTCCTTAAAGTATTCGATATTTTAAAAGTAAAAAATCCTGGGAAAATTAAGATTCCTAAGGGTCTAGGTAACCCTAGGTAGTCCGAAAGGTACCAGGGATTTCAAAGTTCCTATGGTTTCTTGAAATGTACGAGATTCTAAAAGTAAAAGATCCTGGGAAAGATCGAAACTCCGGAGGGTCTAGGGATCCCTAGGTAGTTCGAAAGGTACCAGGGACGTAAAGGTTCCGAGGATTTCAAAGTTCATACGGTTCCTTAAAGTATTCGATATTTTAAAAGTAAAAGATCCTGGGAAAATTAAGGTTCCGAAAGGTCTAGGGATCCCTAGAAGGTCGAATGGAACCAGGGATCGTAAAAGTTCGTGGTTCCTACGGTTCCATGAAATTCTCGAGATTCCGAAGATCACGCAGACCGTTCAGATCCTCGAGTTCCAAGAAACTCCAGAGATCCTACAGAGATCACGTAGACCCTGAAGATGTTCTAGAAACCAATCCAAGAATCCACGAATCTTTGAAAGCCTGAGAGAGCTCTAGAAACTCTAAATCCAAGGATCCACGAATCTTCGAAAGCCTCCGAGTTCTAGGAACCCCGGACACAAGGATCCACAAGTATTCGAAAGACTGAAAAAACTCTAGCAAACTCTAGATCCACGGATCCACAAATCCTCGAAGGACTGATAATTCCAGAGACCCTAGATCCAAGGATCTCCGAATCTTCGAAAGCCTGAGAGAGCTCTAGAAACTCTAGATCTAAAGATCCACAAATTTTCGAAATTCTGAGAGTTCTAGAAACCCTGGAACCAAGAATCCACGAATTTTCGAAATTTTGAGAGTTCTAGAAACCCTAGACCCAAGAATCCAAGAATCTTCGAAAGCCTGAGAGTTCTAAAAACCCTAGATCTAAGAATCCATGAATCTTCGAAAGTCTGAGAGTTCTAGAAACCCTGGAACCAAGAATCCACGAATTTTCGAAATTTTGAGAGTTCTAGAAACCCTAGACCCAAGGATCCAAGAATCTTCGAAAGCCTGAGATTTCTAGAGACTCTGAAAGTCTCATAAATCCTACAGGGATCCCAGAACTCCTGACGATCCGCTGTATGACCTAGGCCTCTCGTCTCCTCGATTATGCAGGCAAAAAATTGACGAATCAACCGACAACTGACCTTGCATCGCATTCGATGTTGCCCCGAAACATTGAACTCTAAAGCGAACGTTTCCCTTGGCCGAGGACCAACGCGAGACTTAAGCAGCCAACGCCAACGAACTCGATGACGATGCTCGTGTTTCCTACTTTGGAAAGAACTCGAAGACAGTCGGGAAACGCGTCCAACGCTATAATCCTCTATGCTTATGGACTAACGATCTAAGGGACCTGGTCTATTTTACGTAAACTATGACTGAATGTTGTCCAGAGAACCTCCTTCACGATCAAATCCGTTCCATTCAACTGCTTTGAATTTTTTTTACCTTCTCTGTTTATTTCCCTCTAGTTCTCTGGACGAATTGGAGGAGCGCGGATGACTTGGCGATAGGATGGATCTTCACGATCGAGAAAGTTTCGCGATCGTTCACCAACCCCACGCGATTCGTGCATGAACAACAACGGTGTGCGATTCCGTTCTAATTTAGGGCCTAGAAACCCCGTTGCTGCCGGAAAACTCACTCTGCGAGCTATAGCCTGGCTGAAATCAGTCGAGAGATCAAGGCTATCCGTCCAACTACCCCCACCACTCTCGCTGAACCCGGCTATATAACGCTATATCTAAAATAGCAGCGACGCGTTGATAGAAACGAGCGTGGAATTAAATTTATCTAACAACGGCGTTAACAATTTTATTATTTCTTTTCTTCGAGAACGCGGAGGAAAATTTCGAGATTCGGATTATTATATACTCGGTGCGAAGAAAAGACGCGAGAAGAAATAAAATTGGGAAATTAAAAACGGTCTTGGTTAGTCGAAACCAAGGTCTGAATTTTTTTTTGGACACTGTGGTTCTCGAAAAATTTTCGAATTTATTATATACTCGATGCGAAGAAAAGACACGAGACGGAATAAAATTGGAAAATTAAAAGTAATGGTCTTGGTTAGTAGAAACCAAGGTCTGAATTTTTTGGACACTGTGGTTCTCGAAAAATTTTCGAATCTATTATATACTCGATGCGCAGAAAAGACACGAGACGGAATAAAATTGGAAAATTAAAAGTAATGGTCTTGGTTAGTAGAAACCAAGGTCTGAATTTTTTTTTTGGACACTGTGGTTCTCGAAAAATTTTCAAGTCTTCTTTTCTTCAATTGTCATTCTTTTTTTTGTCTTGTTTTGTGTTTTTTGGTTTATTTTGGTACGACAAGGTGGAATTCGAGCAGCAAGGGGTTCTCAACTATTTAACGGGTCGGGTCTAGTCGCTAGGTTTCGAAGACAGATCATAGAGATTAGGTGGGGATTAAGGGTAAAAGTTGGCAGTATCAAGACACTCGACAAATGCAAAAGAAGAAGGGAACAGGGACGTAGAATACCGGTACTCGTCAACCCTGGAAAAAAAAATCTGTCCCGTTTCGTTCTCTATCTTTTTCCATTTTCTTTCTCTTCCATTTTTCCTTTCCTAAATGCTTTTCCCTCGAGTGAACACAAGAATCCAAGTGTTTCCGAATGCGAGAAGGGAAATAAAAAAAAAGGAGAAACTATTCTCAAAGGCGACGAAGAAGAATCTACTCAAAAGTTGAGCAATATATCCAATACACTCCTATTCTCTTTAAATATAACGTAACATTATTTATACTCGCATTATGTACAACTAAACTCTCGCACGATGGACAATAAAAAGTCGCGGATTCGAAATAGAAGAACCAGGCGTTCGAGACGCCCCTGGCGTTAAAAAAGAAAAAAAAAAGTAGAAGAAGAGAAGAGAAGAGAGAGAAAAAAAACGAAACAAAAAGTAAAACAGTTGTATAAAAAATTAAATTATCTTTACGGTAATAAAATATACACTATGCTCTACGCGGGTGCAACCAGATCGTGGTCGAGAGACAAGAATAAATAAATTCTTTTCGCAGCGGGGAGATTAATTGGTGACTCTCAGAATGGTAGGTAACTTTGTCACATTTGCACATATCGGCTGAGTCGTCTGGTTGCACCCTCACAAAAAGAGGCTTCGAATACAGTAGAGAGAATGAAAGAAACTCGATGAGTATTACATGGTAAAACGAAATGCATTGCACTTGATCCGTGCTGTACAATTGTTTAAAAAAAAAGAGCAAAAAAAAAAGGAAAGAAAAAAAAGGAGACGTCTAACGTCACTCGCATCCTTCGTGAACGAAAACTTAAGCTAGAACGACACTCTTGGTGTACTCGAGTCTTATAGCATGCACAGAGTAATTATAAGATCGTCTGCTCGACTTGGTGGTGAAGGTCACACCGGAAGCTGATCGCGTAATGTAAATAAAACAATTGGGTAAAAACTGCTACAAACGAGTAACACGGTGTAAGTTCTATCGATCTTGATCAACGAGCAGAGGATCGTCGAATTACTTTGAACGGGTACGATGAAATATGATTGCTTGCGCGCTAAAAAGAAAAAAAAAAAAGTAAAAAAAGAAAGGATCCTCGACTTTTATACATGGAAAAATTAAAATAAACGACGCCTTATATCGTATGCGAAATTCTGTTCGTGTCTTTTGCAAGTGCTGGAGGTTTAAGTTTCGTGAAACCGTTTCGCTCGACAGAACGCGTAAAAATCGTTCCTCCTTTTATCCGTTCTATGGAAAACGTGATACAGTAAGAGCTGCCTCCATATTCAGAACAGGAAGTAAGAACGTGAGATCATTCTAAATTTCAGAACGGAAGCAGCTGTCGTTTATTGGCCACGTAAATATAGAAATTTGTATATCGATAATATAAATGAACGATAATATAAAAGAAAAATAACCACAGCCACGTAACATATACGTTCGTTTGTCTTTTCTCGTTCTTTAAACGTTTAAGGATCGGCATGGTACGTGAAACAACCAGCACCGCCATCTAGTGGCGAAAACGAAAACGATAAGAGTCGACCGAAGAATTACCGCGATTCTTAAAAGCTTATTGCAACGTCCACATCCTTCTTCTTTTTCTAAGTTCGTTATACGTTAAAATTACGTTGAGCACTACGCGATCGAAATTATGCGGCAATTTGAAAAAAAAAGAAAAAGAAAGAAAGAGAAGAGGAAAATGAAAAAGAATATCTCGACACGGAATGGCCCATTCCCATGATTAAACTTTTCTTTTCGATCGCGTAGCGAACACTTTTTTTTCTATGGAAATGAATAGAGACAAGACAAGAGGGGAAAAATGAATTCCTATGTTTTCGTCGCAATTAATAATCTCTTCAAAAACTGATCGATTTATAGATAAAAATTTGCGTCTACACCAATGACATTTTGATATTTTTCTCACAACAATGATTCCAATATGAAAAATGCTTTGGCACAATAGGTATATATCGAATACGAAGATCATACGAGGATGGTATGATTTTTGTTTTGTTTTAAATTAACTATTCGCCTCCATTCATTTCCGTTAATTTAGAATTGAATCTTTACCGCTTACTAGAGACGAATACACAAAAAATGATATATTCCTTGTCACTCGCTCTCGTGCTTCCTTCCTTCTTCTTTCGAACCACTTTTTATCTGTACAGTTTGCTTGCGTCATGATTTTCACTTCGGATATACAGACATACACATATTTACACAACTTTACAGAATGAAGAACGAAAATTATGTTCGAGCTGCGTCTAGCAAGTCGAATAATATTCCGATGTTTCGTTCGTCGACCTCCCGCCAATTTTTAGCGACATCTCGCGTGAATTCGTCGAAACTCATAAAGAGGGCAGCACTGAACTTTATTACGCGGGAAAATCATCTCACGATCTTTCCAATAAAGAACATTCGTTTCTTCTTTTTTTTCTCTTTCTTATAGCCCTTTTTTTTCAAAGACACTTCGACGATCGCGCGACGAACTCGGTTTCGTTCGATCGCAATGAATAAACGAAAAACATAAACCGCGTAACAGATCTATATACAACACTGTACATCGTCACGTAGAAACGAGTGTGAAATAAAATAAAAAAAAGAGAGTACCAAGTCAGCCAAGCGTGTCGCCGTCGTATGTTACGCGTACAATTTTATGGACTCTGATTTACTTACCGAAAAGTCGGCTGCGCAGAAAACGGCCGGCCTCCAATTCACAATGACAATCCGACGCGTTTTATTCGTACCACTTAGCTGACCCGTTGAGTATGACAGATGCGATTCACCTCGGGAAGTCGAAATTTCTTTTACCGATCGATCGTACAAAAACCAAACGAAGATTCATCGCGGAACGAACGAAAACAAAAACGAAGGAGAGAAAAAAAAAGAAAAAAAAAAGGGTTAATAATGAATCACACACTTCACTCGATCAGAGTTCGAAGAGTTTAACCGTTGAACAGTCCTGCCCGTTCGCTAAGGCAAGATCACAGAAACATGTCTAAGGCTCATAGTCACCCACGGCGTAGTTTACGTTTAACGTGTCTCTACTTTCGCGCCCTTATCGCTAAATGCAAGTGGAATCTGGGTGTTGGCTGGCAGACTTTCGTGTTTTCGTCGGCTCCTTCGTCGTCAATTCCTGAGAGGGCCTCCGCGGACTACCCAGTGTAACTAACGCAGACGCTACGGCTAAACCGGCGCTCTGACCAGCCGGCGTATACGGTTCACCGCCAGTAGGTAGTCTGACTAGCAACGACAAGACCGCTGCTCTGTTACCACAACATGGCTCCAGCGCGATCGGACTAGGGGCGTCCTGGAAATATTTACCAAGCAAACCAAATAACACCGAGTATTACACTGTGTTCTATAACAATTCGCAAAATTCGCAGCACTATTAGGCACAAAACCGTTCTCAACCACCATCGCGATAGATTTGAAGAGAAGAATCGCAAGCAATATCGCAATATCGAAATATCGAATGTCACGCGTGATTCGAGTTCAATGACGTCACTAGTGGCGCCATTATTTAAACTACGTACGAGCCACCACGCTGATATTTCGTTCCTTTTCTATTCTTTTTCTTTTGTTTTTTAAGAAAATATTAATAGAGATAGACTAATTTAAAAGTTTTATTTTATATAGAAAAATAAAAATTTATACTAACCTTTTTCTTTTTACGACAATTGGTCAACTCGGACTCGCTTCGTTCTGAGTCAGAATTATCGATGTCCCGCCTCTCGATTTCCACCAAAACCTGGCTAAACGCCCTACTGGCCATTTGTTCCATTTCTACGAACAATCTTTGCCTTCTTCTGTACATGTCATATTTTTGCTTAATTTTCCAAAGGACAGCAGCCACTAACAGCAGAGCGAGGAAGCACCTAGGCATGTAATCTCTAGTTTACAAGTAAATACTGCCTGAGGCTTAGGACAACACAAAAGCGGAGGAAATTTTGAAAAAAAAATAATGAACAAAATCACAATGTTCTTGATCTCACGGTTATTAATTCCTACACACAACACATAAATAATCGACACGTCTATCTACGCATGTTTAGTTTGTTTTAGTACGACGTTTCAAATACTCACGTGCAAAATGTTATGAAGAACTGCTGCAAGTTGAGTTTGGAATACTGAGAGAAGGAAATTTGAATCCACACTGGTGGCTGGAAGTCGTACACGTAAACGTACACCGTGATCAATGTGTTATTGTTTTCACTACCGAAACCATAAATGTCTTTCATAAAACGATACTTGTACATGTTGGTCGTGCAATTTGCGCCAAGAGTGACTGGCATTTCCGGCGTATTGCCTTTCTTCACGGTAATATTCATTTTAGCCAGAACGGAACAGGTAATAGAGAATTCCGCATCGATATCGGATTTTGGTGGAGAATTTTTGAAATTGATTGCCCTATACTGGCGATCTTCTTTTTTACTTAAATTGAATGTAAATTGATAATCAATTGCCAAATCGTCTGTAAAAAGAGAAAAAGAAATAATTGATTCAAATGTAATATTTCTTATATTTTATTATTAAAAAAATATAGGTAAATATCTTACAAAAACATGATCCTTTATTTGTAGGATCTCCATGATAGAGGCTAGATACATCGCATCGTTCACAATGATCTCCAATAATGCCTTTCGTTGTACAGGAACATTTACCCGTTTCGCTGGAACACTGTGTGCCTTGGTTATTACAAAAGCAGGCTGTAACGAGAAAATGTAATTGAACGACCTACTCGATATTGGCAGGTTAACGACATTACACAGAGTAAAATGAATTTACGTTGGCAAGTGGCTCCATTTAGGGGACTTCCGTAATAGCCGGGCATGCATTTATCGCAATGAGGTCCGTAAGTCAAATTTTCACATGGTTGAATGCATATACTGCTATTTGAGCGACACTTGCTGTGACCGTTGCATTGGCAAGCTAAAATTGCAATACGTAGAGAATTAATGCATGCACATTATACAATCAATTCTAAATATCTTACAACAGTAAAAATATTTTACTGCTCAATTGTAATTCACTTACTAGGACATTTGGTAAAGTACCATCGTTCAAATGGGCAAGTGTCCGAGCTTTTATTACTCGGTCCACGAGCTCCACCTGGGAGACACAGTCCCTTTCCTGTTCCAGAACCATCGTCGCACCATCCGCATCCAGGATCAGAACGACACGCCGTGCAAGACGAGTAAAACGTACACCACTCTTTCCCTGTTTCAGTGGCACGACATTTTGCATCAACGGTAGTCCACTCGCGGCACTGGCCATAAGGAAAACTCGCAGGATATGCAGTTTTATCGACGCACTTCTTCTCATTCTGACACCAAATGCAATCTGACTCCGTACAATTTTTACAGGAAGAATAATCCACACACGGATTGCGACAGGAGTCTATAGATAACCTTTGTGCTTGGATAGTTCCATTTAAAATTGTCACCTGCTGCAAATTGAAATTTATTAATATACATATATTTCATACCAACACGAAGCATAGCTAATACTAACTGTATGGGATGCTGAAATCTATTAACCATCCTACTATTTTCAACACAAGCAAAGCCTTTAATCTATCCAAAAAATCAACTCAGTGAGAATTACCACTACAACTTTCCGCTGTGATCATAGCAAATACATGAACAGCTGCTTTTGAATCAAAACTACTCACGTCTCGAGCCTTCGAGTACGGCTTACACCGATCCGGTCCATTCGACCAGGACCAGATACAATGCGGATTACTGGAGCACGCATGGCACGTGTGTAATTGCAAACACTCAATGCCGGTATGAGCATCGCACTGTACCAGATTCGTGATTGCCTTGGTCGGAGGTGCATTAGCGTTGTCTCGGCAAATCTCGTACGAGCAACTCTTACCGCACCACACGCAATTGTACGAGGTCTGCACGCATGCCACGCAGTCCGTGAGCAGCTTGCATAACTCCTTGTGAGACGTCATCCCACGTGGCGGCGTGTCGTCTAGGCATCTCATGTAAATTCCGTCGTGCATGTCATCGTTAAGAAGCACTTGCCGGGATATCTTGGTAATCTGTATACATCGGTCTTCACTCTTGTCCCACACGCACTTCACGCCTGTCCTTGCGTTTAAACACTGATTCTGATTTGTAAGGTGTTCGCAATTTCCTGGTGTGTACCTAGTAGCCAGATAAATAATTTTCACTTCTTATTTTGCTCAATAAGTTGTATCAAAAGTACCAAAATAGTATACATATTTTAATTATTATATTTGAATCCATATAAAAAGATTCTACCTTGACATGTCAGACAACATCTGGCCATCGAATCCCCCATAAATGTACATCGATTTCTCGAAAACGGTCGTACTGTGCCCATACCTAGGCAGATCGGTCATCTCTTTGGGCATAGGAAACTGATGCCACGAATCACACGTGACATCGTACGCCATCGTATCAGCTGAGTAACACTTTGTTCCATCTGAATGTTGCGTATCATTGTGCATGTTGCCTCCAAAGACGATCATCAAGCCACCAGAAATGAACACGGCCGTATGAAAGAAGCGTGCCGATGGGGCAGACGTCAACAATGTCCACTCACGAGAATTAGGGTGGTAGGAGTACAGTCGATTGGTTACCACCTGTGTGCTCTGTGATTCTGAGACGTATCCTCCGTATACGTAAATGAGACTCGTTAACGGGTCATAGGCGGAGGTGTGACCGTAGCCACCCTTTACAGGGAATCCGACTGTCTCCACGATTTGCCACTCACGGGTACCCAAATAGTATTCCTGGACCTCGTTTAGATAGCCATACTGAGGTGAATAGCCGAATATTACCACCATCTTTTCCTTACTTCCATGGCTCTGCACCAGGGTTGCAGAGTGTCCAGCTACCTGTGTAAAGTAACACATTAAATAAGAGTATTCAAAATTTTTTAATATACAAAATATTACAAAAGCCACGCCGTCAATCACGGATCTATCGTTAACGTAATGCAGAATAGAATGTTATAAAGCAAAAGTGATATTCATGGAGGAAAATTAAAGCACCTTTAAGGGACCACGCATAGTCTTGTTGTTATGGCAGTTGTCGTGCACGGTTACGTTCTCCCAGACTTTTGCCGACACGTCGAAGGCCCAGATCTCGTTGGTTACCGTGGAATTAGGCAGAACACCGCCGTACATGAATATCTTGTCGCCAAATAACACGCATGAATGAGCGTAGCGGGGTAAAGGAACCTTACCCTCTACATGAGGGGTTTCCCAGACGTTTCCATTGAAATCATATACGTAAATCATCTTGGCGCGACGAAAGCTCTCACCGCCGACTACATACAAGGAATCCTTCCAAACGATGGAACAATGACTAGCCGAACCTTCCGGCGAGAAGTCAGTGTACGTGACGGTCTCCCAAAACCCACGATCACTTCTTTGGCTACAGTCGGAACCTGAAGAGACATAAAATCGTTTTTAATTGCTCTATACAGATACATATCGTTTCAACTACTCCTAAGGTTCAAATCCACCTAGTTACGATATCTCTTCCCTTTTGTGTGACTACAAAATTACATACCAATATGCAAGTACTTCCTAATTCCCATACCGTTTGCTTATCACTACTGTGTTCTACTGTTACACCATATAGCATTGTCACTAAGCAATCTACTTATAGAACAATGACATAAGCATCTTTCACATAAGCCAATAAAGTTCGTTTACATGAAATTTGTAATTATTCGGTAATCCTATTGTTTCAGAGACATTCATTGCACACAGATTGTCCTTGCAAGAGTAAGGAACACGACCGACCAAGCCTTCCACCATTCCAAGATACTTCACCGAACTCCTCTAATGGAAAACCTCACCCTTGAAACCGTGCACGCAGTCACAGTGATGGCTCTCCCGGTTACACTCGCCCTGTCCATGACTATGGGAACAATTGTTCGGGCAAACTTGAATCTCGCAGGCCTCGCCAATCCATGTAGCGTCACACGTGCAAACGCCGTCGATACAGACTCCATGGCCGGAGCAGTCGATGTGCGAATACCTGTGGACACCCAAAAGTATGTACACACGGGAAGGAAAGTAGGCTGTGCAAATCTTTAAGAAGCCAGGCTACCATGTGTGGCGATCCTAATCGCCACTGTAAATACTCTCTTATCGTATTTGCACGCGAAGATAGAATAAATATTTGCCTGATCGGACTTGGACAAATATCGTTACAAGAGAAATGGTCAACGAGGCCACAGTAAATGGGGAATCGGTGTCAACGGTTGCTTTTAATCCAGGAGTTTCTGACCTGGGACAATGGGTTAATGGCGATAACTGCTTATATCTGTACTTTTTCTTTAGTTTTTTCTTTTTTTTTTTTTTTTTTTTTTTTTTAACGAGCGGATAATGTTACTGAGATAGAAAGTGGAGCAGGGTTAATTGATATTACGGGTAGAGTGGGATTAATGAACGGCGTAATCAAACTTTGGAATGATTGAAACGATTACTGATATACCTCAGAACTATATCTAGTGTGTGTCAAAGTTCAATTGAAATGTGTATACTGAAAAAAGGGAGCTTCTTGATAAAAATACCGTCGTCGACTTTTATGTACAGAGACTGAACAGATGCTGGTCCGAATAAAGCACAGCTCTTTGTGAAATCATGATTACAATTAGCAACAGGCAAGTGTTACTTTATCAAATCATTTTCTATGATCTACTAAATTTAGACTGAATATTCAAATGAAAACATGAAAAGCAGGTCTAAAAGAATTCTACAAAAGGAACAAACTAGATATAATGTTCTAAGAATAAGGCAGACTAGATCATCTACATCTCAGAGAACCAAAAATCCTCTCACAGCCTCTAAGCTCTACTAAAAAGAAGTACCATTCTACCACTAAAGTTAAACTAGTGTGAACCAAAGATCTGCAAGAAACGCCATTCCAAAGATCAGAAAACAAAGTAGCTCTGCAACTCTCTCTATCCAGACTCTAGATTCCAAACACCTAAAGGTTCATTCCCAAAAGAATCCTTCCAGAGGTTCACACTCCAAGCATTCAGAAACTTCAAAATACGCTCTACAAAAGCTCACTCCTAAATTCCTAAAAAAGAAAAAAAAGAGAGACAGAGAGATAACAATCCAAGCAAAAAGGGGGGGAGTTGAAACGAGGGTGAAATCAAGTGCATAGTCACCTGCTCGGGCAAGCGTTGATCTTGTAAGTAATATTGAAGCCGCTCATGTTGTACACGACGTCCGAGTAGAAGTGAAGCAGCGCGCTTCCGGACTGCGCGATCACTTCCGGCACGCGGCGTATGTGGTAGCCATCTTTGTGCATCAATCCGGAGAAGACAGCGAGCAACGGCGCTTCGACGCTGTCACCGTCGTAGATGTACATGTGATCCCAGCCGCATTCCGTGGCGAATTGCTCCACGTGCATCCGTATCGTGGAGTTCGGGCTGCTCTCGATCAGCCAGGAACACTTGACGTCCGCAGTGTAGTTGCCGATACCGTCGTGGATGTGTCCCGCCGGCTCCGTCAGTCTGCAAACGAAATCCTTCGATCAGTCAATAGGTTAGGGTTGACAGCCCGATGGACGATAATCGCGAATGATAAAAGACACGTGTGTCGCTGATAAGACAAACCGCGATACCACGGTAAATTCAAATGTTTGACAATGCTATCAGAAATTACATATTTGATCGTGTCAGATTAATAGTTGCAGTTAGGGAGTTTTTAGTTCGAGATATAGGGAGTAGCATAGGGGATAGTTTTAACTCCTGACATTACCATATAGAATTTCATTTAGGTAAATGTATTATTACGTTTAGCTTTATTACTGGTAATCGTATCCTATTTGTCTTCACTAGACTATTTCAATTATGATCGTTTATGTATTGTGTATTTAACCTATATTCTCTGTATTCTCATATCGGTATTTTTACACGTATCTGAAATACGTTCCGTTAGCTCTTTTTACATGTAATCCTTGGTTAATATGTATTGGCTACTTGTCATAGGTCTGCAGTTCTAGTTTTAAAGTTTTTTCCCTGACCTATTTCCCGGCTCGTTCGCGGTATCTTTTACTATCCACTTTAAGGAGAAAATGAGCTTCCGAAAATTTCCTGCTATAAAAACCTATCGTGCAAGTAGATTTTAGGTTAGGTCACCTAACCGTGTAATTTAATTTCCTCCTGTCTTGGCGAAGCAACGTGGGAAGCGATATAGGGACCGATGTTAAAGTTATTACGCTCGTTTCCATTCGCATAGTTCTTTTTGTCGCAAAATCTCTCGTTCTACGGTAATTCTTGACGAGTGCAGCTCGTCGTGAGTTTTCTATGCCAAGTAAGCAACGACGAGCTGCACTCGTTGCAGTAGAAGGGGTTACCTAGATTACCAAACTGCACACGAAAAGCAAGCTAGGTAAAATGAAAAGAGAAAAGGAACCATTTAATGGTACCAGTGTGTCGGATGTCGATTTATGACGGATACGCAGTATCTACCCTATTATCCCAGGTCACAAATAATTTATGACAGATGCAGAATTCCCAATCCCTCGGTAACTGTACTTGTACAGCCGGCTATCAGTGTTGGAGAGCTCATCAATTCGAACATTCAATTTATTTCGAATAAGGCCATTTCACGCGACGATAGTTCCATTAATGAAATCTAAATTCCTCGGCACAAGGTCGCCGCAAGGTCGACGAATTCCTATCGAATCGTTTATGTGCCTACGTATCTCTGTTTCATAATTTAGCATAATTTTCTTCAAGAATGTTCCGATCCAGTTGCAGTATATAATTATGCTCGTTCATTAAATGGAACCCTATAATTCCTTTATGTAATTCAATTCTCCATACGACCCTGCATACAAATGATTAAGATAGTATATTACTTATTAAGAATTTTAAACGACAAGAAACTAATATACAAAATACTTAACTTTTTATTCCAAATATCTCACCATCGCATTTCAACCATTTCCAAATTAAATCCAGCTACTGTACTCGCCCTGAAACTATCTCTCATCATTCCCAACACTTTCTAAATACATTCCCAGCTACCATAAATAACTAAATCTCAAACTATGATCGACCAGTCCTTTCCTCGACGATTCAACTCGTCTTCTATACGTCTGAACATTCACGAAAAGAGGTTGCTTCGCCTTGAAGGGTCCCAAAAGCGTCGGAACTCGACGCAGGGGCATCACGGTGCTAATAAGTTGACCGGTGGTTAAAATTCTCTGTGGCCGAGCGCTAATTGCGCGCCCTGGGAACCGCAAATTGCGGGGCAATTCGGCGGCCTTCGAGGGCAGACGGTCGAACGCGGTTATCAGAGGACGATTTTCGAGGAACCGAGCTACCCGGGCGATACCATCGGCCGATTATCCTCGGGATGAAGCGACGCAGAGGTGGACGTTGCAGCATCGCATACCATTGATCTCTGAGAGCTCGTCGTCGACGCCGGGCACCACGTCCGACGACGTCGGCCGATCTGAGACCGCGATAACGATAAACCTCGAATAAGCAGACGAAACAAAGCGAGGAGGACGATAAACGAAATGATGAATAAACGATAAACGAAACGATGAATAAACGATAAACGAAACGATGAATAAACGACGAATAAACGACAAACGAACGACCACCAGCGAGAGTCATGCGCGATTAGGAGATTCGAGGAGGATTAAACGGGATCAGAGTGGAGTAGCGGATACTCTTGTGCCTGCTGGCCGATTGGAAATTGACCATGGTATTGCGAAAACTCGAGGAGATTTTAATCTTGGCTATTGGAACGCGAATGAAAGTTTTATAGCCTAGATAAGATCGGTTCCTCGTTCGAGGCCAGCAAGAAGGTAGACACGAGCCTACGAGTCTGCTTCTTTCGCTTCTACTTTGCTCTAGTGTTTGCTCTCTGCTCCAAATGGCTTCTGTAAATTATCTTTCACGCGTGGACTTCTTTTTTCACTCTTTCCTTTTTTAAGGATAAATAAGATGAGCATATAGCGAGCGAGAAATAGATAATGGCTTCTTCTGTTATTTGCTTGAGAATAACACGAGTCGAATAAATAGTAGAACCTGACGAATATTGATCTATTTTGTTTACCGTTTTGTGTCATCGTGGTGGGTTCTATCTGGAGATGAGACGTTTCTTTTTAGTAATAATGGAAATTCGTGTGGTCTGCTTTTAGATAGTATTAAGGTGGTCCTGTTACGCGATGGCCAATCAGACCCGTATTCGTTCTGCTAGCCATCTTCTCATCTGTGAATCGCTCTGATGATGAGTTGCCATAAATGGACCCAACTACCTTACAAATCACTCTGTCATTTTAATCTCGCCCAAATGAAATTTACCGAATATAAAATCTGCAATTTCAACCACGAAATCGTGACTGAACACGATTATGTATAACGCATAGAATAAAGGGACCTGATATTCGTGTTAAATTAGTTTAGATAGTTATCTTAACGTTAGTTGAATGAATAAAATTATAGAAATCGTAGCTGAAGAATTTTTACGCATTTCTGTTCGGTATTTTCTGTTATTTTTCTATCCACTGAAAATTGCAATTCTGGAACTGCAGTGACCACCGCAATCAACGTGTTAACTGTCTGAACAATAAAACACAGAGAATAATTAATACGTCAACTTCAGATTCTTAACACATTGTACTCTAGCTGAATATCTGCGGTTAAAAGCTTTTAGTACCAATGATTTTATTACCTATATACCAGGAATGGATATTTGAAAGAAACGTTAGCGACTTTTTATAGCTCACAATCTATATTATATCTCCATAAATAAAACTACCTTTACGAAATTTTCATAAAATAATTGTATCTATAATACATTCTCGCAAAATATCAGAAATTTCAAAAATATATAGGACTTTATCGTAAACTCCAGATAAAAAAGTTGCTATCAAACGAAAAGGGGAACGATACAAGTATAAACACCTATAAAACTTTAAAACACGATTGATATAGTAATAATGGAACCCTGAAATATCACAGAATCGATGTGCAAAAGCTGAAAATAGCGAGATATCGACTAGGATCCACTCTTCGTTAATTTCTACCCATTTCTACTCGATTCTGGTGATTTCAAAGCGTCTGCGATTACAAAATTAACAAAATAAAGAAATGAGAAAATTGACAAAGACTCGACGAAAGTTATTCACGATTCGTGGTGACTTCGTGGGTTATCGAAAAGCTAGAGGACGCCGGAAGTCGCGGATCAGAAAAGGAACCTGTGACCTTCGCAAAGGAGTGTCCATGGTGAAAGCGTGCGAAGCACACGGCCAAAGTATTCCCCTCATGGTGCACCTGCGCGAGGAAGAAATGCCAAAAAAGGATGGGCCACGTCGACATCGACACTCGAGGAATAGTAATTCCAAGGGACAAAGAACTCTAGCCATCATCGTCTTCCTCCTTCCTGTTCCGACGACCCATCGTGAATGTATCATGCTGCAGGATTCATTGAGACACCAGGTGTGAATTAAAAATTTCGAGAGTGAAGGTGAAGTATCTGTGACTGGGTTAAATTAATTTACCGAATACCAAGTCGATTTCATTCACTGCTATGGAGAACTCGAATTTGGCTTTTAGATGAATGACTGAACGTCCATTGTAGATGAAGAAGACACCGGTCGTCGAGGGACTGAAGTGATTATTCCATTTCTTTAAGATTTTTAATTCGTCGAGTCACCAGATGCGAATTAATTTTTTGAGATTCAAAAAGAAGCATCTATGACTGAGTTAAATTAATTTGTTAGATATTAACCCATTTGCATCATTAATAATTCGCACTCAATATCTATAGCTTGCCTATTTTAAATTTATGTATCACACAACTATGTAAAAGAATAAATATTTATACTATAGCATCATATAGAATGATGTTGTTTTAATATATGTATAATTTGTGGATGAAATATAAGTAAGAGTCGTTTGTTACACTTAATTTCATTGAAAGTCTTGGAAGACTCCTTTCAGAGCGATGATGCAAATGGGTTAAATCGATTTGACTCTTGGATGACTAAACATACATTTTTGGGTAAATGATTCGTATAATTAAATGACCTCATACCTTTAGGATTTTTTTTTTTTAATTTTTAAACCCAAAGTTTTTTTATATTTAGAAGAAACTTTCTACGTTACGTTCGGTGGAATTAATCGATTTGACATATGAATGGCTCACGTGTCAGAAACTTATATGCAAATCGGATTGTGCTGACTCTGAAATTTTTAAGGAGGTATTTTAATATGATACGCATGAAACAGGAGTAAGTTATCAGATTTAAAGACAAAATGGTACCTGTTCACTTGAGAGTGCAACTATTTCGAGTTACACTTCAGAGTATTTCATGCAAGTGAACTTACTTGAGACTTACTGAGACCACCGTTCAATTATCCGGGAACGATATTTTTACAATTCCCTTTCAATCGAATATACGATACAAAACCTTTAAAAATAACCTTTGTTTTAAAACGAGATTTTCTAGCAAAAACCAAAAAGTTCTTAATATTATAAAATATGTAATACGTATAATACTCAAAGTACAAAGTTAAACACAGTGACAATGAATTTTAATGCTGAATTTTTCAGTGGCAACTTTGTCGTAAAAGGAAAATGTGACTCATCGAGTTTTGCAATTTGTTTCTGAGTGAATACGCGGTATATAATTAAAAAAAAGAATTAGTTCTGTTTTAAAATGAGGTTTTGTAAGAAACTAAAGATATTTTTAATGTTATGAAAGGGGTATTCGTGGAATTTCCAAACAGATTCAGAAAAATACGTATATAAGTTTGAGGTAAATGTAAAAACATTTATCTGGTAGAACAGAACGCATATAAATTTCAAAATGGCTGCGTTGTAAAAGAAGGAAAATATATCTTATCATGTTTTTCTCATCTTCGATGGTTTTAGTACTGAATCTTTATGATAATTTTCGTTTTACTCGTCGATGGCTGAATATTTACTCCGAATCCATTTGGTCTGCTTCTGGGCAATTGAATATTTATTGCGATCGTTTCGATATTTCGAGGATAATCGAATATTTATCGCTTTTCCTACTCCTTTCGACTACTTTTATGGAAAATTCAGTCTCCTAATTCCGGTAATACTTGATAGCACAAATTCTAGAATTCTAATTATAGATATAAAAAAAATATTATAATATTCTATATAATGTATCAGTGAATTATAAGAGCCTGAATTACCATATCAACCACAGAGTTCAAATATGCCTAACTGGTCTTCACAGGAATTATAAATACCATTGAAATGTGCACAATATGGCAGAGAGTACCCTCCTCCTTCCATGCCACATGAGGGCAACTAAAAAAGCAATGCGACAAGCTTTTAATACCAAATATAATTTTAGCACAGGGTCTAAATGTAGTGTGCATAAATAATACTAAATTCCAGTGATATGATGGAAATAAATAGATCCACAAATAACTTCCAAATATTAATTTCACTAAAAACAGCTATATATCCTCAGTATGCAATCCAAACCACATCAATCCATTAAACTATTTCAATAATTCTACAATACTAATTCACCATCATTTATATATTTAATTATTATAATAATTTGATTATTTATTTGTCTTCTTAATACATATATCTTATTATTATTCTACATTATTTTATTCTTATATCCTACCTATTTCTTTTCTTATTGTCCTATCATTCTTTCCATGTATAAGAATCATATTTCATAAATTCTTGATAATTCCACATAAAGGTTATTCTTGACATTAACAGATCTCTATTATGTTAATACAAGATTATATTCTCTATAATACAAGAATATTCAAGAAATTAATTAAACAATACCATATATACAATTCTTTATTTATTTAGTATCCATACCTTGTCATTATTCTATATTATTCTCCTTTATTCAACATATTTCTACTCTTGTCATCCTCTTATTATTACACTATTATATTAACTCATAATACTAATAAAACAACCGAACAACATCTCAATTCCTAGCAAAAATTTATACGCCAAAACCTTCGACCTAACCTCTCTAACAAACCACTCATGCCCAAAAACAATGCACACTATCAAAATCTAACACAAACACCGGTAATTCTTTTCCAAAATTCAATTGTCGTCTTGCAATTACCCAGAACATTCCGTGGGATCACGCGTGCGAGAAGAAAGAGCGTGAAATTATCGACGCGATTGGAAAACACGCGTGTAAAAATGGCGTCTGGAAGTAGATGGCGTGACCGATCGGTCGTGTGAACGATCGCGTTCCGAAAACGGATGCGCATTGTCGTTGAACGGCGACGTTAGCGGAATAACGATACGTTGGCTTCGATAACGCGGGAAAAGGATGGGGAAAAAGTGGGGAAAAATGGCGAAGAGAAGAACGAGAGCGGGAATAGAGGGTAGAAAAAAAAGGAAGGAAAAATGAAGTGTGTCGGAGTCGATGCGTAACAAGCGTACTTCGCTCCACATAAATTCTCATCGGTGATTTACGACAGTAACACGTGTCGTAGGCAGGATGCCGGGCATTAATATTTCAGCGCGAAATATTTTTGCATAAAGAACCGCGGAAACAACCGGGAAATCGGATCGAAAGCGGAAACGGGGATCGTATTGCTGAAGATCAGTTTGACTGCGAGAAATTGCTTGAACAGATATGAAATAATTAAGAGATAACATGGTGGACGTTTAATACGGTATTTTTTTATTGGACCACTTGAAGTAAGTAATATAAATATATGTATATTTATATATAAAATTAATTTCTCTAATAATATATATATATTTNCAGCAGAGATATCATCAGATAAGAGATATTCACCTGATATAGTATATTTTTATTGGAAGATTAGAGAAAGAGATAATACATTTTTAATATACAATAATAACAATAGAGATATCTATTGAGGAACAAAGGGTATCGAAGAAACGAATATCGTGACTTTTGTAAGGACACAAAAAGAGATTTTTCTGTAAGAATATTTTTAGTTTTATATTGATAATGATTTTTCTTGATATAGATACGTTTCCAGACAAGGAATATTTCGAGGTTCTCTGTAAGCACTGAGATTCAATGTTTGATATTGAATCATCATCTCGACATGACTTGAAAAGCACGTCTACAATTATTTATATCCTGAGTTAATATTTCATATTCCAATATCTGCAGAGATCTGTTTTTAATGATTTTCTTAAAAATAAATTTGTAATAGACTAGATATACTTAGATAATCATATTAACATACTTTTTAATTCCGAATTCTCGTTTCTTGAATTATAGAAATCCAAAGAATATGACAAGCTGAAATACACACTTCCTTATCTCCAACCCATAGGAAGAAACAAAAAAGCAACGTGAATTACACCAGGACAGAATTCAATTAGTTTATTATCTGGTTTCCCCTGCTCTCTCATGACCTCTCTCCGAGCTTATTTAGGAACATCCTTTTATCAATTACCGTTTCGCTAATCGTTTAATTGCACGACATTATATAGGTACCCGTTCCTGTCGCCGAAGATAAAACTTTATCTACCTACCAACGAGCATTTGCACCGTTAATTTTTCAGCGACTAAAGGAGATAGTGCAATTATTTCGAGCAATATATCTGGCCGGGTGACGCTAGACGAGTACAAATCACTTAATAATTCCCTCGGGTTACATAATAATAGTGTGCCGAAGTACCTTACCGAACGAGTGTTCAACAATCTGCTCGCAACGCAATCTCCGGGAAGCATTGTTCGTTTCCCCGGCAGCAATTAATTCGTCTCACGCTAATTGCGTAACGATCTCTCACAGATGCGACCGTCCGTCTGCTGCACGGCTAACGACCATCCTAGGATTTGTTTATGAAACTGAAAAACTGCCTGGCCTTTACGGCAAGCTCGCGTGAACGTGATAACGTATAGGAGCCGAGTTCCCGAAGTTTCGCAAATTACCAATGGTACTTCATGGGCCACCTGTGTTGTTAACGCGTTGCGGATGGATGGCTAGGTAGCTAGCATGCTGCACCGTTACGGGTTTATTTAGGAGATTGTGTTTTCCGTGTACCCACGAAGGATTGCTGCGAGGGCTGATTGAATCTTGGTCGATGAACGGTATAATTGCGGAAAATTTTCTGTTTATTAGCGAGGAATTGTTGGAACATTCAGGGAACACGGTGCGTTTTCTGTGCCACGATGATGAAGGATTGTCGGGAAATGGGTATTGGTACGATTGGTGATTAAACGTTGGTTAGTAAACGATTCAATTGTGAAGAATTTTCTCTGTATCGACGAAGAATTGTTGGGAAACGGCCGTGATACGATTATCGATTAAATTATAAATGATTGTCTATGTATCATCCAAGAAGAAGTAAAAAAAACTTAACAATTACGGTTAGTAATTGTACCTTGGTTAATAAATATTACAATTGTAGAAGGTTTCCTGTGTATCAGCTAAGAATAATTGGAAAATGGTTACTGATATCATTAGTAAGAAAAGGTAAAGATATAAAAGCCCATAAGCCACAAAATAAATAGCAATTTTTCTTTTTTTATTAATTGTTAATATTTCTTTTATCCACAGATTTTTGCTGCATTTTTTGGACTGCTTGAAACGTGCAGACCGCTGGAGGCCAAGTAATACTATTATTACATACAATTTAATAATATCCCCAACACGCTGACTGCCACACACTCTTCACGCCACAATAAAATCTACATTATCCTCGGGATATAACGCTGAAGTATCAAACAATGCGATGAAAGAAGAATTTTAATTGGTTTAACGCGTTCCTTGCGTATCTACGTTCTTCGAATTTTCAATGAATGGTTGAAATAGAAGAAACGCGATGAATTTAAGAAATTAGTACCACCAGTCGCTATTGGTGGTACTATGGTGGTCGACGTGTGAATAATATTAAGACACTTAACGCTACACCTACCACGAATGACTGATAAACGAAAAGACAATAGAATCTTAAAAAAAAAAATGAGATAACGGAAGACATCGAATGATCGGTCAAGCATTGGAAGAGTGATCGAGACAACGTTTCGAATTTCGAATGAAAGTTTCAAGAACGCTCATTCAGGGGTTTAGCGGTTTTAGCGATAATAACTTCCTGACTCATGTTCCGAGCGATTCCTACGCCGCTACCCGAAATTCCATCGCGAGAGCAAGAAGAGGCCCACGTACTCTCGAATTCTTCGACCGCGATAAGGCGAGTGTGGACGAGTCGGCTGAATCGCGACGATTAATTGCAGAGGTCGCCGATATTCGTCTATCTCTCCTCACGTAGCTGGTGTATCGTTCTCATTAGCACGAAATAATATTCTTTCAATAACGAGAAGGCGCCGGATGAGTCACGAGGAGGAGTTCGACGACCGGCTCGCCGTGGCTCTTTATGCGAGAAGCCAAACGATGGAGGAAGCAAAGGACTCTACGGCTATTAAAAGAAACGTGGTAAATTGGAGTAAGGGAATGTCGACGAGGGATGCAACTGCACAATGGGGAATTTACGACCCGGAGAGCATCCTCTTTGCCCTTCTTCCATCGCGGACAGCCTCGCAAGAAACCTCGCTTCTCGTTCGACACATTGTTTACCAATTGAGGAAATCAACCGAGGTCGCTACCTTCCCTTGGCTTTAATGACCGATCGGATAATTCTGACGATATTGCCTGTATCCAGCGGAAGACAAGGCGGATGGACGTTTTTCTTCCCTTCGGGACTCGCGCCTAATTGGCTTAATGCTGTTGTTTCAGGTACCAGGATGTTGGCTTCATGCGATGTTTTTTTGGCTCCGGGCTTTCCACCGTGATCGTGCGCCGTGTGCGCCTGTGTGTTTAGAGGGTTCTGAGGGTCGCGGTGATAGATGATGATGAGAAACTTGAAGAGTTATGGGTTTGGAGAAGAGATACGAGAGACTGATCTGTCGATGAGGTCTTTATTCAGCGGAATTTCGCATTATGAATTTGTTACGACCGATCTGGCTATATAAATTTCTCGAATTTTTTTTTGCAATTTCCGTATCAAGCTGATTGGATTTTTTTTTTATATAGAGTAAATTTCTGTGTGCTGGATTAACTCGTTGACGTATAAATCAATTTATTAAAGGTGAAGTAACAATTGAGCGTTTTAATTCTGCAGTTTATTTTTTTACTACTTTACGAACAAAACAAATATATAAATATATCATATTCTTGGTGGTCAATTTAATAGTATATTAATATATCGATTCGTGGAAAAGTGAAATGACGAAGACAATTTTTAAATTTCTTCCTTCTCCTCTTCTGTTGCATCACCAATTATATCTGCGAGTTAATTAAATCGGGAAAACGTAATACTAATCGGCCTCCACGATTATTAAGACGCTCATATCGTTTGTGTACCGCGGCGCGAGAGAATAATTGCTTCGTTCTTCAAATTTTGCTCGAATGAATCACGCTATGGCGACGTAACGCAAACTCCACGTGCGACATAATGAGAAATTTCACGAGCGCTTCATACGCGATGCAATTCATGGAATCTTCGTACACAACGGACTTTAAGGGCCGCGTATAATCGCCTAATAAATATGTAACGCAAACCTCATAAATTATGGAATCACAAGTGCTTCGACATTCCTTGCTTCTCAGAATTTTTCTATACCACACGATCTCGGACTGTTGCTTCGGCTAATCTTCCAACGATTCACCAATCCATATACCGATCCATTGATCCACCGCGTTTCACTCTTAACCCTTTACCAGTCGCAACAAACACAATACAGACACGCGAACACAGCCTCGCAAACGTAAATACACAGGCAGAGACACAAATCCCGCTGCAAATACAAACGTAGATACACATACAAACCCTAATCAAAACACACATGTATACAGATAAAGCATATGCATATACGAAGGACACATAGGCAAAGATAATACATACACAGATTCATACACAGATGCAAGCAAGCAGAGACCGAGATAAAGACAAAGAAACGTAAAAAAAATTTTTTAAAATCCTATTTTACTTATTTGACGCTCCACTCGATTACTATATTCACACAAGCCTAATAAATATGTAACGCATATATATATAATACATATATACATGCAATACAAACACACGAATACAGTGTTACAGATGTAAATATACAGACAAAGATACAGATCCAGATCAAAACAAAACATGCAGACACAGCTGCAAATACATACTTAGATACACATAGAAACCCTAATAAACAAACAGATGTATACAGCATAATATATACATATGCATATACGAAGGCAGAGAGACAAAGATAATAGATACACAGATTCATACACAGACACAAATAAACAGAGACCGAGACAAAGACAAAGAAGCGTAAAAAATTAAAAAAAAGATATGTTCGCTTTATTCGATTACCATATTTACGCAAGCCTAATAAATAAA
>NIJG01000193.1:1572499-1605703 GCA_002201625.1 Euglossa dilemma
AAACCGACACAGGTACAAGCACGCAGAGACCGAACAAAGACAAAGAAGCGTAAAAAGTTTTTTTTAAAATCCTATTTTATTTATTCAGCGCTCCACTCGATTACCATATTCACACAAGCCAAAGGCTCTCATCTTGCAAAGGCGATGGTCAAAGCGAAATCATGCAACGAATTACGATTGGCCGGTAGAAAAAGGAAAATTCCGATGATAACGATATAATCGTCATAAAAGGACACACCCGTCGGTTCACCGATCTTCCACGACCTTTCCCATTGATCGGCGATCAGCGGGGAAATAACGGCGGCTCCCACCGAGCCGGAAGTCGGGAAAAAGCGAGCTCGTTCACCCGCGCCTCGCGAATTAGCGAATATTCCCCGCTGTTCGCTGTTCCGCGAAATTCCACGCTCGTCCGGGGCCAAACGCGAAGGTAGCCGGGAAGCGCGGGAAGAATTCGTAATGAAACTCGCGGAGCGAGCGAGATCGAACCGGAGATTCCGCGTAGAGGGGTGTAAAAACAAATTTCAACGTTAACCCGCGGCGCGACGGGAATTAAGCGAAGAAAACGGCCAGGGGAAACAACGATGGATATTTACGACGGGGCATCGGCGTGAACCATAAAGGGAAGCACCCGGGAGTAGAAGAAGAAGAAGATGAAGAGGAACGCCTTCTGAAGGGTGCTCGAGATTTACGAGGAAATACAACGTGATTCTGGAACTGCGGCTGGTGGGATTTTTATGAGAATTACCGACGAGGCCTAGCACGCAGCGTGATCAAACTTTCTTCCCATTTCTTTTCTTCTGGAAACAACGATGCTTCCGCAAAGAGTGATTACACACGATTTTCAGAAGAAAGTGAAAATTGTAATACACGTACAGCTGTTTTAACCCTTTGACTGCCATGGTGGTCATATATGACCGGCAACGGTTTCTCCCGTGACGCCACGGTGGTCATGGGTGACCGGAGCCTTTCAACTTTTTACAATTGTAAAAAACTAAATGAAAATCGAGAGTTAGCGTGTTTGAATATGGCCGATGTATAGAAGATACATTGAAATAAAATGTGCCCTATCGAACGATTAAAATTTTTTATTAGAACAATAAAGAATAACAAAATGTTAGAATAAATCTTGCATCTAACGGTGCACTTTGTTAAAGCACTCCAAACATAAATGCGGCGCACCAATACAATCCGGACAATAAGTGGTCACCTTCTTGGTCTTATTTTTAGCAATTTTTCACCCAAATAGTTTGGAATTTTTTTTCTAACATTCCCTGCAAAATTTTCGTTCCAGGTACGCTCGCCCTTCTTTTTTTTTGCTATTCGTGTCGTAATCTTCGTCGAACCGTTACTAAGGCGCAACGGTGGTCACCGGTGACCACCAGTAAGAGAAACGCACCATTTGATAAAAATATTGCCTTCTAACATCGATTCGTTATTATTTTGCCATTATATGCTTTGAATAATAAAAATAATTCCGTGGTGTCCTGAGTGAAACATATGATTTCGGCGTGGCAGTCAAAGTGTTAACCTTCGTTTCTTTCCTTTTTCTTTTTTGCCTTTATTCGACGATGAATAGCGAATTAAGTTGAGATTGTAGCTTAAGAAGATAAAGACTGAGGATATAAATATTCTTGCGGTTTTAACTCTCGGTCTTGTAACAGTCCTTGTTTCTTTTCCTTTCTTTTTCTCCAATCGAGTAATAGATTGAGCTGTAGCTGTTGATAAATGGATATAAATGGCGAGGACGCAGCGAATAGGAAATTTGCAGTAGAAATTGAAAATAAACAGAACTGTGACTCTGATGGCGCTACCTCTATCTTCTAATAGTCCCAATTTCCATCCTTTCTTGCTTTTCAATGAATTATACGTTGGCTGGCGAGTTAAGTTGTAGCAGTTGATTATCGAGGCATGAAATGATAAATGAAAGTGCCACAAATAGTTCCAATATAAACTGAGGTCACACACGGTAAATGGCACCTCATGGTGTTAACTCTAGCTTGCAATAGTCCTCGTTTCCTTTCTCTCCTTCTTGTTTTCTTCTGTAACGGATGGTATATAGCGAATGATGAATCGAGTCGCAGCAGTTGATTGTTTCCAGGTTCAGATGACAAATAATACAAGCGCGGATTTTCAGTATAAATTGAAAACGTACGCGCAACTTGTTTCTGTGACTTTACTTTCATTTTACAATAATTCTAGTTCCTTTCCTTTTCTTCCACAACGAACGAGTTCACTCGAGTGATAAGTTGATTTGCGACAGAGTCGAGATAATATTTGAAAAAAGTGCGGCGAGGAAAACTTTCGGTGTAAATTGAAAGTACACGCATAATCTGATGGTTTCAGCTCTATCAGTTCCTTCGGCTTTATTTCTTTCCTCCTTTTTTTTCTCTGCAATGAACGATACGTTGGGTGATGTGTCAAGTTGTAGCTGTTTGATTAATGAGATGTTGGAATGACAAATGAAGAAAGTACCATAAATAAGGAATCCAGATATAAACTGAACACGTACACGCGAATGGCATCTCACGACTTTAGCAAACGGTTCTGTCTTCTTTTCCTTTCCATTTCCTTTCTTCTGCTACAGGTATTCCTCGATGAGTTAAGTTGACAATCAGACAGTTCAAACGATAAATGACGTAATTGCCGTAAGCAAAAATTTTCAGTGGAAGCTGCGAACATACATGCACACACTTATATACGTAACGCTAATAGCCTCGGCTCTATCTTCGAATAGCTTTAGAATTAAAAACAAAGTATGCTAATAGCCAGCGCGCTCATAACGCAATTTGCATTCCGCTCAAAACTTACACGGTTTACCGTTTAATTTGCACGAGACAGAGAACCGCGATTTCTTCTCTCGTTGCCGGACTTTCTTATTCTCCGGATAAAAAATATCGTCGGCCAGTAATAGCTGGTAACTCTGTTTTCCTCTATTAATTTCGTAATTGCAACGTTATCTTGTCCTCGATTCTTGAACTGGAGCGTAAAATTGTGACAACTTAAGTAAACATATAATCGCGATGCGCATGCTAATTAGCAAATTGCAAGGTTCCCACTTTTAATTTCGCTAATTTCTTAATTACATTTCATCTACCCACCGGGATGATCCACGATCTTGCTGGAGCAGCGAAGACGTGAAATGGCGCCTAGGTAAACAACTGACTGGTGCCATAATCCTTGAAAACGTACGATCCCTTTCCGTTCTCCATTTTCTATCGCCCAGACGATACTCCAATTACGCCGCTTGTTAATTAACCTAATCCCTGTCTGCTAAATTACAACGTCGAATCGTAACAGCCGGATGACCGAGCTAACATGACTCCGGCATACGAACCAAATCGATCTTCGATCCGCGATCCTATCGCGAGGCAACCCTGATCTTTTTACCGTGCAATGAAACCGCGAGGCTGACGCGCGATTGGGCAACCCAGGCACGCCTACTTAAAAAATAATGCCGAAGTACGAATTAACGGGTCAATTACTAAAAAAACCGGCGTGTTTATAATATCAACCACGTGTTTACGTCTCCTCCGTCCTCGTGTTTCTGGATAGCTGGATAATTGGCTGTTTAGCTGATAATCGATCGGCCTGAAAAACGTGGCGAGCTTAATTACCATTTCGCGTTACTCGTGTCGTCGTCTCTGGGAACACGGTTATTTTCTCTGAAAGCAGAGCCTTCCTTAAACGATCTTTCGACGCTGGAATTACAATTGATATCAAAGCAGCCACTCGTTTGCTTTTGCCATTAATAACCCGGGTGCCATTTCCTCAGGCCATTGTTGCGCGATACTCCGGCTCTGCTGGTTAATTTGCCGCTGAGCAAATAGTTCGGTGTTTATCTGCACTCTTCTCCGCGACGATATCGACTTCATTCATCGTTTCGTCGTATTTACACGATATTTCGAATTAATTAACGCTGCGAGGCCGGGTACGACTATTGTCTCCGTTTCTTCTTCCTCTTATCGGCCCTGCCCCGTGGGGTCCTCTCCTCTGGGCCCTCTGATCATGCTTCGTGACTTTTTATAATTTCGTTGAAACGTCGTAAATACTTCTCTTAATCTTCCGAGCTTATTACTCTGTGACGTTTTCTATTTTCTTTTTCTTGAAATTCCACGATGAGACAGAGACGCAAATTCCACTCGTTTCTACCGGGAAATTATTGCAGCAGGTTTGTATATATAAATGAATTTTAATTCCCGTGTATCGGGATAAAAGTGGAAATATACTGGAATATTTTTCCGGGAAAAGTCTTCGTCCATTTGAGTTAAATTTCGAGTTCTCCTTTATCGTTAGATTAGGACAGGTTCGTTTGCATAGAAAACAATGGAGCAACTTCATAGTGCACTCGGTGTTTGATTTAAATATTTAAATCTTGAAATATCGT
Organism: Euglossa dilemma; assembly: GCA_002201625.1. Taxonomy (NCBI): domain Eukaryota; kingdom Metazoa; phylum Arthropoda; class Insecta; order Hymenoptera; family Apidae; genus Euglossa; species Euglossa dilemma. The sequence goes on from NIJG01000193.1 coordinate 1,576,884, forward strand.
TTGTTTTTAATTTCATTATTTTTCCGCTTCGAGTCCGTCCGAAATGCAACCGAGTATAATGCAATTATAATTTTATAATGCGACCAGAGTGTAATTAAAAAACGGTTAATCGTGAAACCGGGCGAGATTCATTTTCCGAACGAAATTCCTTTCTCTGCTTGATATTCTTATTTCTTCGACTCGATGTCGCTTCATTCGATGCGTGGAATCTTCGATCGATTATGTTAAAGCATGCGAATTTATCTATAAAATGACTGTACATTCGACCTTTGCAATTTGATAGCAAACCCAGCGTTTGATTAAAAGATAATCGCGAAACCAACAAAAGAAGGACGGAATATTGTACACGAGCGAAGGAAGAAGTTTTCCGATGAAAATTTCGCTAAAAATAAAAAGATAAAAGTGAAAAATAAGTTTCCAATATTAGTCTGACAATCTGCTCGAACGCAGTAACCAATACCTCTTAATGTCGATTAGTATACAATGTAGATAGCGGAGGTTAGGCGAAAAGAGGGGCTAATAAACACGCAGTATTTCTGTCGTTCCTGATATTCGCTTCATTTCCCTAGTCACGCGATCCTTTAATTACTTTCCCCGTATCGCCGTCCAGTGCTATAAATAAATGGAAAATTCGAAAATGGCTGCTGCAAAGTAACCAAAAAAACAAAAACTTTAATAAAAAAAACTCAAATATGTTGGAGTAAATCGAAACGTCCATTTGCGAAATGTAATTTGTCACTGTACCGTTGAAAAATATTAAAAACTCCAATTTCCTCCGGTTTTTGCAACTTTGTCTCTCACTTTCGATCGTCATTATTGCATACAACGCTTTTCCTCTGATCCCATTACAGGCAAGGTGCTGATACATGTAAGACCAATTTATAATAACGTAAAACGTTGCGTAATAATATTTATAGTAGTTCGTTATATAATAATGTAATAAATTTACGTTTAGTATAAGTACAAGCTAGACGTAATATTTACATTTTATGTAAGTAATACGTGAGACTGGTTTGTAGTCTAGCTTATTATATAATAATATAAATTTATACACAAGATAGATAAATATGAATAAATATAACGAAAGAAATAAGAAAATATCGTAATAAATGTTACAATAAATATAATATAAATTTATAACAAAGATAAAGTTAAAGTAAAGGGGTGCCATTCAAAACAGCAAGATGTCCAAACGCAAATGTCTCTCCCTACACCTCGGCCAGAGCTTCCATTATTTCTAATCTTTGCACCACCTCTGGGAATTAAACCAAAACGACTTTCTACCGCAGGAGAAACTCGGCTCAATTCCCCGAAAATTCCGCAAGATAACTAAACATCGTAACTCTGAAAACACCGGTACTCGAAACTCCACTGGCCGTTGCAAACGAAGCACGACGAGTCGGCTAACATTCGTGAAACGAAACGACTCGCACGCATCATCCGAAGAACGAAACGGAACGGAACGGAATGGAACGGAATAGGACGGAGCGGAATGGAATGGAACGGGACGGAGCGCAGAGAGGAACGAAAAAGCGAATGGCAAAGGTCGCGTGCCGGTTGGTTGGAAAATTGAAGTAAAAAAAAGAAGAAAGAAGAGGCAGATCGATCAGCCACGGACCCAGCAACAGGGATCACCGTCGCTCGGCGTAATAGGAAGATTTTATGGTTTTAATCGAACGCGACCATGGCCCGCGATGCTTCTTCCCCCACTCCGCGGCCAGTTCGCCGTTTCTCCGTCTCCGTGTGTCATTTCGCCGCCAATAGGTATTACATAAAGTTTTAGTCTGTTCATAATTCAATGATAGGGGATAGAACGGATAAAACCGAGCGGGAAACCGGCACGGTGCCGACGATTGCGCCTGAGCCAGCCCGGGAAGTAACGTCGACGGGAAGACGTACAAGTTCAGCAATTTTCGCATGGGGGAAATTCGCGCGTCGCTTTCTATACACCGCGGCGCCGGTGTCCACGCGAAACGCGCCGAACGCGGTCGAATTCTACCGGTTCCCGAGCCGGTTTTTGTCCACGCGCCGCCCGGTAGCTCTTCGCGGCGTTTCAACGCGATCGAAAGGGCGGACCCTCTGGCGAAAGCCGCCGGACGATTCGACGGATCGCCGAACAGAATGCCGGTTGGAATGTTGAGTCGGATACTGACACCGGTAACGGCTGTTCGAATATCTGTCCAATGTTCGCTCGAATATCCGACAGAATGTAAACTGAAATATCCAATTGAATATCGAGTCGAACGTTCAACCAAATGTTAAGTATTTTTTTAAGTCAAATATTCGATCGAAGTTAAGTAACATATGTATAAAATGTATATATATATTTATATAGATTCGTATAATCCGATAAACTGTCAAGTCACGTGACCAGCCTAACAAGACCTTGAGGCCGATATTTAAGATGAATTTAAGGCAGGTTTGCAAATATTCAGTTATGGATCCTTAATCGAGTTTAACCCTTTGCAAACTGAATAATGTTCGCTGAAGATGTGGATGGTCGTGTTCTCTTTTATATATCTTAGTAATTTTACTATAACTTAACTTGATTTCTTCTGTCATTTCCAGAGAAAACCACAGGGAGACATATATTTCTCAAAAAGTGAATGATGCTGGAATAAGTTATTATTCGAATTTTTTATTACTATTCTTAATCGCTAATAAACTTTAATGTCCCCTGAGAGGGCGACAGCGGAGTACAAAGGGTTAACTTAAAATCGTATGTTTTAGGTTATGTTACCCGAATGCCGATTCCATGCCTGATATTCGACGTTAAATCCAGCCGAGTATTAAATCTATTAAATTTAGAATGGTGTCTAATCTCGCATCGAGTCAAACGTTTAGTCAAATACGAGTATTCGACCGGATAAAATATACGCGCGAGTGGCAGTCTTTAGAGGAACGAGGAGAAGGAGAAGGAGGAGTTTATAGACCGGGTGGCATTTAGAACGCTTTCCAATTTCCTTAGACTACTTGGCCTCTGGAACATACACGGTGTACCAGCAGCTGCTTCTGTGTTGAGCTGCAGGAGGCTTGAAACGCTTGCAGGATCACGGAAAGTAGCCGATATTTTGAACGCTCCCTCGGTACATCGAGTTTGACGAAGTAATTGGAATCTTTCGGAAACACGAGACGGCCCACGAGTATTGTTTCAAGAACTTTCATGTCTCTGTACGCTACAAAGAAACGTAACGCGTTGATCTTCAGCACCGTTTCCGATTATATAAATTCAGGTTTTTACCTGAAAGCCAACACATATACGCAACAACGTGTTGCGTGATATACTTCGTTGCATAACGCGCAATAACATACTTATTTGAAATGAAATAATTAGCCAGGTAACCGAAGTCGCGTTTATTTATAATAATTTGTCTTGCAGCTGGCGGGAGTGTTACTGGGAGAAGAAACACCGCGAGATTCAAAAGGAACGGCGGCGGCAGCAGGAAGGAAGAGGACGAGTAAGTTGCTACGACCCACCAACCTAATCTGGCCGAAGTACGGTCCACTCTAATAGAGTCACTATCGCTCAGCGACATCTCTATGGCGGAACGAGCAACCGTACAACGTTTCAGGTAGCCCGGTACACGCGTTGCAACAACGCGAAACAACGCCGGCAAACGAGCCGACACGAGGGATTCTTCGAGTGGAAACAAGAGGAGAGAACGCAGTCTCGAAGGGCCGAGGTGAGAAACAAAGTTTCTTGCCGTCTCTCAACAATGGGAAGCGTCCTACCCCATGGAACGTATATACACGTGCACAGATAACGCCAGAACACGAGCATGAACCAACGATAATGTCTAGGAGAAATAATTTCGAAGTAAGCTCGCTGGAAAGTTCTTCCTTCCACTAACACGATGATTTAGACGTCTTTGACAAATTGAATTCTCGAAATTTACGATCGGGCTCGATTATCCTTCGCTTTCTAAAATTAATAAGGCAGGTATAACGATGACACTTTGAAACTACGGCAAAGTCTTCTGATTTCTTTTAATTTTTCAACGAAATTTTATTTTTAGACACGTGTACTTTTCATCGTAGCTACGAACCCAAACCACGTTGAAGAACGCTATGTCCTGGCCACGAGTATTAATTATTCGAGTAGCGAAAGAAAATAAAAGAGGGAACGGCAAAGACATCGATACAGGAAAGCGTGTATTTGCAAAGCGTACTTGGAAGCATGCATAAACTTAATAACATTCGTTAAAGCCTCATGAATAGACATCTTGTGAATGCTCATTAATCCGGGATTAAAAGAGATCCAATTCGCTTAGAACAGTAATTAACACTGAATCGCCGTAATTAATCCAGCGATAAGGTATGCGCGAGTACGGTCTTATGCATTCATCGGTTATCGATTCGGTTGGCCCAATGAACGATATCAAATTACAGAAGCAGAGAGAGACACACACAGACAAAGCGTTGTCGTTGCCGGTAAACGCCATCAACGGTAATTAATAAACAGACTGCGGGAAGGTTGGTACGATTATGATAAAACAGCGCTATACCCGATAATCGTCGACCATAACAATCGAGTACGCTCATCTAGAAACCATAAAGCCACTGACTACCCGGCACGCCATAAACTAGGCGCAGATCTAGATACTACGTAGAGCGGAATGGGAATTAATAACAAGCGGATAGCGAGGAGATCGTCACGATGCGAACCACGACTGGCGGTTTGATCGGTTAACAGTCTGTTTAATAATGCAGTCTGCTGGCTGCACAGGTGTGAAACACGGCCAAACAAAAACACGCATGTCCCTCATAATTAGCGCGCGCAACTCAAATTAGAACTAGTCAGAATGGAGAGGGGGATGACTAACGAACCAACGTTGTCGCGTCACCGCTCATTGACCAACGCACTGACAACTGGATTGTGTTTACATTTCGGATGAGCAACGATATGCGAAAGCCTGGACTGCACGGCACTCGTTTCGAAAAAGATTGATTTTCGCGCTGCGTGCCCCGTCACGACTGGCACGCATGCATAATGACGACACGGCGTGCACAGGAGAACAGAGCGGGCGCTCGCTCGATGCGCGATAAATTCGAAACGTTCAATTCTCCAACGCACGTGTCACGATCACGTTCACGGGGAATAAGAACGATAGTAGATCAACCCGCGAGATAAACCGGGTATCGCGGTGTATTTTTCTCTCGTTAGCTCGTGACAGGCATAGAGTAATGAATAAGTAGGTGCACACGATGCGTGGAGCGTGCACGGATGTGTTTTCGTGGTTAAGAACGCCCCCTTTCTTCTCCTTGTTTTGTTTCGTGTTCGCAGAGGTTCGCGTTTACGCGGCCCCGCAGGCGCGGTTATTTCTAGCGCCAATTATTCACGAGAACGCGATGAAATTTTGAAATGGCATCCTCTCGTCGAATCCAGGTTAAGTCCGTGATTGTGAGATCTTTGCGTGGATCAATCGACGCCGTTGAAACGTTGCTACACGAGTTAGACACCCGCTTTGGACTTTCCACGACGTGTATATATACACACGCGTATATGTACACATCCAAACACACGCGATGTGTGTCGTCGGTGAAATATAATCGAACTGGCGTAAGCGAATCTTTAAAAATTCCTTCAGGAAATAATTTCCGACCTCGCAAGGTTCGACTGGTATCGAAAGGAAGTTCAAGCAAAGATACTGTATCGCTCTCTTATCTCGCGGACTATGAATGTCAAGTGCCAATCAACTGACACAGATCTCGCGGTGACAACAGGATGAAAATTCTCGAAGAGGAGAAAAACACGATGCGCAAAACGCGTGAAATGATGCGTGAAAACGAGGAACAACGGCTAACCGACATAATACGTATCCGCGGCGCCTTTTAAACGGGAACATAACGGTCGTTCGAATCTGGACGGTTAGCGACTCCTTGCTATATATCTCGATACGCCGAATCAAAATACGGAACGCGACAAAGAGAGAGTTCCGTAGCGACGTTCACATCAGATTTCACCGCAATTGCTCAACGCACCGGGATGCCGACAGTTCCCGAGTGCCTCGGTACAATTCTAGAATAAACATTACACAAGCCGTGCCGCGAAACAAAGTTCGATGCTTCCGATCATGTTACATCGTCGTCGTCCACGTCGTTTCACGAAGAAATTCTAACGTTAAGCGCGTGTGAAAAGCAAACCAGCCTTGACAGTGGCGAAAACCGTAGTTTCCCTGTCAAGTTTAAAGCCGTGGGCGATCGATCGAAGCAAAATCTAATCCCCGACGAGTTAAGTTCGAAATGCAGTGAGCTTCAGTTAACCCGGCCAATTTCCGCGGTCACTGTCACCGTTAGATTCGCCAGTGTCCCGATTACTCCCTGGCTCTTCATTGTCAACCAGGGCCGCAGACAATGACCGAACCCCCCCGGTCCCCTTCTTTCGAAGGGCCATGAGACGCGCACACGGCACAATTAAATCCGAGGAAGCCGCGCGTACACACGTTCCGTTCTCTCTCTTTCTATCACCCTGTCTCTCTCTCTCTCTTTCTCATTTATTTACGTGACTTCTCGAGGAAGGATTTGAAGAAAGACGATCAAAGTCTACGAGAGAATGAGTCGACCTAAAAAGCCGTCAATACCGTTGCACACACTCGAGAGAATATACAGTTATCCTGTTTGTGTCTCCGAGCATATTTCAGAAGGTATAATTTCGTATACACCTCTCCTACGTGGTTCTGTTCGATGCGAACGCGATTATAACAGTACGTGTAAGAACGAGATTCGAATCGAGAAGAGCAGGCTCGAATGCTACGAAGTACAGAGATGTGCTCGCGCATTCTGTTTCACTCACCTGACTTTTCCGCCGCAGAATCGGCACGCCGAGCCCTGCCAACCCTCGTGGCACACGCAGGTGCCATTGACACAGTCCCCGTTGATGCAACTCTCCGTGTCGCAGGTCGTATCCGTCGTCAGCGACGACGAGGAGGAGGAGGCAGCCGCGGTTACGTGCACCACCCAACAGATCAGCGCCGCCCACAGTATCGGCCACGGCACTGCAATTACACCGCACTGATCTCGTACCACCTCACGGCACTGCCCTTTCCGACGGTACTTCGATTTATATAGGAACAAAAACATCTGCACGACCTCTGCCATTTTGATAGGCTTCCATGTCAGAGACAATGGCCGACGGCGACGCACCGGACGAGATACATATGGGCACCTTCTCGCTCGCGTTTTGATGCAACTCGCTTACTCGCTGTGCGCTGCCGAAGTCGAGAGTGCGGTCGCCACCGCGCGGCTCCCACGGTGTCGCAACCATAAACTACGCCACTTACCGAACTTTCAGCTAGATCGAGCACTCTAGTGATATTTCTAGTGCCGATAGTTCCCGCGGATACCGCCAGAGTGCACCCTAGACGCGAGCGCGATTGGTGCACTTTGCTTGCGTAATTTAAACTCGTTTAGAAATGTAATTTCTTACTCGATTGTTGGTATTATCTGTAAATAGACTGCCGTTTCGTTGAAAATACGCGATATTGCGACAATCGATGAAATACTTTTGTTTACTATTAATTTTTGGTTTTCCCTATACGGTATTACCGACCGAATGAATTTAATTATCGACGTATTACGTGAATTCGCGCACAGATGGCAACACAGTGTCAAATGTCAACAAACTGTTTTAACTTCTTTATTTTTGCTCAATTTAAATCCCCCCTTTGCTTTTGGCTTTGTATTGTGAATATGGCATGTAACGTGGCAGTAATAATGGAGATAACTCTGTTTGCTTCGTTCAAAGCTGTGCTAAGCGTCAGTGATTCGCCAGCATTCACTGACAGTCATATACCATCTCTAACTGCTGCATAGTTTACTAAGCTGTGCTCTGCAATTTTTGCTCTGAAATATTTGTAGAAACTACAAATCTGAACTCGAACATTCGTTGAATGGTGTAGTAAGTTGAACGCGTTTAGTGTTGATATGTGTATATACGTGCATTGCCATTTCTTTAGAAATTAATGTCACTTGTGAAATTCTTGAAATAGCTAAAGTTCCAAGACGCCTAGATCTCCGATCAAGATAAAATTTTGGGAAATGGCAGCTGTGGAGTGAATCTTGAATACCAAATTTGAATATCATCGTTTTAATACTATCTAAAACAAACGTTGAATTTTGTCTTTACATGCATGCTTGCGACGACGTATGCGTAAACTGCGTAATCTCGTGGCAGTGATATATGAAGTTATTTCAGCACAATGTTATCGCAAGAAGTGACTAATAATGGGAATGTCAGGAATAATTCTCCCTGATTTCGTTGAAATTTGGTAAACTTATGAATTTATAAAATTTAAAAAACCCGCTTATGTAAATGTATTTAGACGAGCAATCTGTTACAATGGTAGCGTTGTAATCGCCACTACTGATTCGTAATATTTTACCTCGAATTCAAATCTCGCCACATTTTTTCTTTTGATTTCCTTTATTTTTTTTCATTAATCATTTCTGAACAATAATATTTTATCACGATTGATTTAAGATTCTACTAATAATCTGTCTCTTCCTTTAACAAGTAATGACATGCAGCGAGTAACTGAAGAGTAATAACCTTTACTTTTTTTTGCTTACCTTTCTCTTTCCATTTCCATTAGTTTTGCCTCTTACATCCGCAATTATTGATACGTTGAACCTGTCCACTCGTCATGTATTTTCCTGCGTTTCCAGAAACAGTACGAGAACAAAGGCTGCGTATTCATACAAACAGTGGCCATGTAACAGCTATAAGCGTTCGTACATATATGCAAAATTCAATATGCTGTTTTAATTGATACCTTGGAAACTATTAAAGGACCCAGCATCGAAATTTGGTATCTAAGACGTACTTCGTCCCTCCCCAAATTTAATTTCAATCGTAAATTTGGGTGCGTTGGAACTTATACAAATTAACATTTAATTATACTTAATATCTACATTTATATTTCAAACTCAACGTTTTCCTCGCATGTATTACTAGATAAAACGTTGTCATTTCCTGACATCTTATTCCAATCTAATTTTTCCGATTCCTTTGTTAGATAAACATGTCCAATTGAATCCATTCCATAAATCTCCGGATCCCTTTATCGTCAAACAAACTCTCGAGGAAAAGAAATTTGATATCAACTCGTTTAAACAATGGCAGGGAAGCGAAAGGGGAAGAAGAAGGGAAGGAAGGGGAGGAAGAGGCGCATCGATGAATTTGAGCTCCGTAGAGAATTAAGAAAACAAAGACGACCAACGGTGGATAAAGATATGATTCAACCAGAGTTACCGGAACATCCTGAGGAAATCAGGATCGCAGGAATCGAGGGGTAAGTGGTTACAGATTTATTATTATTTTTCTATCTCTCTCACGATTTTTTTACAATACGCAAACTTTAAAAAATTTCTAGCACGATTGGAAATTAAACATCGTCAAATTCCAGCTGCAACTGTTAACTTTGTTCCTCGTTATTATACTCCGGTAAAATCCAATCGGAATTCGTTTGTCATCCTCGTTTTTGAAAATCAAATTCCAGAACCGATAGGAAGATATATTAAAAATCCATTTTCATCTTTTAAGACCTGTTTTCAGATTTAAATTACTAGTCTTTCCGAAAAGGGAAATAGCACGTAATTTACAGAAATTGTACACGCTGCGAGCACGTACATGTATTACTGTTATTAAATTATATATGTATCGTATCAACTCATTGATATCGTATCTACGGTATTAATCGTGCGTTGCTCAAAGATAGAATTTAGATTGAAGGTCATTATCTTGAACGTTTTATTTCATTCAAATAAGGTAACTTCGCGTGATAATACTTTCGTTAATTAAATTTAAACTTCTCAGTTTAAGGTCATTTCAAGATCATAGTGTGCTAGGTCATTGAATTCCTTTCTATTATATCATGCAATAAAAAATGACCTCGAGAGAATTTTTTTCCTATCGTTGTATACATCTCTTCAAACTTCGTTCTCGAAACTTTTTTAATACAACGTTAATAACGGAAATATTTAGGAAATATTTCTAGTCCTTGTGACTAACCCAGTATATCCGATTTATCGAAATTTCGTATAACTGTAAATCGAAAGTAGAGGAAATGTTACCTTATCGCTGCTTATCAAGTTAAACATGAACACGAACGTGAAAGTCAAGTATCTTTGAGATTCAAGGTATTAATAAAAAAAGAAGTTAATTTTCTTGTTTGGTTGGGACCAAACTTATAGTATGTAATTTTTTGGGCATCCTTCCTTTTTATATTTCTTCGAAAATTCAAAAAATTTGCTACTGTTGTTAGAAATAGCAGAACGATGGGAAATGTATGAGAAACTCGACGAATTATCAAGTAGGAAATTAACAGGATATTTTTCGTAATCTACAGTGGTGGGACGAGTTCCATCCTAATCATCATGGATGGAAAAGGAAAGGTATTAACGCAAGTGAATGGACCTAACACCAATCATTGGGTAATTAAGTAACATTTTAATAATTATTCCCTCACTTCCGCATTTGCAATTTTTCATTGCTCGATAAACAATACGTCAATATTTCTATTCAGTTGTTGGGAATAGATGAAACAGCTGCCAGGATCAACGCAATGGTGAATAAAGGAAAGCAGGCTTTAGAAATGTCTGAATTAGTCCCATTAGATTGCTTGGTAAATATTGAACAATTATTTTCAATTATTATTACACGAATTATCTAATTTAAAAAATGTACGGGTTAAATAATCAGTGTCTTAGCCTGAGTGGATGCGAAGAGGAAAAAACTAATCAGCAGCTACTGGAAACAATACAAGAGAAGTACCCAAACCTTGCTAAAGCTTATGATATCCAGTCGGATAAAATGGGTGGCCTAAGGACTGCTTTACCAAACGGTGGAATAGTTTTAATTGCTGGCACCGGCAATAATGCTCTGTTGGTTAATTCAGACGGGAAAATTGAAACGTGTGGTGGCTGGGGACATTTCACTGGGGACGAAGGAAGTGGTAAGTGGTGGGAATTACTTATGGCACGATATATCGAAGTAGGAAATGACTTTAACCCTTTAGCTTACAATGGCGCCTCAGAGGCGTCATAAGGCTATCGGGCCAATTTGCAGCAATAAATCTTTTTTTTGTTTAATAATCAACTGATCGTAATTATTTATCAAACATCTTGCAAAGTTAATTGTACCGCGCACGTGTATATACAAATCATAGGAAGTTTGCGATTTGTACAGTTTCGAACGATCAGCCAACGACCTTGGTATCGCTTTTGTTGAAAAATAAATCGTTTCGCGGTGATATTTATATTCTTCGTCATATTTTATAAACTATATCGATGATTAACGTATTTACCAACGAAATAGGAAGAAATAGAATAACAAAAGGGCGATTACATTTTGTCTTAGTATTTCAAGGTTTATTCGACATATAATTCTAAGTAGTAAAAGTAAAAATCGGAAAGAACTTATGTTGACGACCGAATATAATATTTAGTTAAAACTATAATATAGAATATATATTCTTTTTCATCCTTCTGTATAATTATTATACAAACGTGTGTTTTCAGCTTTCTGGATAGCTCACAAGGCTTGTAAATATGTACTTGACGATATGGATGATTTTATAAAAGCGCCTTACCCTATAAGTTATGTATGGCCAGCCATGAGGCATTACTTTAACGTAACGAACAGAAACGAGCTATTGCCGCATTTTTATAACGACTTTAACAAAGTCACTTTTGCTAAATTTGCCATGGAGATTGTGATAGGCTGTGAGAAGAAAGATCCGCTTTGTTTGCATATTCTCGAGGAAAATGGAATATATCTTGCGAAACGTATTATAGCCCTTGCAAGGAAGGCTCATAACGTGAGTTACTTGTCTAGATTTATGAATTGAACTAAAAATTGAAGGATTTACAAGATACACATGGTGTTTTAGGATGTTAAATTAATGCGCGGTGGATTAAACATTGTCTGTGTCGGATCAGTTTGGAAATCGTGGGATTTAATAAAGGATGCTTTCCTGGATAAAATTCACGAGTCTAAAGCTTTGGATGAATTAAGTTTGATTCGTTTGACAACATCGTCCGCGATAGGTGCCTGTTACTTAGCCGCCGAGAAAATCAACTGGCTGTTCACGAAACCTTATGAAAATAATTTCGAAATATTCCATCACTATGTACGTAATAATTATGTGAAACCGGAAGCAACGAAAGATAAGATGGACCAAGACAAGTATGTTCTTTGCCGCAACTAGGTATTATATATAAAGCTAGATAAAAATATAAATAACGATAATAATTATATTTTATTCAATACCAACAAATGTACAGAAATTGAAAAGAATAAACCTATCGTTCATTATATAACAATTGACATTCTCTATGAAAATGAAATATTGAACGTTCAATCTCTTTTTTCTCTTTTTTATAAATTCTAAAGTGATACAAAAAATGATACTGAAAACAATTTGGGATTGGTTCGTCTGCACTTTTCTGTTCATATTTAAATCAGCGGGATACATTTTTATTATACTAACCGGCGTGGCATTTTTTATTACCTCTTCCTGCCTGTTATTAATCATAGTACTACAAATACTTGGTTATACTTTTCCATCTAATTATGAGGACTGATTTAAAAAAAGGTACTTATCTTTAAATTATTTATTACTTATGAAACGAACTAAATCAATAATGTAATTAGTAAAAGGAATTAAATAATATATTTAAAGTCAAATGTAACAAGTATCTGAAAAATATATTTTGACTCGATATCACAATTTATTGTGTACATATTAATATTCGTAATGTGAATGCGCATTACGCAAGTCGTATCCTGCATTCACTTGTCTGGACCGACTTTCACGTATTTTCACACCAAGCACTGAATTCATGTTTATCATTATGTAATTTTTCATTCAAATAAACAAATATTCTTCTCTCTTTACACGTATCAACTCGTTAAACATGAACATAGAACTTGGTATTAGTATAACAAATATTTCTAGATTTAACATTTTAAGGTACGTTTGTCAAAATATACATAACGTTCTCAACAATCTTTATTATGCTAATGTGCTACGTGTACGCATTTATTCCCGACAATATGATGCGACATGTCGAAATACTTTTATATTCGTTCTAAAGTATAATCTGCTTCTCATCGAGTTCAACATATCAACGTTCTATGTTGACAGCAATATTTTACAAGCAAGGGCTTTTTAATTACAATCATCTTTTTATATTCCAACAGGAATTACCTACTATAATGCCTCATTAATATTAACTATATCATGAATCTATCTTTAGGCTCATTTTAAATCTGGAAAATAACATCGATGCATTTTTGTATCTTTTTTTTTCTGTTTTGGAAAAAGCTTAAAAATTAAATTTTCTTTTTATTGTTGATTTCTATTGAATTACAACTTAACTTTCTTGTCTACTCGTATTCGCTATGTTTATCTTACTGGCCTAAGCTGAATACGGGGAATTCTTAAAATTACAATTAAATTCACGAAGCAAAATGTTTTGATATTAAGAGGCATTATGGTATATATAACTTTCTAGACATAAATTCCGATATGAATGACCTTTTGACGACAGTATCATTCATATTAATATTACATCTTATGTACATTAACACGTATGCCTATATGTTTGTATGTATGTGTATATGTGTATGTGTGTGTGTACTCCCAATCTCAAAAAATTCTGATTTCGTATAATTTATAACGTTTCCTTCCACGATATTCGAGATGTTATTGCTATATACCATTTATATGAACATGCGACTATTAATACAAGTCCATAACGATATTATTTTACTCTTGCTACCCAAAGAAATACTAATTGAAAACGTTTTACACTTACTTTCTATTCGTTATGTTGAACACGTTCGATCAATGCTTTAAGTCAAATATCTCTATGAGAAGAGGCTCTACCCTCGATGGATTTAAATTAAGATATACCCCAACAACTTCGTTATTTAATCTATGAAGGTCAGAAATCTTCTGAATTAATTTTAAAAACATAGATTTAGCCTCACACCCAGGATACACACTTTCCAAGTAGCGTCTGAGCAAGTAATAATAAGAATTCTATAAAAGAAATATATTACCGAAATTTATTCAATTTATCAACATTGAGTACAAGAAATTATGTTACACTTACTTGCTCCAATTTGATTACATCATTATGCACCACCCTTGGCCTATCAGGTGTAAATAAAGCAATTGCACTTAAAATTAAGATAATATTCTCGTCTCTCCATCTCGGATCGAAACTTCTGATGAATCTCGAGTGCTCTGCATAAAGATTTCCTTTCGCTTCTTTCAGTACATCCACTTTTATATTGGACATACTTTCTTGGCTGTGTGGTATCCACCACATATCTTTCTCAATATCGTAATTAAGTGCCGATCTTAGAATCATCATTTCTGTACAGCCTCCTTTCAAAAGAGCTATTTGATCCTCCTGGCACATATTTTTGAAGGCGTTTATCTTTTTTGCCATTTTTATCAAGCGTCTAATGGCAATGGCAGTAAGATTTACAACATCTAATAATGCCGGATCAGATCGACCGAAATTATTCTGAAACCAGATATACGTTTTAATGAATGCCAACATATAAGATTATTTTTTAAGGTACAGTTAATACTACCTTAAATTTACAATCCTCTCCTATTAAATTCGTTATATCCTCGTCTAAAGGAGCTAATAACGCTTTGTTAGCTACTATTAATTCATTTAACTTTGCTCTTTCAGCATCATTCAATACCCTTCTAGTCTCCATACCGCCAAGCGCAGAATATGCTGAAAACTCTAATTTAATCGCTTCACAAAGAATAGATTCAATGGAATTCGCGGCAATTGGTACTCTGAAACATAATCAATAGACGGTATGTTATGCAATGTTAATTTTTTACGCATTAAACAAAGGTAAATTTCAGCTGTACCTTTGTACATCTTGAAGTACATCCCTTGTGACGTCCGATATATTTCTGTTCCATTCACCGGTATTAGATTCGTCACGTGGCTTTATGCATTCCTCTTGACTTGAATTCGTAATTAAATCGGTCAGAATTGGATTTTCAACTTGTTTCTCTTTCGCTTTCACTGTTGATTTCAACACGTGATTGGAATTATTGTGATTGGATTTTACATCATCTTTGAAATGAGTATTCATTTCTTTCTCGGGTAACGTCTCTTTATCCGAGGCGATTCCGCTTTTCTTGAAAAATTGAGAAATCTGAGGATCTGCCTCTAATTTGCTAATAACAGCGGGATCTGTCATAATTTTTAGCAGCAGTTCTTCGTTTTGAAATATTTTCGTAATAAAATTCGAGTTATTGACGAGTTTTGTAATTAAAGTAGAATCTTGTGGAAGCTTATTACTAACTAAATTATCTTCTTTCATACACATTTCTTTATTTTGTTTTTGACTAGTTACTGATTCTTCTGAACCAATTTGTATGCCCATATGCATTCCTGAGTTCATGTCTATATTGGTTTTCCTATAATGCGACGTATGATCAATATAGTGGGAGCTTTGCATAGAGCTACAGTCGAATTTGTTATAGCAAGACGCACTATCAAATTCAGGAGAATATTTTATAGACTCATGGTTGGTAGAGGCAAACTCAGAATTTAAGTCTAAAATATTTTGATCAAATTTTCTTGAATTTATCACTGACTTTTTATCCTTCTCTAAGTTATGAGAAGGTTTAACTTTGTCAAACCTCTGCTGACTTTGCGAAGTAGAATTCGAATCCATTCTTATCCTTTCTGTATCACCTTCATTCTCTTCATGAGAAGGAGAAGGATGAGTATAACTTTCAAAATTGGAATTTGAATTATGAGAAGATTCTTTCATCATGTCTAGTGTCTTTGACCCTCTTATAGCTCCATTTTCTGGTGGACTAGAAGGACTAGGGACACTGGCTGCTGTCACAGGACTCAAGCTCTCTGTTACACTTTGCCTATTAGCATCCAAGTCCGTATACTTCCTATCAGATTCCCAAAAATATGTATCTGATGCAGTTGTTGCGACTGAATTAACTGACATAGATGTATCATCAAAGTTACAATCATCTAAGCAACCTTTCTTAACCTTTGATGATTTTGCACTCTCTAAGGATGGCCTTTTTTTTGCACGATTCTGTTCTATTTTTTGTCTTTTTAGTACCTTATCCTCTTCAGACATAATATATTCTTTCCTCATGCCTATGCTGAAGCATTTGTCTAAACGACATTTTTGACAGAAACGTCTGGTGACTGGAGTTATATTACAATTCTCAGTAAATGGACAACGAAAATCCTGCAAAAATGTAAAAATAGTTTTAAACGAATAAATTAAAGATAAGTATCATTCATCGGACAACAAACAATTTAAAAATGCTCTAATATAAATTCTAATTCTTTTCTCTCTTGTCCTATTACCGTACTGTCGCTATTTAACTGAAATCAAATTTAGTATTTACATTTACGGCAGCTTATTGCATTACATTTAACATGAGTTTCAAAAATTGGCAGAACAATCAGATAATAATTTATCATATGTTTAGATACATTTGTTCAATATACATAGATTAGCGGTGAAAACAAGAATTACAAATTCGAATAAGAGATATACAAAAAAGGAAAATAAATATTCCAAATATTCAAACTACTTACCTTGTTTTTCAAAGCATTCCGACGGAAGAAAGCTTTACAGCTTTCGCACGACACTGCGTTGAAATTATAACCGAGCGCGCGATCGCCACAAACACCACAAACCTTATTCGCCTCTCTTGTTGGCTGTTCATCTTCCATTGCTCTTTGAGACGGTTTCTCGAGCGATTAACACTGTACCAAACGCACCATTATTCCCGCTCGGAATTACGCTTCTGCAACAACTGACTCATGTCAGCGTTGTTTTCATCGCACTGTTCGCGGAACTGATGAAATGAAATGCAACGATCTCGTCGCGAATTTCACGAAACAAGTAGCATTTTTGGTCCAACGCCCCGGATCCGCGAGATACCGCTTGAAAAGCTTTAAGTGACAAGCTAAATGGACCACTCAATTGACATTCAGTTACAAGCAGTTAACGGGGTGGTGCGCACAAACCTGTCGTATGTTTCACTACTACATCCTCCTACTACATTGCTCATTGTCCGATAGTGACGTGACGTCACTAAAGTAACCAGATCTCACCCGTCTAGGGAGTTTTCGATATGCTAATTTCGCCGACGAAGGGAAATTCGTAAATACAAGTTCCCGCGTAAAATGCACCACGCGAATTCTGTTTCTCTTCGATCTTTGATAACTTACACCGGTTTTCATCACCGTTTCAACCACATAGAATCGGATTTCTGTGATTTCCGTACGCTATAGATTTTGCGAAGCTTTACGTATCACCGGACAGTAATTCGTATTCCCGTTTACGTTAGAAAATTATCGTTGCGATATGTTGCGATAACGCGTGAAATTTTTCGCGATAAACCCTACTAATTCCCACGCAAATAGTCAGATTACGTAATTAAGGGACAAGTATTACGCGATATTTAAACAATGCGTACGTACGAGCAAGAAAATCAAAATTCTCTGTTAAGCGGCATCCTTTTATCGTAATAGATGCATAAATTGTCTATCTCTATGCTCTCCTTAATTGTGTTGCAATCGTTGAGTAACCGGTTCAAAGTTCACGTGTACACGGGTTCACTACATGAAACCAAACGAAGTCAATTTGAAAATATAAACATGTATACATTAAAGTTCGAAGTATACTACAGCGTATCAATTCATCCGAATGATTGAGAAGGATATTTCACGTAATAGATGATCACATGCATCCATGTGCAACACGCAACTGCTCGTAGTTCTAAAAAGCTTGAAATTCGACTACAAGACTGTTTACTCAGTTAGCGTTATCGTTATCAATCGTCGAACATGATTCGAGATAACTATGACCGGATAAATTGTCGGCTTAGCAATTTCAATTCATTAATTTCAATCGTGTGTGTGTATTGATAAATGGAGAATAGCATGGATTGCATACAACGGCTAATTGGATCTGTGCATGCATGGTTACTCGTTAATTTTTACGTCACATAAAAACACGTACAGGATAAAAGCTTCAACAAAAACTTAAAGCGAGTTAAAACAGATTTCGCTATAAAGTGTGTTTTCGAAATGAACTCCTTTTATTTTCACAATAACATGGCAAAATTTAAATGCATAGATAATAATGTACGGATTGATTCGTATTAATCTGCACACTGATATATATCGAGAAGTACATGAAAATTAAAAAATTAAATATAAGAAAAAAAACGATCCAAGGTCATTTATATTCTTTTAAATATGGCACTTAACAGTCTAGTAAGTAATTGGTATCAATTAAGCCTAATTAAGTTTCATTATCATACTAAAATTGAATATTGTAAAATATCATTGAACTTGACCTTAATACTTTGGCCTTTGATCTTTATCCTTGATATTGTAACATGGCCCTTGACCTATATAGCTTTATACATGTGAGAATTAAAAAAAAAATAACCTTGAAGTGATCTTGAAATTTTTATCCATTGATCTTATATTTTAATCTGAATATTTTTTTTTCTTTTTTTCTCCTAAAATTTAGAGATTCAATATACTTCTTGTAATATATATACACTCGTCAATTCCATTGAATCAGCTTGTATACAGTGGTGCAAATCACATTATCCTTAACATAACTCCTATTTACATAATCAGTATTCGTAACAAAAATTTATTTATGTAACCAGTAACGATGAAAAGGGTAGTTACTTTCACGAGTCTAATTAGATCTAATCCCTTATGCTAAAATTATAATAAATCAAACGAAAATGCGACTTTCCTGGCAGTATTTCGATACACCATCCTCGGGAAAAATGCGTTATATACAAATCCGTAAAATATATTATTATTGAACTTTTACAATTTCAGCGTTTCGAGTCACCTTATGAGAGAAATGTATAAACGTGTATATAAAAAACGCACACTATATATTGATATGCACAAAGCGGTTACTCTTTTCATTACAAAAATAATATCTACCGTAGATCGATATTTTTTAAATACGAATTCGAGAACCTTAGAAAATATACCACTTGTAAACGTTCGTATTAAAAATATACATGCGTAATTCATCTCGTCAGACATCCGTTCTCTTTCCTTCCTTCCTCTTTTAAATACTAAAATATTTTTCCATGCGAGTACTTAATTCATATAAATACATTCAAACCTTATAAAAAATATACAGAGTAGTTTTGGACTTGGTTACGAGTACAAGAAGGCACTTGAATAAACACATGCAAACTATTGTCTGAGCTTAAGTTCCATTTGAAGCTCTGATTTAGGCAGTGTTTGCATTGTATAAGCTGGTTTGTGACAACTTCTAACGATTTATTTAGCTGGAGTGTCGGTTAACTTTGTGCTTCCCATTTCCACGCCACTACTTTGAAGCACCAACTCCTCCCTCATGTAAAACATCACGATTTCCTCGACACTTGAGAACGATTCCTCGTTCACTTTCGCTGAGCCTAATGCATACCTATTAGAAAAATACATGATTCTCAACTTAGCTCTCGGTTTCCTATCAATTTCTTCTTAGCACTGCGCGCTAAGCTTTCTTCCTTGCGCAAAATGCTTTCAGTGGAATGTTAAAAAAATGTTCATTTAACCGTTTATTTCTGTAGAATAAGTCCAGTACCTAACAGAGATATATACGGACTAAAGATGTCAGTGTGCAAGGGTTCCTTACCTGTTATCAGGCCTCTTTCTGACTGGGACATTATACACTCTATCCTTGTACCAGAGTACCAGAGCCAGGGGATTGTTTACGTATGTTGTGGATGGTCTCAGCAGGAAATATCCATCTTGAGGATTACCGTAAGTACTTCCTACATGTACCAAATCGATTCGATATGAATATACAATGAGACAAAAGTGCGTGGGTACGATCTATGAATTTGCTCACATTCATAAAAGCACTAACGACTATGTCTGTTCTTACTCCAAGCATATTGCACAACTTACGTTCTTCGATAAGAGCTGTTGCTTGCTCTCTGGTGACATTGTGGAACCAAGGCTTGTCGACGTAGGATTGTCTCTCAGGCGGAGGTGGCAATGGTCTCGTGGCTCTTTCCGACGACAGAGATGTATTACTGTTCGAATGAGGCAATGTAGCTGACTTCTTCTCGGGAGATCTCTCTGAAAATAATACAACATGTATCAAGCACGATTCTCACAGGAAAATGCATTAATTATTTCGCAGTCCGTTAAATACTCATCGAAAGTTCGATTTTACAGATTAATAAAATGTACTTCGAGAGCGTGTGAGTTTGATACAGTTTGAGAGGAATGTTTCACTAACTTGCTAAGTTCAGACGGGCTTGGGTGAGGGCAGCTTGAGTCAAACATTCTGAAAGACTCGCCTGACGACGAATTGCAGTGTTCAGAGACACGTTTCTTTTTGGGTCCCCGATTATCGTCGCCATTTTCACAAGACTTTCAGCTTTCACTCAGAGACGACGAACTACTTGCCAGCTTTTATGCGTTTATCAGAAGAATATGCACCAATATGTCATCGTCGAGCCTTCTTGCGTTCATGATTCAACGATTCGAACGAACTCTTCGCCCCGAAAATTTGGAATTTCCGCGTCTACTCTACACGGGCAACTGCGTGTAATCTGGGATAACGGATTCAAGAATAGAACAGAAATAAACACTATTTCCGTCCTCGGGTTCACTCGCAGAATTACTCTGGACACCGCAAACAGAATCAGATGCAACGATCAGCTTCAAGGATTACCGGTTTCTCAACTTATCTACGTCCCACGTTGAAAATGAGACACCAACGATATTCTAGAATTTCTTTAGGTAAGAAACTGGAGAATATGGAACTCTATGAAACTCGTAAACGAACACCAATCGATGGATTCGAAGTTTTAATCCGTTCATACAGAATTTGAACCCCTTATTACGAGCCAAAAGATAATCGATCGAATCTTTAATTAATGTAATTATTCGGAAGGAGATTATTCGAAGAAGTTCTCGCGGTATTGTTAAACAAAGAAACTCCGTGATAGAAGAACTATACAAACGATCCGAACTCTACGAAATCACTGCATAAACTGGCATTTAACTAGAGGATCCACTGACTAAACTACAGAGTTTGGCCATCCGTTGGTCTCTCAGTATGGGGCATGCCGTCTCCCCAAAGTTTAAAAATATATCAACCGAGCCACGCGTATTTCGAGATTGTTTTAAGTCTCGGGGCATTTCCAATTTAGGAAAAAAAATGCAGGTTAAGCGTTTATCGAGAAATTCGATGACCCTACGATTCAAGCTTACGCTGTGAAAGAATGCAGAAAGGGTACGGTACGGAAAGAATTCGCTTCGTAAGAGGTTCTTGTACCTGGTGGGTCAGGTGGTTGCGAGTAACAACACCGTGAAAGTCCCCGTTTGATCCTCACTATCATATCGGAAACCTCATCTGCCAGACGAGCGCCCAAACCTCCCAAGAGCTGTTTGCTCAGTCTCAGATAAAAGCAGGAACACATTCCATCCCACTGTTTCTTCTTCCGTTTCCGGCGATAAGATATAAATATACAATTTGTGTTTCAACTTTTATGAAATTCCATTTCCCTCCAATTATTACATTTCCGTTTAATCGATGATTTCGAATCACTACACTCGCCTCCGTTGCTCATATTATACATTATAGTTTACGTGTCTTTCTGTTTGTTTTACTAAGAGACCATTAACGCTGTTGGATCGAAGTTTTGAGTAAATATCGGTATTCGAAGGTGTCGTTGGAACGGCTCGAGATAAGGAGAACGGTCGTTCGTTCATGACTGGCTGCAAATGCAACATGCATCAGGTTGCAAGGGCATCAGTGGCCGACCATTTGTTACACACATGCTTATGAGAAGTTGGGACACCGAGAACTTTTTCCTCTTCCAATTTAATGCAGCCTGCACTTTTTATCTCTTGGCTCGTAACACGTTGTACCTCCTGTCTTCAATGTTCTCCGGCTAACTTCTTTCTTTATTTTGGCACTTACGCTGACGTAAGAGACGCAAGCCTTATCGTATCATGGGAACCACGTTGCTCTGTGTTCGCTATCATCGTTACGTATATACGTACAGGATGATTAAAAAGTAATATTACGGATAGAGATGTTATACGAACCTTTCGGCTTCTCTAAGTCGGCTCGGTTCAGAGTCGGAGAGGGGGTAGTCGACGACGGGGGAGGCTTGGCTGGTAGTGGCGGTGGTGCCTTTGCATTCGTTTGCTTCTGAATGGGATTTAAATAGTACCCATTGTCTGGCTGAAAGAGCAACTCTCGTTCAATATCTCTTTGACTTAATTGTTACACAGTAGGGTAACGATTATCGCAAAGTAAACTTACTACTTCGGTGATCGATTCGTAAATCTCATAATGTTCTTCTTCTTCTTCGTAGCTCGTCACACTGGGTGGTTGATAAACGCTCTCCACGGAACTCTGATGACCACTGGTCAACGATTGTTTACTATCCGCCCTTAAC
This sequence comes from Euglossa dilemma, assembly GCA_002201625.1. NCBI lineage: Eukaryota > Metazoa > Arthropoda > Insecta > Hymenoptera > Apidae > Euglossa > Euglossa dilemma. Next base: position 1,599,386 of record NIJG01000193.1, read on the forward strand.
ATGTTCCTCTTCTGATGTTGTTCGATTATTTGCTCGTCGAACGCTTCGTACTCGTCTTCGCTTTCCTCCGTCTTTGTGGGTAAATTTGCAACTAGGTCGAGATTTCTAAGCGTTATTGGCTGTTTCGTTTGATCCTTATTCAACTTCTCGATAATCACCGTCTGATCTTTGTTCTTTTTTGGTTGTGGCGGAGGAGGCACCGTCATTCTTTCTAAAATCACCAAATGAAAAGATAAGACATGCAGTCTTATTACATACTAATGGATAATTAGTTAAACTAACTTTGCGTTTGATTAGGATTGTTCGATCTGGTTTTCGACGTATGAAGGAACGACTTTCGCGGCTGAGTTTGATTTAAACCCGAAACATCGACGTTTCTTATTTCCAACGACTTTGGTTTCGGTACCGCCATTGGTTTCTTGTTGTTTCTCAATTGCAGTTGCTCCCTAAGTTGTTCCTTAAGTTGCTCGGCCAAAGACTTTTCTCCTTGGCCATGCAATCTGGACGTATTCTTGGCCGGTGAGGTTTCTGATTCCTGATAATTCGCGTACATGCTCTCCTCGTTCTGAATGGGACCACAATTGGCGTACGTCCCTTCCTCTTCTTGCCTGGTAATTTCCTTTGTTCGTGCATCTTCTTGTTTAATATCCGTTTTATTTTCCGACGCTTTGCTATCGCTTTTAGATCCACGATTCGATTGATAGACCTTCTGGGTCCTCGACAGAGTATTTTCTTCAGTCGTTTCATCCTCAAAGTCAGTCCCCCAGGAACCGGTGTCGCTCAGGTGGTCCTCGGATAATTGCAGCTTTAGAATCTTCTCTTCCACGAATTTCTCCGGCGTTTTCTTCACTTCCTCCACGAATGTCCAAAGACTCCTACAAAAGGCAACAGACGTTTTAACAATGTACTATTGGCAGATCGTATAGAATAATTTTGTAAAAAATAAACGTGTGGTTCCTTCCAAAAGCAAGAACGAAATTTTAGTTAATATTAGTCGATAAATGGTTACTTCGATAAAAATAGTCGATGAATTAGTACGTTTAAAATAAGCTAGAAATATGCATATATTATGCATCCGAAATATCGCAGTGTAGATTTTATTCTCTTAGCGTCTACTCTATGCACTCGTATTCTCTAGAGACATTATCTCCTAATTGCCATAAGCAGCATGCTAATGTCATCATGTTAACAGTCGCGTTGTTGTCAAGTGGAATTTCCTTAATAAAAGAAGATAATAAATTTTGCGGCGTCAGTGGCGATATTGAATGATCGAGGGCGTCCCACACGATAGAATTACGCACTTATGGCACCAACTTGTATAACCGGAGCCATTCTGTCTTAGCGTGGCCTTCGGAAACGCTAGCTACGGCATATTTGGATTTTGTCCGTCGAGCCATTGAACTTCCCTCTCGGTATGCATACTGCGTCCCGCGACGCTTTCTATAGCATCATCGCTCGCCAAATTTTTCACCGGCCTCAGCCACCGCGACGCTTAGAATGGCCGAGTAGAATAGCTCTTGTAATGTCAACAGAATTCAAGCAATTCGACCCCTTTATGCGCTTCTACAGTTTCAAACGTTGACTCCTCTGTTGCTCGTGTGCGTACATTGACTATAGAACGGAAATAGAGCACACGTTTCAACGCTCGGACCATCGATATAGATTTGAGAATCTATCGAAACGTTCGCTTCTCTTCGACCGTGAAACGCGTTAATAGAACAATGCGAGTTCGTTGATGTATCGGTACCGGTTAGCCATTCACTCGGAAAAAGTCAAATCGCAACATGCGTCGAATAAAACTCTCTGAACGCGCGTATAATAAAGAAATATTCTAATTGATACTTCGTAGATACAGATAGATGTATAATTTTTGTAATAAAAACATATTTTAAGTACTCGACGCTCGATACAGTATTAATTTTATTTGCTAAATATATTAAAAAGTATATAAAATGTACAAGGTCGCTGATCCGTTTCCAATGATCTCAAGGTGTAGAGCATGCAGTCACGTAAGCTAGCATTCCAGTTTTAATCGAACGATAAAGTCGTCCGAACGATCCTCTAATTATCCCCGGACAGCGTGCTTTCAGAAATCGTGAAACACGCCTGGATGCGTATTGGTAATTGCTCAGCCGTTCACGATCCGAAGGCGTGTCTCAGGGAGATGCTTCGTAGAGAAGAACCGTTAGACCGTGACACAGGCTTCGGGATTTTACTTGGTCATGAGAACAGGTCCACACTGTTCCACCTTGTTCCACGGAGAAATGAGGCACGTCTGATATTTCGTTCTCTTACCATATCAGTGGACGTGTGAGGTCACTCTTCCACAGCGCCAGCTTCCCTTCCGTCAAGTGCTGGAATAATTACAATTAATTAAGAAGAGTATAAGAGAGCACGCGCCGGTTGGATTCGGAATAATAGCACGAGTTATGAATGAAACCGTTCGTTGCATTGTCCTCGCGTTTTCTCTTTATCCAGCCGTTTGGAAACTTTTTTCCCTTCGCGTTGTATAATTTAACAAAGATAATATACGCGAGCTTTCTTTCTATTTTTAATGACATCCGAACCGTGAAAGTAACGAAATATTCCAAGCAATTGTCTCGATAGAGAGAGAGTTCTGAAAATTTTCTTACCGTACACTTCTATAGGATAGAATAATTTTTATCGAGTTAATTATCTTCGATGATTTAAATTCGTGCCAGGTGAAGTCATTACTCTGAGAAATGTTCCAGCGCCAATCTATACAATAGGTAGTTATCGGTACACCGTGTAATGTCAATATACCGATAGATGGCGTAGACGTTAATCAACGGTATGCAAATAGAAAGGAAGAAGAGACACGATGATCGTATGCTGAACGGATATACTCACCAGCAACTCGTCACCATCGATCTGTCGTTTTGTGATAGCTTTGCAGCATTCTTCCAGGCCATTCTGCAAAAACGAGGATAACTCGTCCAATCAAATAGGATGTGAGTCACTGATAATACGAACTTATGTATCTCATGCAGATATTTACGCTGTTGTGACAACAGATCTAACAGGGTAGATACGTACAAAATGTTCTATTTCTTTTAATTCAAATGCACGGTATACGCGTTTGTTAATATACATCACGGACATTTCTTGAGATTTAGAAAAAACTAATTTTCTATGCAACGACACGAATCCTTCGATCTTGTTGATTGTACGGCTGCGAAATAGAAGCGCGCCAGAATTATTTAACTCGAGTATCTGTCGCGTAAAGTTGAATGAATTGTGAAAGATGTACGTTTTTGCAATCTCGAGATCGATTAAGCGATAATTTTTCTCGGTGTAAAATTACATTGCTACTTTATTTCGTAATTACATCACTGTACTTAATATTTCATCCCGCAAGCCGTGTAACTTTTGGCTTAGAATTTAAATGTTCACTTTCGAATAGTATAACTCAGTCGGTATACTTTCATTATTCGATTATATTCACGCGAGTTCTAGTGGTTTTTTTGTATTCCAGTCTCACGGTTCTATGACACGAAAAAGAAAGTACAACATGATACGTGAACCTCATGTACTCGTTCTGTACTAGTTAAAAGTACACACGCGAACCACTGTTTGTACACATGTGTCTTAATGTACGTCGATATTCTCAATGTGTCATCGAGTTTGACAAGCAGCTCGCGAGCTGCATTAAGCCAGTCTGAGGTATCACGAAAGGGGCAAGAACACGTAACTCCTATCTATTGATTATTGTCCTACCTATCGATCTGTACAAATAATACAATACATGCTAGCGCTTCGTGTATATTATTTGTCATTCGCGCGATTTAGCAACAAATCGCATAGGCGAGTCGTATTAAGATAAAGCAACGAAATACCGAAGAGAAAAATATTCAGAACTTCTGGACGAGCTACGAAGTTATTTGAGATTTCGATGCAGAGTTCGCGTGAGAGATTCGCCGCTGACAATACCGAAAGATCGCTTTTGGCTTAATCGGAGTTTACTTACCTTTCGAAGCAAGCACGATACATCATTGGTGCTCCAATTGGATATTTCCTCGAGGGCGTCGCTCCGCGACAACTTTTTAAACATTTCACCGCGTGTTCACGCGCCCGTCACAAAAAAGCGTCGCACGTGTTCACCGCCCGGTCGCATCTGCATCTGGTTTTTGTGGGCGAGGTGTCTTGACAGCCCTCGCTGCTTCGTATTTTCCTTCCTTGCCCCCCGTGTACTGACGTCCGATGACGACTGTCTCATACGTCTGTATGACGAACTGCCCATCGCTACTCCGATTGGTCACTTTCTTATGGTGCACCTGTTTTATCTGATACGATCCGGTACCGATGCTCCTCAACCTACGGAGCTTTCTCTTTATCACGTTTCGGCAAGTATCGAACGAAAGTTTAATGCTACGATTCCCAGTTATTCTGATAGTACGTTATCTGATGTTAAGTCACGATTCTTTTGAAAGTTATCGCAGTCGTAGGAAAGCAAATTATTTATTACTAATCGTTTTTTTATTTATATACAAAATTTTAAAAACTTTGACATTCTAAAGTCGTTGCAATTGTTTCTACCTTTATTAACGCGGTCCTTCGATTGAGAATCACTGACTTAAAGTCGTGTTCACAGTGCACGGCGAACTTTTTATTTCGCGCCATTTTCGTTCAAATCAAACCTTGGATCTTTGATCAAATATTTTTAAACCAATTTACACAGAAAGAGATTCTTCGGTTATAACGTTTAAACCGGAAGTTCAAACGAATTGCGATGTATATAATTATCGCGTTAGCGAACATCTATAAGTTAAGGTAAGAATAATTTTTTAATTTGTTCCACTGTCCAATAACGGAATATTTAGTAACGATAATTTATTCACGAATCAGCGTTGTTTTTATACTATAAAGACAGTTTGTCAAACTATTGAAATATAGAACAGAATTATTCTACTGTGATACGTAGTAGATTGATAAACTTTTGCGCAGAAGCGATAGTTTCGTATTTGTATGAATATAAAACCTCCATGAGGACAATGTAAAACTCGCGTAAACGCCACCGTGGCGAGTAGTTATATTTGCCAAGTTTCTTTGTTTCATACTAACGCGTGTTTATTCGATACAAAAACCGTGACAAGATGTCTGTCACTATTCTTAATTCTCTACAAGAATACGAGAATTATGTTAAGTAAGTAATTATGAGTAAATACAAGCAATTCTTTCTCTAAAAGCAACATAACCTAGTCGATCTATATTACTCAGTCTTTTGCTCTTTAATGCGTTATTGTGCAAGAATTTCGGTTTATATTTCTGAAATATTTTTTTAAGTACAAAAAGAAAATATTTATTTATTTTTATATAATACGATAGATTAATTGTTGTCATAAAATAAAGAAGAAATATCTTTCATTTTTTCGTTAGATGTAAAAATATTCGGAAGTCACGAGTTTTAACTGATATAGTTCTGTGTTAAAATTGCGAAATTAATACTACTCTTATATGTATACTGCTCAAGAAATCTGTGATTTTCAAGGTCGCGTGTGTTTGTCGTGTCAGGTCAGAAGATCTTTCCGTCATCCATTTCTGTACATCGTGGTGCGATCAGTGTTCGCAATTACATGACATGATCGAAGAGATGGGCAAACTGACTGAATACAAAGACGTCAAGTTTGCCGAAATTGACGCTGAAAAAGTACTCGAAGTGTCCGGTAAGGTCGGTATTCGAGCAGTACCAACAGTTGTTTTTGTAAGGAATGACACTTTACTTGGTAGAGTGGAAGGTGCCAATCCCTCTGCAATAACCGAGAAAATAAAGTTCTATTTAACTAACAAATATTCAGATCCAAATGAAATATGTAAACAAAAAGAAAACCTTGAAGATAGGCTGAAGAAATTGATAAATCAAGCACCTTGTATGCTGTTTATGAAAGGATCACCTGCAACTCCACGTTGTGGATTTTCTAGAACAATAGTCTCTCTTCTAGATTCTTACAAAGCAGATTACCAATCTTTTGATATTTTGCAAGATAATGATGTTAGAGAAGGACTTAAAAAATTCAGTGATTGGCCAACATATCCTCAATTATATGTGAATGGAGAGCTGATTGGAGGACTGGATATTATAAAGGAAATGAGTGAATCTGGAGAATTAGAAAATATATTGCCTAAGAAGAGTTAATGCAAAAGAAATGTAAGTTTTACTTGCATAAATATTTAAATACTTCTAAAATAATAAAAGTACTTAATTTTAGCACTTATTGAGGATTACATAATTATCTTTTTTTCAGAAGGAAGACCAGTCACTATTTTAATATAATTATTATAATTATTTTTAAGTTATTT
>NIJG01000193.1:1609801-1648629 GCA_002201625.1 Euglossa dilemma
TATAAAAATTTTAATATAAAATTTTATTTACTTTGCCAGATTCAAATGTGCTTCTTGCATAACAGTTAACCATGCTAAAGTTGGTTGTGTATCTGTTGCTGGAGGCTGATATTGATAAAGGGCAGTAATGATTTGTGCATTTCTTTGTGCTGGTAGAACAGTTTCCGATGGTCGCGAAACAAATAAACCATGAAAAGTTTGCAAACAACATGAAGTTAACAATACGTTTTTTAATGTCATAAGTTTTAACAAAGATTCACTAATTGTCTGTAAAATAAAAGAAATTTTCAGTTATATAATATAAATACAAATGTCTACTTAACAAATACCTTCACTTGAGCTTTTGGCAAATGATGAAAAATATCTTCCAGTAATGTAAGGATATGAAGAACAGTTGTAACACCACCAGATTCAAAACTATGTTGCAACTGATCAATACAGTATTGAGCAATGTGTAGTGATGCTGGATGATGTTGCGGTGGATTATCACCTTTCATGATATCGCTTCCTACAATTATTAATATTATAATATTGAACTTTATCAACATTTATCAAATGATTTTTTTTCACCTTTTAATATAGCACATATTCCATGTTGAGCTGATTTCCTCACTTTTGGTTTTGAGTGCACAACAAATGACAAAATAGCATCCAATACTTGCATTGTAGATGAATTGGACCATGCTGCTAACTCTTGTACTCGAAGCAGTAAAGATAAACAATTAATACCCTGTAAAAAATTGAAAATATTTATAACATATTTCAGTGTAGTATCTAATGTTAAATAAAAATTTAATTTAATTTACATGTCGAAGTATTAAGTAGTCTTCTGAGGAGGCATGTTGTACAAGAATATCTAAGAAGATTTTACTTGCAGCTCCAAATTGCACATTTAAAACATTTTTTGGCACAGTTTTTAAACCCATGCCTAATAATGATAATGTAGCTGCAATTGAAGTATTTGTTTCAAGTGCTTCCAAAGTACTCATCTACCATAACAACATTTATAATTAACTTTATAATATTCTTAATGTAAAAAATTCATAACGTTATGATATATACCAATGCAGCAAAATATTCTGTAGAAGATTCATTTCCACCATTCTGCTTTATAACTTCCGTAATAGCTGACAATACAGCTAACATTTCCTTATGTAATATTGAATTTGATTGGAAATGATTTAAAAATCTGCAAAATTATCATTTACTTTGTACCTTTAAATTTCATATATTTTTTTAAAATTACATTTACTTTAGATACAATCAACGACATACCTAGTAAATGATATATTTGAACAATTACTATAATTAGTAGCAAATGTACCAACAGTATTTTCTGTAGAATTTTCCCAATTACTTTCATCGAGACCAAGCTTCTCAAACTGGGGTTCAATTTCTTGAATGGCATTGTGTTTTTGTAAATCCTCTTTTGTTATACCAGGTTTCTCTGCAATTGAAAAGATTAGAACATATAAAAAAACCATGAAATTATTAAAAAAATCCTAGATTTTAACTCTTGTGAATTACAACCTGTGGAATCTTTAAAAAACATCCATGCTGCCTGTTTTCGATGTTTTTTTGTTTCTGGATTAGAACTGGAGCTTTGACCTTTTGGCCATCGTTTAGCCTTTTTCCGGCTACTTAATCGGGGTCCTAATTTCCCCATTTCTTTTACTACGTCTTCGAATAATATAGAACAAAATTTCTACTTTATCCGAACTAGTATCACAATTAATTTCTTATTTCTATTCACATCAACGATAAGATAAGGTTACATTACACCGCACGTGTGTGCACCAAAAATTGCTATGACTCTATCGGCGATGTGAGAAATGCACGATGTTTCACTGACTGTCAGAAGGTGGCAGCAGAAGACTATCGTCGGCATTATTGCAGAGTTGCTGCGTAGATGGTATTAACTCTATCCCATTTTTAATCGATTAATTAAATATAAAGGAATAATTTAATAAGAAATTATATAATTTACATTTGTAGAATTTGCAAATGATAGCGATTAATTTATCGTTGCGTTTAATTGCAATTTTATTTTACTGATGTTTTTTTAGTTTGCATATCATATAAAAAGGAAAATGTATTTAAGGTAATATATCGTATGATATAACGTCGAAACCTCAAACTGTATGACTCTCGTGTTTACATCATTGACTCAAAGATATCCTAAAGAGAAGTTATCTTTGGCGGTAGTGAAATTGATGACCGATTTTTTTTTATTTTTCTGCTGGCAAACTATAATTCTTCGTGATAATGTTCATTATTCTTTGTCACGATACTATCGCAATTTCTTGCAAGAGAGTACAAATGAAAAATATTAATACGTTGAAATGTAGCATTCAATTTCTTTAATGTTACTAAGGTATTAAACATCATAGAAATCAAGGTAAGATGTAACTTGAAATTAAATGTCTAACTTGTGATTGACCTTAATAAACAAAAGTTTTATTTCTTTTTATAGTTATCTAACTTATCGAAAAATGCTAGCTAAGAAGAAATCCTTTTTGTGTTCAATTGTTCCCAATCCTGTTGGACCTTACGCGATTTTTATGCAGCGTGTTAGTTTCGTGACCTTGTGACACATTTTAATTAGGTCGAACGATTTGAAACGGTCCTTAATATTTTTTGTCGACTTTCAATGGACTTGATGCACTGATATCACAAAAAACACAGTCGTGGTTGGTTTGAAACAAGTTGCCGAGGACGAACGAACGAAATGAAGTAATATTATTTTACGATCCAACGCATTCCATCAAAATCACGGAAATAATTCAAGTCAGACGATTTAAATTTTAATTTATATCTGCATTTAATAAATCAAAGTTAGATTTGTGATACAAATTATGGTCCAAATGGAAACATTTTTTTATGTTATAATAACAACAATAAATCAATAAATTAGATCAATCAAAATAATTAATTTTTCAAATTTCGAACAATTGTTAAAATATCATTACACTCTCGAAAATTTGAACTATTATTTAGCGTATGTTCTTTCATCGTTTTATACGATATAGATTATATCAAACGTTTAACGAGACGAATTCATCGAATAGGGTTACATCTCGTGTTTCTTTCTAACAATTTCATTCTGACTTTATTTGCAGAATAAAACGCTTTGTCCACGACTGAACAAGATACATATTTCCATCAACGAGAACGTAATTGTTGATCTGTCTAGACTTAGTCACGAGCTTTACGGTAAATTGGAAAATTGCTATGTCGAGGGAGAATGGTATTCAACATCTATTTTGCAAATCACGGAAAGGTCTCTCGGAACCTGTGGCTATTTGCCGTTCTAATTACACGCTTCGTCATTGGTCATTACGATAAAGATAGTAATATAAATAATCATTCCAGCGAGTAAGAAGCTTCAATTCTTGATTTTAAGAATACCAGGATGTCCCTGTACTTTTAGTGAATGAAATTCCATCCGGTGTTAAACACATGGAGTCGAAGTTTAACCCAAATTCGTCGTAAGTCCTTGCTCTCTACGAGAATTTGAAGATAGTATACACTTGTTGCTCATGGTGCTATATCTGGTAACATAATTCTGGTATCGATTGATCAAAATTTTCCCTAATTTTTCTCCCAAACGACTTGTAAGTAATAAAAGAAAATAACTTTCAAACTTTCTAGGCAATCTTCCGGATAAATCAATTTTCTCCTTCGGCGTTCTCCTTCACGTTCGCGACTCCGGAAACCCTTCTCGCCGGAGTTACAAGAGCGAATAGAGCGAAATCAAGGAAGAAAGGTGCAATCTTGTCCCTCGGCTAATTCGACGCGTTTCGCCCGTTCCAAGCGACACCATGCACTTGGCAAATTGCATTAGAGCCGCGAGTTCGACCTACGACAACGCGATACCCCCGTTTCCGGTTGGTACTTGCACAGAGAGAGAGTTGGGAGACGAAGATGTCATCGGTGACGTAGGTGGTGGACGTAGACCGGCGTATTGATTCCATGACGTCATGAAAAGACGTCCCACGCAACAAGCGTACCGCCAAATTCGCGAGATTCCTCCTCGTTCACCAGCTTCCGGCGATACCTTCGAGTAATAAATCCGAGAAGGAACTGAAAACAATAGTAACGATAAAAAATAAATCTACCTTTCAAAACTGAACGATGAAATACTTCTATCGTCTATTTTAACGGAATATTTCTGATTTTTTAAGTTTCACACCGGAATTGGATCATTCGAATAAGCATCGGTGATGTGTAATCTTCTGGATAGACACGTAGAGGATAATTTTCTAAATTTTTTTACATCTGGAGAAAGGAATACTGGCAACTGCCACTTACTTCACTGTATTTTCAAACGATTTTCTCGTTACGCTGAAATTAAGAATCCCAAGGAAAATAATTGAGGAATAATTCCATGTTCCTCGAGCCTTCATAGCGATTTCTGAAAATACAGTATACCGATCTGTCAAGTAAGCGAAATACTTCCTAGACGCAAATCATAAGTTCAGGAATGATACCGATAATTTACTGATTGCAGGTGTTGTGGGTATTGCCGGGTACTATTAGAAAAATAATATTTTTCCGACGAAGTAAGCAACATTTCGAATTTTCATCGTAAACGCGGAAACTAATGACACGTTTCACGTAATTGCGTTGGAGACAGTGACAAAACGCGCCTTCCATCGGTCTTTCAATCATGTTCTGTAATTATCAACCGGCCAATTGCGTTATTGTAGGATACATGTATTACACCTTCGATTTAAATCAGCAAGAGGATTCCGTTGAACGGCGGCCATTCTTTATCGTCCTACCAACGCGAACGTTTAAGAGGTTGTAAATGCCAATTTTATTTCCACCTCGTCCGACACAACGTCTACTTTCAAATTGTTATTTAAGATGCGTTGCACCGAGGAGAAAATTCAATTTCATAATCTCGTTATTTTGTCGTCGAAAGTGTTCCTGCTTTTTTTATCCAGCTCCTCGGTTAGTAAGTCGTTTATTATCTCATTTTTGGATTTCCTTACTTCAGTGTATAGTATATACAGCTATATATCATCGTTTATTTTTACAACACCGAAATAGTACAGATATAGATCCGTTCTCACACTCTATTATCGCTAAATCTTTTTTCTAAAATTCATATGACATTTCCACGACGATATTCCTGGAAGTTATTGAAATTTCTCCGTCAATTTTTCCGCGGTTCGTTTCACAAGTATTAATTTTCAATTTACAGTTCGACTGATAATACGCTGGTGTTGACCGTTAGGAAACCAGAGCGACAATAATTTGCTGTTATTCCACGCAGTGGTAACGCTCGTGAGCGTGTAAATTTGCAAGAATACGGTAAAAAGTACAACGAGCAATTACTCACAACGCGTTGAGAGGCTCGACCGCGCGAAGGTTGATACTGCGGTGTATTAGCATGTTTAATGAGCCATTTCTTGGACAAGAAACGTCGTAAAAATCTGTCCCGCGAGCTCACAGAGAAAGAATACTAACGTTATCGTGGTCTCAACATCAACATAGTTCTCTCCTGCATTTTTTTTCCATTACCAATTTCTTTTTGTTTGCAGAGAGAGAGAGAGAGAGAGAGAGAGAGAGAGAGAGAGAGAGAGAGAGAGAGAGAGAGANAGAGAGAGAGAGAGAGAGAGAGAGAGAGAGAGAGAGACAGAGGAAAAGAAGCCCATGAAAATGGAATTCCACGGTTCCCTGGCTTCCGAAGGTTTCGAAGATTAATCGATTAACGTTTCACCATGAAAATTGCGTCACGCGGTATGGTTAATTCATGGTTCTACGAAGGGAAGATCGTGACAAGGGGACAAAAGAGGCACCTGGCCCGGCCTCGAAGGGACTTTCGAGGGACCAATACGTCCTCTTTCTGTACCAGACAATCTTCAACCCCTTTATGCGAGGTACCACCGCTTTGTCTAACATTCGAAGTCCTTAGAACAGATCCAGCTGCTGGGCCTTTTGTGTCTCGACGAGTTTTCGCGCTCTAACTTCACATGTGCAGCCTTAAGTTTTGTTTCTTCCTCGTCTTTTTATCGTTTAATTGGAATCTCAACGTTTTTGGTACGTTGCTAGCAATAGTAAATTAAATTAGAAAAGCTATTATAAATTATAATCGTTTAATTTAATTTTAGGCAAATCGTGAAGCAAATGAATGAACCATATGTAAAATCACAGGATAGTTTGCATATTATGAAACTATACGGTTACGCAAGACACGAGGTATATATTAGTATTATAATTACTATAAAAGCTTCACATACTTCTGATAAATACGCGATTTCATTGAAGACAAGCGTGAGAGGGTTAGCAAGAGTGACTGGAAGAATAAGATTATGCAACCTGCGAATTGTTTAACGCGTCTAATGTGCATATCGTACAAGGACTGAACGATATCCCAGTCGCACTTTCTTCGACGTTCGAGAAGATTGATCCTTGCCCGAGCACGCACGATCTCGCAAATTATTAATTCATTCCTCCAAGGAAATTTATTGCCTGGTAATCACCCTTTAAATTTTACTTCAAACCTGAAAGCAATCCATTTTCTGCTCCCTTCAGAGTGATTCTTCTTCTCGAATGTCTAAAATCACACGCTAACACGTTAATATCGAACACGTTTTACGGTAAAATATGTACACATACTGTCTCGTATTTCAAATTGCATATTACAAAGTTGCACGTTGTTTCCATAGCTCTTTCCACGCTGGTTTATCCTATTTTATTTATGCATAATTCAATGTAAAACTAGTATTAATAACAGGGATTTTGCTTGACTGGCCGTGATTCATATCAATCATTTCCCGCAATTAACGTTAATTGGGCGAAACTTCCAGAGATGGCCGTTTGCGTACAACTGATTGAGGAAAAGAAGGAACGCGAGTTCAGAGGAAAAGTCTTTGGAAAGCACGTACTTACTGTTCCATAATTCCCCCTTCTTCGAACTTCGTGCTATCGTTATCTGGGATTGCGTTGATACCGTTCCTGGCTACTACTCCTCCCTTCGGCTTCGAGGTAAATGAAAGTCATCGGCGGAAAGTCACGGCTCGGAGATACTGGTAAATCATTCATAAAAATCGCGACACGATCGTCGTTTCATCTTTTTATTTTATGTCACAGGTACAGGCTGTGTAACTCGATCAGAATCTGGATCAAGAAACCGTAGATCGTGATGGAAACCATCGGTGCGGTGGTTAATGGAGAACGGTGCAAGTAGATTATCGAAATTTTATCAACTCGACGCGTCCAACGACGCAGTTTAATTACGCGACAAGCGAAAACAGGATTCCTGGACCACGACAAAGCGTAACACGATTACTCATCGCCAGACGGGGAACGCTGATGGCACTGGATGCAATTTCGACCAATCGATCCTGCGATCTTTCAATCTTCAAACCTGCGGTTTATCCCGGTTATCAGGCTATCGCGATTTAGAAAATTTGCACAACGAATATCGGAGAAATTGCACGAGACGTCAGAGGAATGATAGAGTTTAAAAGATTCGGGAAGTGGCTTCTGCTTTCGATTATTCAGCGGTATTCGTTGGCTGAAATAAAGGACTGGATAAAGGAGGCAATTAATTATGACAGATGAATTAATTAAGCAGAGTTATTATCATATAAGTTATTGCTCGATGTATTATGATGTAAAGGTACTTTACGAGCGATCGAGAATGTAAATTTACCACATGCTCGCACGCGAATGCGCACCGCGGTTGATAGTCGATAAAGTGGTCGATACTGATTGACGTGGTACCGTGCAGGTGCATTACTTTATATAGGATGCAGCATGATCCACGTGTGAAGCATTGAAGTTCATCTGTGTACCCTTTAGAAACCGAGATTCGGTCGTCTCAACGTTTCATTGACTTTTGCAGTATCGCATTAATGGCACGTGACGTTAATTTTTCCCTCGAGAAGTTGTGATAAACAATTTCAAAGAATTTCTTAAATTGCCATCCTTATGTTACGATCATAACATAACTAATTGTCCGAATACTCATTTACAAGTAACAAAAAAAATGTGCATAGCGATTTTCGTTCTAGCGAATTTTGTATTCGTAATCGTAATTACCGTGAATTCTTATCAATCACGTGATGCAATATAAGCAAAAAAGTTGTATTAGTTATTCTAGTTTACGTTAACGTTTATTGAAAAGGAGTAATTTATAGACAGGTCGATAGCAATCGATAACATCGATGTACGTTGGTATTCGAATCTTTTATAGAGTATAAGTGTCATATACGGTATATACGGTATAAGTACCCGTAATATTTTTAACGTCACTTCGAAAGTAAAGTTACTCGTAGTCTGTTATTAATTGAAAATAAATTTGCTCGATCTTTTTTCTTTGCTCGATTTCCCTCTAACGTAATAACATATTTACTCTACATGTTCCTTACTGTATTAACTCGACTTATTCGATTCCGTTTATTTAACTTCTGCGTTTGAGTTTACAACTATTTTATTTTTCAGCAAAAGACTCGACAACCCTGCAAGAAGAAGGATCCTATTCACCGTCAACCATTGGTCCTCGAAACTCAACCACCGGTCAATCGATATTCACATGTACACTGCAATATCCATCCATCGTTCATCTTAAACACAAAAGACGTCGCCAGTTACTTGACACAAAGTCGTCTCCAACAACGTTCGAGATAATAATAATTGTTACAAAGGAACGACCGATAGACCGGTCGATAGAGCTTAGGGTGGCATAGGGTGGTTCATACATGCGTCCGTGTACACACACCACCGCTATACACGCGTCATATGCGCGCACACAGGCCCACCAGGGGGAAAGACAAAGAGAAAGAGAGAGGCAGAGAGAGAGAAAGGGAGAGGGCAGACGACATGCGCCGGCCCTCGTTGCCGCACGTTATAATGCTCGAAGCCCACGAACGGAACGAACGTTCGACGACAGTCATTCAGAGCTCGACCAGTGTACCGCACGTTTCGTGGCTCCTCTCATCCTCGTGTTACGTTGTGCTCGATCACAGCCACCCTTGGTTTACCATAATCATATCATCTAAGCCATTAGCCGACCGGAACAGAAACTAGGAAAGGACGATGCTCTGAGTACGATCGTCACGTGCACACCGGACATTATCGTCTCCCGGTAATTTTTCTCTGTGAAACGTTGATAGAGAATAAGACACTAGTGACCAGTGACATTCGGGGAACGCTAGACACTCCAGGGGTTAAACGCTTTCTTCCGAATACGCTTGATTATTCGGTAAGTAATTTCATTGTATTCCTCGTTGATGTTCAGCATACGCGGAGGGTTGTATAAGCGTGACCAATGTTGAATGAAAAGTCGCCGGAGATATGACGCGAACGACTGTAAACAGTTAAAGGTTGGGACGTTGAGTAATCGTGTTAGATTGAGTCGATAATGTTGCGAATTGTATTATGCAAGTTGCGTTATGGCCAATGAAGCCACTGCCGTGGAGAGGCTACTTACTGTTCCTGTAGAAAATCAAGAAAGTTACCGAGTATGTTGGTTAAAATTCTCGGGGAAATTTACGAGACAAGTTTATTGATGTTCGTCTGTGAAAATGTTACGACGGTGTCAACGACTGATACGAGAGCCATGATGCAGAAGATTCGACACGGTGGTCGTTTGAATGAAAACAACCCTCCTCGCAGAGATGTCGCTAGTCCCCTTTGGCAATGATTCCTCTTTCTGCTGAACTGCGAAATTCTTTGTCTGACGTCAGATTCTCCAGCATGATAACGTAGGACGAAAACTGGGTTCGGAAAACCCGGTCGGCGACCCACGTGGTCTATTGATTTTTTTAGCCGCCACGCCGCTACGTTCACGCTAGTGGAAACTGGCCTTTTCTTCCATCGGTTAGCGCACCCTGTGAATATCAGGTTAAGCACGCCTGCCTCTCTTTCCACCATCTAACTTCGTGATTCGATTCAATTTTCTCTCCTAACAATCTTTGTATTTAATGTACCGCTAGACACGTAATTATCTAAAATTACTCTCACATTTCTCAAGTGAGAAAAGTTTTACCGATTAATGAATACGCTATATCGATACACATAAATACGATATATCGGTGAGTTTATTTAAGCGTCTAGGTTTCGACTCTTTGTATTAATTACACATTGGTTTGTTTAATCTTTAAACCAAGATTCTCAATGTAACTTGGAGTAACGGGGATATAAACTTTTATCAATAAGATATTATAATTTATTCTAGAAATGGTAACATCATAAATATATACTAGCCTTTACATTAATAATTCTGATAAGAATAGGAATGGCTACTATGTATATATCGTGCTAAACAGTTCGAATTTCTGTTACTAATATAGCTGACTGAGATTCATACACTCACGGTTGTTACACCGGTCATTCATTCTATGGTACACGTGATTGCGATAAATGTTTAATATTGATAATGAATTATACAAATTAGGTTCTCGAATTAGGTGCATGCTGCAGGTGATCGTGTTCAGCCAGGTATAGTGTTACAAAATACGCCTCGTCCCTTATCACAACAATCGACCTGCAAACGGATCGATAACACATCCCCAACGTGATTCGAACATGTTTAGTTACCATTTCTGACAGATACGTAGGGTCGCTAGCGTGACGCTGGTAAACATATGATGTGTTATCCCAGGGGTGGGAATCTTTTAATCAAAGATTTACAAATATTATCTAAACGAAATTTGGAAAAATATGGAAATGGACAAAAATATCGACGAAAAGATTATTTGGTAGGTATTTCCGATGATAATTTTAATAGATAAAAAACTTAAAGAAATCAATGAAATTCATTGAATAATAATATCAGCAATAAACTTTTAATCGCTGTTTGTATCAATGTACAAATTTCGAAGTTTTGTAACCGGTTAGATTTTTCAGGTTAAGGTTAATCGTATGGATCAAGTGACTCGCGGAGGAAATTATTTTTAATAATAATTTCCGTTAATCTATGTTGAACGAAGGGATTAATATCACGCAGTTATCTTTCACGGTTGTCTTGAGTACAGGTTATGTTCCCGTTAGATGGCAAAGAGAACGATGTGTCGGTGTAGAATCAATAAAAACTGACGTAATATTCCACGAAAGTTTCGGGAACCTCCAGACTCGTCTGAATTCCTTCTCGATGAACGTACATGAATCCGAATTGTTATGGGAGAGGTGTTTTGAATTTATGCGACCATGAACTTTTAAATTTTATGCGCCAGGCATGGTGGACTTGCTAAAAACAGGAATTCACTCGGTAAATTATAGATGTAAGTTATTAGCTAATGTTATTCCAAACTGCACTTATTTCAGTTTCTTATCTATTTCTTTATTATCCTGTTACTTTATTATTTTTAACACAGAGACATATATTATGTCGATTTTCGGAATATTTCCAGTGACATAGTTTTTCTTTTATCTAAAAATGTTACAACGTTCTCACTTTTCTTAATTTCTTGTTTCCTGAATTCTTACGCAAACCATTTTCATAATAATCGAAACAAGTAGACTTGCAAATAATCAACTCGGTAAGAAATACGATATTTAACTAGCTTTAAAGTCATATTTAAATTCAACCTTAAAGTGAGTACAAAAATGGTGATAATATTCACGTTACTTACAATCTTACAAATTGCTATAATTACTTATACCGTAGCTTCGAGTTGTGTTCGGAAACACGTTGTTAAACGATATTGCGCCGTACTCGTCCATGCGATTCCAGCAAGAATAGAATAGGCAAAGATGGAACCGGTAGCTGAGAAAAGGGGTTCCTAGTTCGCCTATGGGTAAGTTCAGAACAAAGTTTTCGCCCGTATATCCCTCAGATGAAAGGGATCACGTGTATAATACGGCTGGTGCGTCCGTGTGCGTGATTCCTTGATGTTATGCGTGTGCAGCTTGAGGAACAAGCTTGAAGCAGTACGAGTGCTGCCAGTCTGTCGCATTAGGACGTTGAATTAAAGGGGTTGCTTGTACGTTTCTTCTTGCCAGGAGCTCAGGAATAAAGCTATGCAACCAATTTTCGACAACCGGTACTCTATTCTACGCAGAAACGATGGATTACCTTTTCGAAGAACCCAAAAGGAAGGCTGGATTTTTCTAAAATAAAAAAAATATCATTTGTTTGTAATGTTTTTTTTTTATTAAATTTATTATTACTACCTTTTATTGAATTTTATTAAAATCAATATTAATTCTTATGGAAAAGTTTCTAAAGCAATGTATACGAACATTATAAATTAAAATAATATATAATCGTATAATTATTTTATTTCACATTTCTGGTACAGTTCGTTTGCTTTGTTAGGCTCGTAAAAAAATTCTGAAAATTGATATGTCCCGTAAAAAAGAATTAAAACAAAAATATTTTGCAATGTTCAATTTTCAATATTTACCTGTAGTTATATTTTTAGAATAAACATTTCATGAATACGGCGATGCGCGATATTTGTTAGTCCAATAATATTTTCTCTCTTCTCCATCAAGTTATTTAAATATTCTAGTGTTTTTCCTTTTTATCGCTGCACATAAAAAAAGTCGCATTTGTATAAGCAATTATCATATGGTTGAAATAATATGCTATCTCTGAATACAAGATGCGAGAGAAATTCGATAACGCTGCATCGTATGCTTGAAACGAAATACGGCACCGTGTAATCATTAATAATGATCATAAAATTCACGTGGCATCGTTTGTTATGAACTTGTTCTTTGATTATGGATCCTAAAGGGTGTCGATTGCGTTAAGACTCAACAAGTAGCCAACCGTATCAACACGAACATGCTGCCTATCTTTATTTACAATGTATGTACATAGATGGACAGATAAAGAAGTAAGAACGAGGGAGAAGAAGAAGGAACATAAGGAGAAAGTCCAGAACGCGATATTACTTCTTACCTTTTTTACATTTCCAGTAATACTTTATATGATACGAAGTTTCTAACACGGTAGACTTAATTACAGAGTAGACTGCATTCGTGTTTCTTTTTCTCACGATACTTTCATGATTTGACGCGATACTACGAGTCGTATCTAATTATACAAATTTTCAATCGCGACACCTATAACTTAACCTAAAACTTTTCATTATCGAACGGTACACGACTTATCTTCCGGACCAAGGATGATTACCAAAATATTACAACGTGTTACCCGAATGTTACGCTGCTATTATCGACGCAGCTTCATTATCGACGATTACCCCGATAGGAATTTCCGAAAGGCCCCGAAAATATCGAGTTGCGAATGTAATTCGATACTCGAACGTAGGAACGATTGACCTTCGGTATCGATGTGTCAACCTCCGACGAAAAACAGCTGTATATTTAAAAATAAAGCGAGCGCGCAAAATTCGCGATGTTTCCGCGGTGACTAATAAATCGGGATGAATCAACGTAGAAAATTCATCGAGACGCTCGGCCGATAAGTCTACTCTCTTTTCATGTGGTCAGGTTGTAAATTATGCCTCGCGGTTACGTAGATACGATTACATACTTGTTTACCTCAATCGTCTGTATAAACGCGCGAAAGGATCGACTATCGATCGCGACCATTCCCTATCGATACTATGCGCGATGTGTTCTCGTGTACGTTCTCGCCTTATTCTTCGTTTCTTTTTCTCCGCGGCATGACGACGATTTACGTTGATGTTGCTCGTTTCGTTCAATCACGTGCGTATATCCCGCGTTTATTGACACGTCGTTTAGAGGACGATTTTCATCGGCTCGACCGCTTTGCATGTCCAATAAACAAGGATTGTGAAGATCAACGAGGAGGGAAAATGCGAGATACGTACGGAACATTCGGTATGTTGAACAGAAGATTAGCTTTTGAATTTTCTCCACGCTTTTTCGCTTCTTATCGGTAAGGTAGAAACGTGATAAAGAAACGAACCAATGCCAGAGGTTATGTTTGGAATACGTTGATTTCGAAATTCCAGGCGACTCGAGTTCCTTCTCGTCTCGTTCTTCTTCCGAGGTTCCGAAGTCTTGTGATTTTCAGAACGGGAATAATTTACAACTGCATACGTCAGAGGCTTAATCTTTGCTACCGGTTTAAAGTTACTTTCTACGATAGTGGCTGAAAGTTTACGTGCCTTTTTATCGAATTTCTTGTCAGTGCTAGCGAGGCGAGGATTTTCCTTCGAGGCTTCGTTATGATTGATGTCTCGCATAATGTCGCTGTTAGAATTAATGCGAGATATTCGCTGGCGAAGCCGGCGTTGAAACACACATCGTGGTTTCTTTGTACACAAACTCTAGTTTTCGAGTCTCTGTTTCCAAAGGAAAATTCACCGAGTCTAGCCATTGAAACCGATTATAACCTTACTCTTCGGTATAGTCGAGTAATTTCTTTGAATTCTCCAGTGAAATTTTCGCATCGGCCATTCACAAAAAATCGATTCGAATCGGTGCCAGTGTTGCAAAACATGAACTAGGGAGGAATAGAAAGGCACGGGAATGGTGATATTGAGATCGGCGGATTCCTATGTGCCATGGCACATAGTTCACCATTTCGATCGGTTATGAAGCAATTAGGGAATTTGTGGTATGGTTAAATTGACGGTTTAAAAACGATCGACAGAGGGGAGCATGTGGATTAAGAACTGGTTTGTCACCTTCGAATATGTCGGCTGATAGAAAGGCGTGTATTGACGTTCGCGGACAGGATTGGTCGATCGATAGTGATTCGAGAAAATCACCGGTGCAAGAGACGAACAGTTTTTCTGGTGTACAAACGAAACTTCGTTTCGCGTGTGATCGAATGGAACAGTTGGTCGAAAAATGTGCGTCCATCGGTGCATGGATGTTCGTGGACGATTCTTGGATGTGGCTCGGTCGATCAGGGGTATGTGAACGTAAATCGATCGATTGGTAAATATAACCTTAGCGCGAATTCTTCCGATCGACGGGTTTAACGTTCGTTTTCAACGAATTCGTATCGTTATCGCGGGAAACAAGGTGCAAGGTTAAATTTCGTATCGATAACTCGAACGTACGCCAAGGAAAGGGATTTTTAGCTTCCTCTGACGCAACGAGGAATCTCTGTGCCCGAGATATAATGCATTACGTGCAATTTTTATCTCGCATGAAGAAAATTGATAACAGTAGCGTGCTGGTCAGTTCGAACGATATATCTACGATTCTTTAATACGAATTATTTAACACAGATAAGGTGATTCTTAATTTGATTTATTGATATGATAATGCTTCGACTGATTTTTCGTGGATTTATTTTTCTACTCATTTTTTATTTAGGATGAGGCAGAGAAGGAAGTATGTTTATCGTTGGATATAGGGAAATTATTGTGCATACACGATGAACTTGTTATTGACGGTGCTAATTGAAATTATGCACAGTTATAAAGTATATATATATACATTCTTTTTTTCCTTTTTACGATGCTTATATAATTGATATTGATTAAAATAATTTCAGATTCGGAACAAATTTGTTACTCTAATTTATTTTAACAAAATAAAATGTAACACTCAAATACACGAAAGAGATTTATTAGTAATAAGTAACACTACAGTTGCCACGATGATAAAATTTGTATTAGAAATATCGATTGGAAAAGTATCATTTGGAATAAGAAGTACTTAAAAAAAAATCCAGGTACCCGTTATCTAAATTTTCTATGTCTTCGAGTCATTTTAATCTACAGAGGCATTATGATAATTGAATTTCGTTATCTTGCAGAAAAATTTCCGCTACTAGCGCTGTTTTTACTGCAGAGTTATGCTAGTTATAACACGAGTAACAAACTTGCAAGGCAATTATGTTGTTAGTTAGTGTTTGGGAAATCTGTGAAGTACAGCAGGCAAACGACATTACAAAGACCGACCAGGCGATAGAAAGGTGTGTGTCGAGCTTCGTGAACACCATTGGCTAATTCCACACTCGCCGTGGTGAATTGGAAAAAATCACAATGACGCGATCAGCTGGCAAAAGTCGCGCTCGAGCGATCTCGTCTGACGACAGTCGATACCTGGCCGAGGATAGTCTTACTAATTATGCAAATGAAACAGCAGTTTTAATGGTCTCTATATAAATTTACGACATTTGGAAATGTACATCTGCTAAATGACTAAATCCGCCAAAGGACAGCTCGTTCTTTAAGCTCGTCCTTGTCTCGAACTTCGTTCAGACGCGATTTTATACGAATCTAATAACAGAGAAAGGTACGAGTTAGACTCGTAAATAACGAAGTATCGTTTCCTTCCCCTGTGAACTGCGTTTCCATCTGTATCTGACTGATTTTTAGCGTAATTCACGTCGACAGAAGGAGAAATTGCGCGTTCACGGAAAAGCCATTTTATCGCGCGCGAATAAATTTCCATTAATTTTAGCATCAATCGAATACCAAGATACGATCGTTCGAATACGTATTTAAAGAAGAGCTGTGTGAGGTCGATTGATTAGTTGGGAATATTAATTTAGCAGGTTATCCATCGATAACCTTCCTTTATAATTAAGGAATTATACCTCTTAATTAATGAAGCTAGATCTTACATATGCGCGATATTTATTACCCAACTTGGCGTGAAGTAACTACGATAAAGATAGTTTCGTTTCTTTTTTCTTTAAACGTAGATACAAGGAGCAAAGAATGAAACGCTCGCGGTATGTTTCAGCTTCGTCGGTTTGTCCTGTAAGTTCCACCAATTGTATTAAGTTATTCATTACTCACGCGGAAACTCAAGGCTATGTATCCTACTCTGTTGGTAGCGATAATAGAAAGACAGATAGATTCTTTGTTTCTTTTTTCACCGAGTTTCGCGTATTTTTCTACGAAAGGTCGAGAGACGAATCGTCCCGGTCCAGCCGCGACGTAAGAGCCCGACGTATCGTTTCTTGCCGAGATGCATTATTCAAGGAAACGGAACGATGGAAATTCCTACGAGGAAATTCCTTCGGTAAAAGTGGAGCAGAGCAACGATAAGCCGTGGCTTTTTCAATTCTCCTTCTCGGAACAATGCTTTTTATCTAATGAATCGAACGGGCGGAGAATAAAAAATCGTCGCCTTAGACGCGATATTTCGTACGATGCCTTTTCCCCTGCTGGCGTGATTCATCAACAGGTGGTGTTTTCGATTCCGCGGAGATGCTTGGGGAATAATAGGAAAGAATCTAGAACCTCTCTTCCGTTAAATGACGAAAATGTCATAGAACACGTAGACAACTCGATATGAAGCAATTAAACTTTGCTCTAGCTTCTGGATGATTTCAAAATTGATTTCAATTTGGAATATCAACAAATGACGAAAGGATATAAAATAAATCGGTGGCTCAAAGATGTTAAATAACTAACTCTTTGACTCATCGCTTAGTTTCTCGCTTCTCTCTTCTATATTTTCTCAGGTATTTTCTTTTTAAGGATTAACAAATGACGAAAGGATATAAAATAAATCGGTGGCTCAAAGTTGTTAAATAGGCAACTCCTTGATTCTTCGCTTAATTTTTCGCTTTTGTTTTCTATATTTTCTTTTTAAGGATTAACAAATACCGAAAGGATATAAAATAAATATGTGACTTAAAATTGTTAAATAGGCAACTTCTTGATTCTTCGCTTAGTTTCTTGCTTCTGTATTTTATATTTTCTCAGGTATTTCCTTTTAAATGATTATAACAATATTCTATACCAATTCTTCTATAAATCTCCTTTTTTTCAAGTATTTCTTTTTAAGAATTATTACAATATTCTATACCAATTTTAATAGTATTCTGCTATCAAATATATCAAACTATGTACCAATGTCTTCATAAAAATGCAAATAAAAAGTTTGCCGAGTTTCACGAATGAAACGAGGAACATTTCACGGCGCGTCGATTCCGATGGAAATAAAATTAACAAGTGTCCGCCACTTTGGTTTGTTGCAGGAAGGATGTCGAAGTCGGGAAGCATCAAGGATGGCGAGAAGGGGCCGTACGACCCGGTGCCGACCGCCGACAAAGGCAACGACGAGATCAAGCTCGAGGCGAAGATGTCCCTGCTGAATGGCATCACGGTGATCGTCGGCTCCATTATTGGATCTGGCATATTCGTTAGCCCGACCGGCGTCCTCAAGAACACAGGAAGCGTGAACGCGAGCCTGCTGGTGTGGACAGCTTCCGGTATCTTCTCTACGGTACGTCCGCTGCTTTCCTCATCTTCCCTCGATCGATAGTTCAATTCTCCTCGCTCCATAAAAGACCTGAAGTTTTTAGGAATCCTTTGGAAACCACGTGGAAAACCCAATCCTGGATCCATGGACTCGACGAAGCTTCGGGACTTTAACACTAGGTTTACGGGTTTTTTTTTGTATATCTATTAGGTCGTCCCATAAGTTCGTTCGCGGTGATATTTACATTCCTCGTCACAATTTATAAACTATATCGATGATTAACGTCTTTGTCAACGAAATAGGAAGAAGTCGTAGAACAAAAGGGCGACTAAATTTTGTTTTAATATTTAAAGGTTTATTCGACGTATAATTTTAAATGGTAAAAGTAAAAACCGGAATGAATTTATGGGACGACCTAATATTTCTACGGACATCCGTCAGATTTAGGGTAAAGAAAACCACGTATTTTGTTTAAAAAACAAACGATGGGTTTAATTTGAAAACAATCGCAATATTAACAGACTTTATATAAGTTAATGAAATCTGTTAATATCGTATAGTCGAAGCAACCTATCCATCAAATTCATGAGTCCCGTAAATCTAGTGTTAAGAATCGCAGTCTCCTACCCTATCCAATAAGATTTTCTCACAAGCGACGTTGTAAAAAGTCGAAGACTTTTTTTCTCACACGACTCACGTTGAAATTCAGGTTTTGGTTTCCACGTGGTTCACCGAGGTTTCCCTCTTTTTCACGCAAACGTTATGTAAAGCGGATTTCGGTATTCGGACAATTTCGCGTTCCTCGGATTAATTATAAGACACGTGTAACTCGAGATTAAAGCGCGCGTCGAAGTTTCTTGCACGATCGATCAATCACGCGGAATCGCTGGCTTGCCGAGCGATTCCAGAAGAGAGCTAACCCGATACGGTAGCAGGTCGATCACTGTCCATGCATGAAGTATATATTAACGTTGTAACGCTGCCACTTGCAAATGGCTATTAGAAGCGAAGGAGAAAGTCGGATAATCAGCAGCCGTGTTCTAACTTCGAGTTAATCTCACGTGGAAACGTGAATACCGTTCTTCGCTCTCTGTACGAAGCAATTTCCGGCTGAGACGCGTAAATCGTTCTTGAAAATTTATACGTTATGTCTGTGTTCGATGGCGATTTAACACGTTCGTTTGTTTGTTTTTCGAACGACAGGTAGGAGCATACTGTTACGCGGAGCTTGGCTGCATGATCAGAAAGTCGGGCGCCGATTACGCGTATATCATGGAGACCTTCGGACCTTTCCTGGCGTTCATGAGGCTCTGGGTTGAGTGCATGATAGTGCGGCCTTGCAGCCAGGCCATCGTGGCCTTGACTTTCAGCGTTTACGTGCTGAAGCCGGTGTTCCCGGACTGCACACCGCCGGACGATGCCACGAGGATATTGGCAGCGTGCTGCATTTGTGAGTAAATCGTAAAATCGTAAGCTTCGTCCCTGTGAATCACTTCCTCGCTGCGTTAACGATTACAAACGTAAAAAAACGATTTTCGTTCCATCGAATTCGCGGTCAAAGGAACAGAAAGTTAACCCTTTAGAAACGAATGTTATAATATACGTGGAAGTTTTTTTAATTCTTTAGAATGAAAGCTGCATGGAATACAGATAAAAATAATTTACAAGCGTAGATAACGATTACATCGAATATCTGGGCTTATCGAATTCGCGGTTAAAGGAAAAGAGAATTAACCCTTTAGAAACGAATGTTATAATATACGAGGAAGTTTTTTAATTTTTTAGAATGAAAGTTGCATGGAATACAGATAAAAATAATTTACAAGCGTAGATAACGATTACATCGAACATCTGGGCTCATCGAATTCGCGGTTAAAGGAAAAGAGAATTAACCCTTTAGAAACGAACGTTATAATATACGAGGAAGTTTTTTAATTTTTTAGAGTGAAAGCTGCATGGAATAAAATAATTTTAGCATTGGCATCGATGTTAGTTATATCTTTTATAATTCAGAAAATTTCCCTCCGTTTGTTATTTTTAATTATTTAGCGTATACTCGATGTGTCGTTAACTTCGTTTCTCGTCCGCAAAGGGTTAACCCCTTTGGATGGGAAACTTTGTAATTTTTTGGAATGAAATCCGCATGGAATTTAGCGAAAAATAATGTCAGCATTGTCATTAATGTCGTAGATATTCTTTAATACGGAGAATTTCCCTCGATTTGTTATTTTTAATTGTTTTATACATACTCGAAGATCGTTAACTTCGTTGCTCATCCGCAAAGAGTTAACCCTTTTAGATGGGAAACTTTGTAATTTTTTAGATTGAAAACCGCATGGAATATAGCGAAAAATAATCTCAGCGTTGTCATTAATGTCGTAGATATTCTTTAATTCAGAGAATTTCCCTCGATTTGTTATTTTCAATTGTTTTGGTATACTCCGAATGTATCGTTAGCTTCGTTTCTTGGAAAACGTAAGTGAAGGGTTTAATTACTATGCGTATATTTATTTGTTTAAAACATTTTGTCAGTGATCTATCTATTCGATGTGGAAGATATTAACGCTATCACACGGTAACTGATGATTCCTCTTACTCTTTTCACCGAAAAGAGAAAGGAAAATAGGAAGAAACGTAAAACCCCAGTTATCAAGAAAATAATAAAGACAGAGAAGCTTGGTCGCATGGTGTATGCAATCAGTTACATCATCGTTTAGATTCACGAGTAATTGATCGATAAAAGGCTGAAGAACTTGAATCCACAATAAGAAACTGGGTTTGTTTATTCTCACGGAAATTAAGCTCTCTCCGTCCAAGCGTCGTTTAATCGATGCGACTCTTCGTTTTATCAGAGGACCCCCCTCAGAACGATTCTGATTGGACCAACGGATTTTCTGACCGTTCCGAGAACACCATATAGCACTGTTACTCCGCAATTGGATGCTCGTTCCATCCTCATTCACGACTACCAAGCCCCGACTAATCGAATTACTTTCTCTGCTTTATCGTTGTTCATCTTTTTAGCCGGCTCTTGACTCGTCTCCTTTTGACTGGACTCCGCCGTATTCATTTCAGCGGTCAATTATCGTAACTCCGTTCGAAACTTACATCAGACGAAACGATACTCGAAAGTAAATACCACGCGAGGGAAGGATCGAGACGTCGATGCCGCTAATTTTCTCTAATCGACTATGCTCGATTATCTAAATACCAGATCCTTCGGCCCAGAACGTTACAAAACGAAGAAACGATGGATCATTAGCGAAATCTGTCCATTTATTTCAGAAGTTGTAACCTTAAACTAAACTCTTTGGATCGCGTCAAAGAATTCTCAGCGTAGTGACATACTAAGTACAGATCCTTCGATTCGAACGTTAAAAAACGAAGAAACGATGGATCATTCGCGAAATCTGTCCATTTATTTCAGAAGTTGTTGCCTTAAACTAAACTCTTTGGATCGCGTCAAAGAATTCTCAACGTAGTGACATACTAAATACAGATCCTTCGTCCCGAACGGCAAAATATGAAGAAAAAAAAACGAAAAAAAAAAAAAAAAAACCGATGGATCACCATTGAAATCTGTTGTTTTATTTATTTCAGAAGTTGTTTTAAAGTGAGCTCTTTCGATCGCGTCAAAGAATTCTCAGCGGAGTGACATACTAGATACAGATCCTTCGTCCCGAATGTTAAAAAACGAAGAAACGACGGATCAACATCGAAATCTGTCCATTTATTTCAGAAGTTGTTACCTTAAACTAAGCTCTTTGGATCTCGTCAAAGAATTCACAGCGTAATGATGTCATTACATGTCATTTAATAGCATTTAATATGTTTAAATATAGATCCTTTCTTCCGAACGTTAAAAAACGAAGAAACGATGGATCACCATTGAAATCTGTCCATTTATTTCAGAAGTTATTACCTTAAGGTAAGCTCTTTCGAGTGCGTCGAAGAATTCTCAGCGGAGTGGCATACTCGCTGAATATTAACACTATCAGGAATATCAGGAATATTTTCCCGGGTATTTTAATTTTTCACGAATATCTCTGACGCATATCGCGAGCAGCCCGAGCAGCTGAAGAATGTTTCAAAGTAAGTGGTTCCATCGGAGTGGTACCCCGGGGGATCGAAACGCAGCGGAAATGTCCCCGATCCTTGGAATCCCTTTGTCCAGAGAGATCGCCAATATTCTAATGGTCCACGGAATTACATCCTCGCCTGGTCCTTGATCATTTCTTCCCGGAGAAAAGCGGGCTAGCCGGCTCTCATTGTTCTTCGCGTCCTTCGGGGAAGCTTCCGAGGCTAATGCAGCCTCCTGTTACGCGAACAATTTGTAATTCCTTCAATAATCCTAGACTCCGCTTCTCGTTTTCTCTCTAACA
This sequence comes from Euglossa dilemma, assembly GCA_002201625.1. Classification (NCBI taxonomy): domain Eukaryota; kingdom Metazoa; phylum Arthropoda; class Insecta; order Hymenoptera; family Apidae; genus Euglossa; species Euglossa dilemma. The sequence goes on from NIJG01000193.1 coordinate 1,632,259, forward strand.
GCGCAGGACATCCCTTCGGAGACCTCTGGCGAACCTGCTTCTTCCGGTTTAATGAACCCTCCGGGGGAATCATGCTCAGAAGAGTAGAGAAGTGGTAGAGACCTCGGCTTCGGAATTAATGGAAGCTAAAATCGGATATCTTTCGGATTAAACTCTTATTTTTGTCGCGAAAACGGGATCCACGCTTCGCTGAGAATTCGATTGGCTGTTAGCGCATCGCAAAGCGGATTTTCTCCAACCTTTTTCCCCCGGAAAAAAGGTTTCCTCTCGTTCTACCTCCGTTTCCTTCACCGTTGGCACACCGATTCCTGGACCAATCGTTTTTTTTTTCTCGTTCTACCTCTGTTTTCTTCACCGTTGACACACCGATTCCTAGGTCAATCGGTTTTTCTCGTCGTACCTCCGTTTTCTTCACTGTTGACACACCGATTCCTGGGCCAATCGGTTTTTCTCGTCCTACCTCCGTTTTCTTCACCATTCACACATCGATTCCTGGGCCAATCGTTTTTTCTCTCGTCCTACCTCCGTTTTCTTTATCGTTGACACACCGATTCCTGGACCAATCGTTTTTCTCTCGTCTTACCTCCGTTTCCTTTATCGTTGACACACCGATTCCTGGACCAATCGTTTCTTCTCGTCGTACCTCTGTTTTCTTCACCGTTGACACGCCGATTCGTCGTTGAATCGTTTTTTCTGTCATCCTACCTTCGTTTTCTTCGCAGTTAAAATACCGATTCGTCGTTCAATCGTTTATTCTCATGCCACATCCTTTTTCTCCATCGTTAACACACCGATTCGTGGTTCGAATCGTTTATTTCGTGTTTGTTTGGTCTAACAGCCTCAAAACTCGCTAGACGAACAGAGAGTAGATCAATTTGTTATTGTTAATAAATGTGGATCACGTTATGATGAAATTCCGCCTGTGAACGAAGTCAGTGCGAATTTAACACTAGCTGTAAGAGGGTTAAATCGGTAGTTGATTGGCCGATGAAGAAACGCCGGTTCGAGCTGGAATTCGCGACGATCGTAATGGCGGCCTTCGAGCCGCTGTTTCCTTTTCAACGAGCAACTGTAGCATGAGTAATAACCGGGCAAATGTTGCACGCCGGTAACCAGCAGTGTGTAAGAGCATTCCGTAAACACCTCGCGTTTTTTCCCCGGCTATCGCGATCGAGCGAATACGATCCCGGGTGATCTACCGGCGAGATCGCTTTCGCGAATCGTGCTCCAGGGAATTTCCGTGTTCGCGGTCGTGACGTCGCGATTTCCGGTGATCGGCAGCAGGAAATAATATCGCGCGTTACCTTAGTCGAATTTCACGGTAAATACGCAAAACGTTTTGTCTCTTTCCGATCAAAATTCTCCAGAGTGATGCAATCGCTGAGTCGAAATTCTGCATATCTAGATTTCAGGTTGAGTTATGTAACGTTTATGGCATATTTAATCGAATATCCTTGTTTCTTTAAATATACGATGGTTTCCAGAAAATAAAAAGGATAATAGGAATATAATATAATAAAAATAGGAAAATAGGAAAAATAAGAATTTTGTTTTAATAGCAAATAATTATCGAAATATGTCGAAATAATATAATTTTACGCGTTAATTATTATACGATTCTTTATTTACCACTCGAGAGAGTAACACCGGTTTTTAAATCTGTGAATTTCTGAAAAAATCGTCCAGTGCAAAGGGTTAACGTGACACGGAAATAATTTATCAAAGAAATGACGAAATTAAAATTACACGAAAGAGATACACTTTTAAATTCATTATACGCTTCGTTTATTTCTATTCCGTGGTTAAACTGATTAAACCGAATCCTATTTTTCAAGCTTCTTAACTCTTTGCGGTCCAAATTGGATTTTAATTTTCGTATCACCAGTTCTTCGCGCTTTCAAACGTTTTATTTGAAATTTACTTCCGTTAGAACCCGTACCGATTAATTCTTTTTCGGAGGTGCTTTTAGACTTTCTTTTCTGGGGGTTGAAGATGATCATTGGTCTTTAGTATGTTTCGAGGTCTACTCTTATAGCTAGGTCTTTTTAGTGACTTAAAGTTAATGAAATAAAGAATCAATGGTCATTCAACGCTTCGACTAAAAACTTGGGCAATTTAAATAAACAAAGGAAGAAAGAAGTTCGATTAAACGTCACTTTGATTCATGCTGTCGGTGTACTTTGTAATTCTCAGGACTATATCCCGCGAAACAGTTTCCTGATGTCGAGTCAGACTCGGTGTAGACCGCAATGGCTTAACACTAGGTTTACGGAATAATAACAGATTCGGTCAACACTAGAACTACCGGTCTGAAATGCATAGCTAAACATAGTACACGCGATTGATATCAATTAATACGACACAACGAAAATAACAGAGCACGCGTAATTGTGATCCTGTTTGAACAAAAATCAACGTAATTTTCACCAGAAGCAGTAATAAATTCAAAATGAAATATCTTAAATATTTATGTATTTTAATCTGCATGGTAGTTCTAATATTACCTTATATTAAACTTATATTATACTTATATTATATTTGATTTATATTATTAGATCATTCGGAAAGTCATTTCGTTTTTTCCCAATAGAGGACTTCACACTTTAGCTGTATAAAAAAAAAAAAAAAGAACGAGGTGATTTTCCAAACGACCCAATAAAACTGTTAGTATTATAATTGTCTTCGAATGAATCTAATTTTTCTCTTTTTTTAAAGAAGATACATGATTTCCTCTACCTATCAATTAGACAGAAATATGAACACAAAAAGCGTCCATAAATCTAGTGTTAAGCTTCTGTGCGGCAATAAAATTGGTCGAACAGAAGACCTAATTGTATTTTTTTCACAGCCAGTTTCACACTTTAGCCGCATAAATCAAAAAAGAACGAAATGACTTTCTAAACAACCCAATAAAACTGTTAGTATTATAATTGTCTTCAAATGAATCTAACTTTTCATTTTCTTTTTAAGAAAACACGTGATTTCTTTTACCTTTGAATTAGATAGATACCCGTAGAAATATGTACACAAAAAGTGTCCATAAATATAGTGTTAACCCATTGACTGTCAACTACATGGCAAATATCTCGTAGTGGGTGCTGCAAGTTTAGATCGGCTACAAATGGCTATTTGAGTTAGAAACTATTAGAAAGGACGAATAAAAAATCTATATGGTGTAGAAAACATATTGATCATCAATTTTTATTATTAAAATTATCATTAAAACTATTAAAATTATAACTTACACGATTCAATCGTAACTTCGTGTTTTCTTTAACACTAGATTTACGTGACCCATGAATTTGACGAATGGGTTGCTTCAATTATACGATATTAACAGATTTAATTAACTTAAATTAAGTCTGTTAATATTGCGATTGTTTTCAAGTTAAACCTATCGTTTGTTTCTTTTACCCAAGTGATTTTCTTTACCCAAAATCTGACGGGTGCATACAAAAAAACCTTCGTAAACCTATTGTTAAAATAAAACCGTGGCACCCAGGACAAGAGGCGTTAAATTTGCGTGTCATTCAATGGGTCAAGCTTCCGTGTGGCAATAAAATTAGCCGATAACCGACCAATGATTGTTGAGCCAGGAAGGAAAAGCAATCCAGACTGTACGGATCCCGCAGGAAGAGGAGAAAAATGGTATTTTTCGGGAATCCTTGTTGAAGGGAAGACCACAGAACAGATATCGAGTTCCTGTGGTCGCCAGGCCTCTTCCGCCTGTAGACCTCTCTGTCTTATATATCGCTTTACAAAATGGCCGAGACGCAACACGTGCCCGCAGAAATATTCTCCTCTTTCCCTCGGCTTTCCTCTCTTCTCTCCCTTCCTCTTCCCGTCTCCTTTTCCGCGAACAAAGCGTTCCGAAAAAGAAACTGCGTCGGATCGCGTGTATAACAGGGAAATATACCCGGCTCCGTTAGCGAAACGTGCCTCGTCTACTCCTTGCACAGCGAAAGGTATGCGAATCGAGAGCTGGATTCGATTGTCCAGGTTTCGCAACGTTTCTATCCCCGTTTTCCCTTTTTTCCAACCGTGCGGATGTTACCAGGATAACGCGTTCACAGGAATATATCCTAGCGTGCTGAAAATTTGTTAACCTTCGTTTAATTGCCACGGAATTTTAATTGCCGAGATACTTTCGTTTCGATAAGATTCATCTAACCAGTGTCGAATTTTTTCCCTATACTTTACCGGTAATTAGCGGTAATTACGATTATCCTTATCGTTTCGATGTAACAGCGTGAATATTACGGTGATAATGTCAGTGCTAGTATTTTTACGCTAATATTATCAATATTAATGACTTCGTTACGACAATGCTGATTATCAGATGTTACGTAACACCAGTCACGAAATTTTTCAAAGCTAAAAGCAAACTCTTTGTGTCAGTGGCAGCACTCTAATTCGACGATATTAACACTAGATTTATGGACGTTCTTTGAATACCTATTTTTACGGACACCCGTCAGATTTACAGGTAAAAAAAACACGTATTTTCTTGAGAAAAAAAACCGACGAGTTTAATTTAACACTAGGTTTACGGGACCCGTGAATTTGACGGGTGAGTTGCTTCAATTATACAATATTAACAGATTTAATCAACTTATATTAAACTTCTTAATATCGTAATTGTTTTTAANAGTTGCTTCAATTATACAATATTAACAGATTTAATCAACTTATATTAAACTTCTTAATATCGTAATTGTTTTTAAATGAAACTCATGGTCTTATTTTTGAAGAAAATACGTGGTTTTCATTACCCCTAAATCTGACGGGCCTCCACAAAGATAGATATTCAAAAACGTCTGTAAATCTAGTGTTAAAAACAATTATGATATTAACGAACTTAATATAAGTTAATTAAATCCATTGATATTGTATAATCGGAGCAACCTGTCCGTCAAATTGACCGGTCCCGTAAATCTAGTGTTAAACACACGGTTAACGCATTAGCAGTCCGCAGGGTATAATCGCTCTTTATGCAAATTAGCGTTATTCAATCGGTAAGGTTAAACGTCTACACGAAATCTTTCCTCGCGTTTGGATTCGTTCAGCGAGATGAAATTTCCCTGACAAGGTTCAACGGAATTAAACCATCGGTTTTACTGTCTGATTTTATGATCTATTCGCGGATTAGCTTTATAGTCCGCTCGTCGATCAGTTTTACGGTCTGTTTAGTTTCATTCAGCTTCTTGGATACCGTTCAAACTGAACGGCTAATAAATCACTCACCTAATTACCGAAATTAGCTCGAGAAAGCACCGATGAATCATAGACATCGACGAGTTGTCAAGAATTGCAAGTGTTACCGAATTTCTTTTCGTTAGGGAAAAATAGCGACTCGAAGATTTTCTGATATAAAATCGACGATGTGTTTCGCTATGTTTCACGTCGGGTAATTTCATCGTTGGGTAATTTTAAATTTCATGTATCGATTAACACCGATCCTTCGAATTCGATTAAACGGCGACTGAATTGAATTATTAACTTTTAAACGAATTTGAACTTTTAAACGGTTTGAGTTCCCAGTACTTTTTTTGCGTGTATAGAGAGATCAAACAAAATTTACACGAGTATCTAGATTCGTTGCAAACTCTCGTAGGAAATTTTTTTTTTTTCACTCGTTGGAATACACGAGGAAACTCGTGAGAAAGGTGTTAACACGGATTTTTAGAATTTAATTAACTGTTTGGAACACGGTGGGGTTAAAAATGTCCCAGCTTTTCGATGCATCCTAGGACATTTTCAGACTCACCTAGAATCATTTTTAGCGCGTGGTGTCGCGTGAAACATTTTCCAAGCAAAATTTACACGAGTATCTAGATTCGTTGTAGACTCTCGTAGGAAATTTTTTCTTTCCACTCGTTGGAATACATGAAAAAACTGGTGAGCAAAGTGTTAACACCGATTTTTAGAATTTAATTAACTGTTTGGAACACGGTGGTATTAAAAATGTCCCACCTTTTCGATGCATCGTAAGATATTTACAAACTCACCTCGAAATATCGCAATATCTATTTAAGTCCCATCATATAACAACAAATTGAATCGAATTATTATTATTCTATTACGTTTCTATATTATGCGATACATTTTTTAATATTAATATTATTATTCTTAATTTATATTATTATTATTATAGAATATTATCTTAAAAATTGCAATTTTGTTTAATCTAAAGCGCGATAAAATTTCCGCGCAACATGGGTCTATTTTATTCTCTGAAATCCTATGCTTTAAAGAGTTAAATTTCAAGTGGGTCGAATTATTATCAGTTAATTCTTTTCCCTTTGCGGACGAAAAACAAAGTTAACGATAGGTCAAGTATATACTAAATTAAAAATAACAAACTGAAGGAAATCTTCTGAATGAAAAGATATGTACAACATCGATGACAATGGTAAAATTATTTCTTTTCAGCTTTTACTTTAAAAAATCAAAAAATTTCCACGTATATTATGACATTCGTTCATTCGGACAACAAAATTTATTCTCGTTGTCTTTTCGAAGAAGTCCGTTCCATTGACTCGCTACAATTATTTCTCGTTATATTCCAAGCAGCTGTTACTCTAAAAAAATCAACAAATTTCTACGTATATAATGACATTCGTCCCTAACGAATTAGCCAAATTTTTATACGAAGCTATTCCGAGTCTCGTATTCTCACTGTCGAAGAAATTTGAAGGAATATTAAATAATATTAAAATTAAATAAAATAATATTCGGTGATTTCTCACGTAACAAAATTTATTCTCGTTGTCTTTTCGAAAATATCCATTTTGCTAACTCATTAGCTTCGAACTGTGTTTTTTCGGGCCTAGTTCCAAGGGTCACTGATGATAAAAACACGAAATTAGGTCCCGGTTGATTCAAGACACTCGATGTAGCACGGAAAGTGTTGAAAAATTTCCAGCGCATCGGAAGAAATTATTCGTCAGACCAGCTGGTCCCGATAATCGCTTAATCCTATCTCGGGCCTAATCTCCTTACATTTTCAAGGCGGACCAATCGGCAGGCGTTCGACGGTTAATTAGAGATGCGCGGGCGATTATTTGCCGGGGACCGGAAGCGGCTCGGGCCGGAACCGCGTCTGTCCCATTCGCGATGGACGTAATAACGCGTTAAATGTCGCGGAACTCGAACGGTGAAAAGGATTTTCCGATAGCGCGCCAAAGTGCTGCGGAAAGGAAACGAGCTCCGTTTAATTTCCGCGAACCGGAGGGAAACGTAATGGCGTCTCCTACTTTTCAACCAATGAATCCACCGGCCGCGAGCTTTCCGCGTTTGTTCTCGCCCTTTGTGACACCGTTTCGTCCTTTGGAATTCGCTTTTCCCCGTTTTCTTACCTTCTTCTTCCAATCTTCGCGAAATATCAGCAGTCGAACAATGGGAACTTGAAACGTTATAGCGAATACGTAATATCTCTTAATGGTGATTTATTAAAAATTGTCCGATATAATGAAGCTATCTAGATGTCCGCGATCTAGATAGAACGATCGATTTGGAAGAAGTGTTGCTTTTCGAGTAGGTGTTGCCCTTTGAAATTCGCTTTTTCCTATTTTTTTTGCTTCGCTTCTTATTTGAACCTTCCCGAAATATTAACAGTCGAATAATGGGAACTTATAACGTTATAGCGAATAGGTAATATCTTCTAATGATGATTTATTAAAAATTATCCGACATAACCAAGCTATGGTATCTAGATGTCCGTGATCTAGATTACACGATCGATTTGGAAGAAATGTTGTGACCCATCAGCAGGTGACGCCCTTTGAAATTCGCTTTTTCCGGTTTTCTTCCTTCCCTTCTTATTTGAACCTTCGCGAAATATTAACAGTTGAACAATGGGAACTGATAACGCGTGATAGCGAATATGTAATATCTCCTAATGATGATTTATTAAAAATTGTGCGATATAATGAAGCGATGGTATCCAGGTGTGTTGCCTTTCGAGCTGGTGTTGCCCTTTGAAATTCGCATTTCCCCATTTTCTCTTACCATCTTATCAGAACCTTGGCGAAATATCAACAGTCGAACAATAGGAACTGATAATGTGATAACGAATACGTAATATCTCCTAATGATGATTTATTAAAAAATTGTCCGACATAACAAAGCTATCTAGATGTCCGCGATCTAGATAGACCGATCGATTTGGAAGAAGTGACCCATCAGCAGGTGACATCAATCCTCGAATCATTTAGCCTAGTTTCGAGCAATCCTTCAACTGATCTCGAAGCAAAATAGATCCAAACGTCATCCAAATAAAGATTCACCTTACATAATATCCTGAAATCGGAAATTCTGAAATCCTGAAATCGGAAATCCTGGAAAGATTCCTATTTTTAATCTTTTCTTCAGAATCGATGATATATAAATAGTAAGGCAGAGAAAGTGGATCTCCTTCGAGTATTTCCTTATTTTTCATTTCTTCTCGGAAACAATACTCTCATGAGGTAATGTAAATTTGAAATTCAAATATGACGAAGAAGCGGATGACGTAGGGTATCGAATAATAAATCGGTCATTAAGGATCTCCTCGATTTGGAATTTTAAACGAGCTTTATCTGGGAATCGAATACGCGTGATCCTGGAATATCGAGTGTGTTTAAAAGGAAAATGTAAAAAGGATCGGATGAACGGTATAGAAGAATCTAGAAATGCGATCGAATGTCTAGGATACGTGACAAAATGACCGGAGAAGAGAGAATGAGGATGAAAGAAGACGGAATGCGAGGTTTAACCCTTTGCGCTCGAAGAATTTCTTCGTGATGAAGAACAGCAATTCCAAGCTTTTCTCATATCTTTTAACAAAGAAACGAAAAAAGGAAAACACGTATTCGGGTTAGGTTTTTGGTTTACATCGCGTATAATTATTCTTAATATATTTTCTTATTCGTTATTTAGGTTATAGCAAAGGGTTAAGCCTTGGATTAAACCCTTTTTTTATTTAGGTTAAAACAAATATCGACTGACAATCGTTAGTCGACTTTAAAGGGTAAAATAAGGGCGAAAGGATACGAACGAATGAATTTTTTAACAAAAAAAAGTAAAGCGCGTATTTGAGTTAGGTCATTAGGTTACTTCGTGTATAATTATTCTTAATATATTTTCTTATTCGTTATTTAAGTTATACCAAAGGGTTAAACCTTGGATTTAACTCTTTTTTTTATTTAGGTCAAAACAAATATCGACTGACAATCGGTAGTCGACTTCAAAGTGTTAAATAAAGACGAGAGGATATAATTTTTGGCTTTTTGTTACAGTTTAAAATTACGTAGATAGCGCGAGTGATTAGCTATTAGAACACACTCTCGAAAAATCATTATCATATCTTTTAACAAAGAAACGAAAAAAGTAAAGCACATATTCGGGTTAGGTCATTGGTTTATTTTGTTCTAATTATTCTTAATATATTTTCTTATTCGTTATTTAAATAATAGCAATAAGTTAAACCTTGGATTTAACCCTTTCTTTAATTTATGTTCAAACAAATGTCGACTGACAATCGCTACTCGACTTCAAAGTGTTAAATAAAGACGAAAGGATACAATTTCTGGCTTTTTGTTACAGTTTAAAGTTACGTAGATAGCGCGAGTGATTAGCTACTGGAACACAGTCTCGAAATATCATTTTTATCGCTAAAAAAAAATTCTCTCCTCAAGTTCTTGTGTCTATATTCGAAAGAGGCCTGTTGGTGGGATTAAACTTTCTTTCGCGATAATCAGCTTGGTTTTCGTCGCACTTTCATCGAGATTACTCCGAGCGACGTGCCGGTGGCGGCGGCGCGTGTAGTGGTGCAGGAGAAAATTAGTTCCTAGAACGAGCCTCAGTGATGAAGATCAATAATTAAGTCCAAGGGAAATCCAGCCGGTCTAACGTGCAATTACTCATAGAAACATTCGCTCGCGCGTTTCATACGCGAATTATATTCTCCAAACAAACGCGTACACTGTGTATCACCGCTCTATTCTATTCGAAACGAAGGTCTCGAAAAAAAAGCCGGTCGAAACTGCGCGTAATTAATTCGCAGGAAAATCGCCTCTGCCAAGTCACGTGTCGTTGAACTCTTCCTTCCTCGTGCATGCAACCCGAAATGCCAACGACCCGGCATTTCGTCAAGCAGCCTCGTTTCCCCATAACTAACTCCGTTCTAAATCTAAATAACGTAAAATATCGAAACTCCCGTTTCTTGGAAAGTTTATTTTTGAAATTTCTTGCGGAAATTTCCCAAATTCTCGGAACTTCTAGTCAATATTAGGTTTAAACTATGCTAGGAAATAACTGGGGACTCGTAATATAGTTCTCGATACGCGTAATATCGAAGTTCGTGAAACACACGTGTCCACAGTCTAATTAAAAGGTGTACGGACGAACATTTTGTCAAGCGACTTCTTTTTCCCATAATTTATTCCGTTCTAAACTTAAATAATGTAAAATATCGAAACTCCCGTTTCTTGGAAAATTTATTTTCGAAATTTCTTGCGGAAATTTCCAAAATTCTCGGAATTTCTAGTCAATGCTAGGTTTAAACTATGGCAGGAAATAACTGGGTGCACGTAATATAGTTCTCGATACGTGTAATATCGAAGTGCGTGAAACACGCGTGAAACACACGTGTCCACAGTCTAATTAAAAGGTGTACGTACGAAAATTTTGTCAAGCGACTTCTTTTTCCCATAATTTATTCCGTTCTAAACCTAAATAACGTGAAATATCGAAACTCCCGTTTCTTGGAAAATTTCTTTTCGAAATTTTCTTGCGGAAATTTCCGAAATTTTCTGAATTTCTAGTCAACACTAGGCTTGATACATTTAATATCGAAGTGCGTGAAACCCACGTGTCCATAGTGTAATTAAGAGATGTGCGAACGAATATTTCGTCAAGCGGTCTCTTTTTCCCATAACTCACTCCATTTTAAACCTAAATAACGTAAAATATCGAAATTCACTGTTATTTCTCGGGAAATTTCTCTCCGAATTTTCTTGCGGAAATTTCCGAAATTCTCGAAACTTCTAGTCAATGCTAGGTTTAGACAATGTCAAGAAATAACTTGGTACTCGAGTTCTTGATACATTTAACACCAAAGTTCGTGAAACACACATATCCAGAGTCTAATAAAGAAGTGTACGGACGAATATTTCAAGTATATTTCGTCCTCTTTTTCCCATAACTCATTCCATTCTAAGCCAAACTAACGTAAAATATCGAAACTCCCATTTCTCGGTGAATTTCTTACCGAAACTCTCTGTATTTCTCTGAATTTGTAATCGATACTAGAACTGAAACTATGGCAGGAAATAACTTGGTACACGTAATACAGTTCTCGACACGTGTAATATCGAAATGCGCGAAACACACGTGTGGACGGTCTAATAAAGAAGGTTTACGGTGGAAATGCACGGTGTTGCACGGGTAAATGGAGAAGCCTGGAAGAAGTAAATGGCGAAACGGAGGCATTGACACGGCTGGAAGGAGGATCGATATGTCGGCCAGTGGAGATGCGGACGATTCGATCGAGCTGGCGTCGTCGAAGACGAGAGAGACGTTGGCAATATCGAGTGAAAAGGCTGCGCCAGCAATCACGTTCCATTGCGATTAAACGTAATCTTCTAATAACGTGTCAACTGGCAGCCGCAACAGCATAATTCGCCGAAAGGGGTCCCGGGGAGAGCGAAGAGGAATCGCGGTCGAGATGCGAAGAGGAAGGACAGACGGAAGAAGTGGAAGACCAGCGATGTCTTCAGAGGCCGAACCTCTCTTCAAACATTATTTCAAAAATCACCGAATCTCTCCATCATCTAGATCATCTATGTTAAAATTGATTTAACACCGGAAACGTTGATCACAATCAACGTGCAAACGATTCCCTTTGTCAGTGAGTCTTATCGCCTTCCAGTTTCCGCACTTTCCTCTTCTAAATTTCGCTAATTTATCGTTCTAGGAATAAAGAAAGATACGGACGAGGAAAAGCTCGACGATTGAGCTGGGAAATTCCTAGAAGATTCGATATCCTGCTTCTAATAGAGTTAAAAAGAGATGAAGCGAATATAAAGAATTTTCTTCGGTATAGAAACGTAATAAAGATTGGGAATTTCATTTACCACTCTAGAAATATATTATCGCGTTATCGACACTGGAACTACCGACCTATAAAGTACACCTAAACGCACCAGTTGCGAGCATTAGCGATCGAAGTGGAGTAAGAAAAATAGACGCATACATTACTAAAAAGCACCTGTGCGTTCCCACTAAATTTACCAGAAGAAAATATACAAACCAGTCGTTTAGACCGCCTAGATAGTTCCAGTGTCATGAAAAATGTGTAATTTATCAGCGAGTTCGAGCTGTTATTCGCGAAAGGTGTATGAATAATTAAACTCCTACGATTATGGAGGGTAATTCTACGGATTCGATGGATTTTTCTGTTACGATCGTTGTAAAGGAAGAAGCAGGTCGGTTGGAAGATCAGCCGAGGGACTCGATTCGCGGAGGACAGCACTGGCGAAGACGCTAGAACGAAGGAAGAACCGGGGAAGGGGAACAGGGCGGAAAGTCTCGCGATATTCTTCGAGATGTTGCGTCAGTCGGCATTTCTTACTTTTCTTCGCTGACGAATCCGCCAAGGACGAAGGAACCGACCAGCCATCGCGAGGTGCGATCTTTTTTTCACGGCCCTTCTACACGCACCTGCGTTCCTTTCGATGCTATTTCAACCTCGATCGATGCTAGCCTGTTAATGTCACCGATTAAGTCTGAAATCGCGGATCCAGAATGTCCCTGACGCGCGAAATATCGACCATGTCGTCGAAATATCGGCCATGTCGACGAAATATCGGCCATGTCGTCTAAATATCGACCATTTCGACGAAATATCGACCATCTCGTCGAAATATCGACCATGTCAACGAAATATCGACCATCTCGTCTAAATATCGACCATGTCGTCGAAATATCGGCCATGTCGACGAAATATCGACCATGTCGTCTAAATATCGACCACGTCAACGAAATATCGACCATGTCGACGAAATATCGACCATGTCGTCGAAATATCGACCATGTCGACGAAATTCTACTCCCCGAGCCATCGGATCTTCGACCGACACAGAAATCCAACGCTGAACGGAATAACCATCATCGGAATGACCGCTTGATCGAAGGACAATGAGAACGACAATGGCGATAAACAATGAAAATATAAAATATAAAATGTAAAATAAAAATGTAGAATTGTCGAAGGATATTTAGAAGAGACCTTGTTCGAGTGTTAAGCATTGTTTGCATTACCTTATCGAGTGCAATTCGAAGAAGGAACTCTGTACACGTTGGAAATGCAAACTCACCGGCCGGTTGCATCAGAATTTTGACACGCGAGGCCATGACACTGGACGATCATTGGCTGTTATGCAAGCATAGTTACTTTAGCTTGGGAAAATGTTCTATCTTCTCTACCAAGTAAATCACCTGATACACAAAAGCAATTCGCAAAATTTCGAGAATCGTAACAGCGATTGAATGTTCGATATTTGATGAGACTAAAAGCAGATAGGCAAAAATCTTCTGTATCGAATATTTACCGAGTAAATCATCGAATACACGGAAGCAATTCGGAAAATCTCAAGAATCGTAAGAGATTTGAGTGTAGTTGAAAATTATACCGTATGGAAGGTAAAATTACGCTGGAAATCCTCGAATGCTCTATATTCGATAAAAGAATAAAAGCAAATATGCAAAAATCTTCTATATCAAACAGCTGCGAAGTAAACCACCTGTTACATAGAAGCAATTCGCAAAATCTTCTTCTACGTTGAAGATCATATTCTATGGAAGATAAAATTACGCTGGAAATCCTGGAATGCTCTATATTCGATAAAAGAATAAAAGCACGTAGGCAAAAATCTTCTACATCGATCAGCTACCAACTAAGAAGCGATTCGGAAAATATTTGAGTGTAGTTGAAAATTATACCGTATGGAAGGTAAAATTACGCTGGAAATCCTCGAATGCTCTATATTCGATAAAAGAATAAAAGCACGTAGGCAAAAATCTTCTACATCGATCAGCTACCAACTAAGAAGCGATTCGGAAAATCTCGAGAATCGTAACAGCGATTTGAGTCTACACCGAAGATCATATCGCGTGGAAGGTAAAATCACGCTGGAAATCCTTGAATGCTCGATATTCGATGAGAGAATAAATGCAAGGTAGACAAAAATCTATATCGAACAGCTACCGAGTAAACTATCTGATATATAGAAGCAATTCGCAAAATCTTCTTCTACGTTGAAGATCACACCGTATGAAAAGTAAAATTACGCTGGAAATCCTTGAATCCTCGATATTCGATGAGAGAATAAAAGTAAGGTAGACAAAAATCTTCTACATCGAACAGCTACCACCTAAGAAGCAATTCGGAAAATCTCGAGAATCGTAACAGCGATCTGAGTTCACGTTGAAGATCACACCGTATGGAAATCCTTGAATGCTCTATATTCGATAAAACAAGAAAAGCACGTAGACAAAAATCTTCTACATCGGACATCTACCAGTTAAGAAGCAATTCGGAAAATCTCGAGAATCGTAACAGTGATTTGAGTCTACGTTGATCACACCGTATAGAAGATAAAATTACGCTGGAAATCCTTGAATGCTCGATATTCGATGAGAGAATAAAATCACGTAGTCAAAAATCTTCTACGTCGAACATCGACCAGTTAAGAAGCAATTCGGAAAATCTCGCGAATCGTAACAGAGATTTGAGTCTACACCGATGATTATATCGCGTGGAAGGTAAAACCACTCTGTGAAATCCTTGAATGCTCGGTATTCGATGTGAGAATAAAAGCAGGTAGCCAAAAATCTTCTATATCGAACAGTTACCGAGTAAACCATCTGATATACGGAAACAATTTGCAAAATCTCGGGAATCGTAACAACGATTTGAGTTCACGTTGAAGATCACAGCGTATGGAAACCAAAATTACGCTGGAAATCCTCGAATGCTCTATATTCGATGAGAGAATAAAATCACGTAGTCAAAAATCTTCTACGTCGAACATCGACCACTTAAGAAGCAATTCGGAAAATCTCGAGAATCGTAACAGAGATTTGAGTCTACACCGACGATCATATCGCGTGGAAGGTAAAACCACTCTGTGAAATCCTTGAATGCTCGATATTCGATGAGAGAATAAAAGCAAGGTAGGAGGAGGTAATCCGTGCGACTTTAGATAAGAGAAGGTGCATTCGCCATGACAAATGTCGCAGATTTATGTAAACACAGGCGGCTTGACCGGAGCACAGACAGCTGGCCGATTCGCTTCCTCGTTGGCCGGAGGAACAGGTCGATAGTCATCCACGGTCGATTCCACCCCTGACGTCGTCATGGTCGGTTGGACTGGTGCCAGTTAGTCTGAAACGCTAAGGCTAACGTACGCAACCGGTTCGGCGGAATAAAATGCCTCGCCACACATGCTAATGTTATCGATCTATCTGACGCAGTTGGCTAAACAAACGAACGGCACCGTTCGGCTGCATAATTACGGAAGGTCGGGGGAAAATTATCGGACACGTGTGAAACACGGCCCGTTTTCCTCTCGAAGCATCATCGAGAACTATCAAGAACGGGGTGGCGCGTGTAAATCGCTCTGTTACAACTCGCGTTACTTTCAAGGATAACGATCGTTCCTGAGAACCGTTTCGCAGATTCGTAACCATTATGTATCTTATCTTAGAAAGGTGTGCTGAAGACAGGATTGAAACAAGGCTACCGTTGTGCCACCGTGATCAATTAGCACCGTGATATTGAAACTGGAATATCGGAATTCTAATGATTATATGATTAGAGAACAGACATATGGGATACGAAGGATTAAGTTATCGCGATGGCATTTTAATTGGGCCGCTGTTTCCAATTGCGATACCGTGTGATAATAATTTTAACACATCGCGTACGGATCACGAGATATCTCGTTTTTAGTAAATCGAACGTTGAAGACGGGTCACGAGTTTTCTCGTTCTTATTTCTTTTACAAAGCAAAAATCAGAACAAACCGGAGTAAATGTCTTATTTGCGTTACTAAGATAATAAGGTCTGTATATTTTCAAAATAAAATAGATATCGACACGCCTAACGTGTAAAAATAGCCTGTTAGTGTAACCAATAGATCCATGCATATCGTCTTGCTAAGTGTACATTAAAAGTTGCTATTATCATGCATGAAAATATAAAAATACTTTTATTTGTAAGAAAAGAACCTTTTAAAAAACATCCGTAGTTATAAGCTGTTGAAATTGTGCTACTGTGTACTTTACAAGATATTACACTCTAAAACTTTAAAAAAATTATATATATAT
>NIJG01000193.1:1648743-1682231 GCA_002201625.1 Euglossa dilemma
TGTTAATTAATATATAAAGTTTAAGGTAACATAACAACATGCGAGATATCGAAATCAAATAATTTTACGCGTTAATTATTATACGATTCTTTATTTACCACTCAAAAAAGTGACGTCAGTTTTGTAGCAGAAAATGTCTGAATTTCTACTTTTCTTTCACCAAGAAATCGTTGAGTGTAAAGGGTTAAATACAAGGTAAGGTTTAAAAAACATATAATAATATAGAAGTATATTAAATGCGAATTTAATGCCACACAGATAACAGTAATATATTTATACATGTTTTCTACTTCTTAATTATAATTATAAAACGCGTAAAATGTGCGGTTTTTGTGGGGTTTTGTTTTTTTTAAAGCGCCGTACGCAATGTGTTAACTAAACGAACCTATGGTATCGTTAACAGTACTATAGTAATGAGAATTCTTTTGTAATGTCTCGATTTTGGAAGCAGCTGCTATAAGTACGTTTCATGTAATCGAGCGTTGGTTAGTATTAGATAATCTCTCTTGTACTGTCACTAGGTGAACGCAAAAGTTTGCCGTCGTCGTTGTTGCCTATCGACAATCGCGTTCAAAGGCTTCCTCGGTTAAGTCCATCGATTAACGAATATAATTAACAAGCGTAGGAGCTGATCAAAGTTCGTACCGTCTTCGTATTCCCGATATATTTTTCCCTGAAGTATCCTAATTTCGTGTTCCTAAAGTCGAATAATTGTATGGAAAAATTATTAAATTGTGCTATTAAAATCCTGTTCCATAATTCTTATTCGAAACCTTCGACAACCTTAATTTTTGACGAATATAATTAACGCGCTGATCAAAGTTCACGGATTCGTTTTTCTAATATATTTTCTCCCAAGGTATTCTAATTTCGTGTTCCTAAAATCGAATAATCGCGTGGAAAAATTATTAAATTGTACTATTTACCCGAGAATTAAAATCTTCTTCTATAGTTCTTATTCGAAACCTTCGACGACCCTAATTTTTGACGTTTAAATCGTAACACAGAGTGCTACGAGTGGTAATAAACCTTCTGGAACAATTTACATTCCAGGCATCCTAGCGTTCATCAATTGCTGGGACGTAAAATGGGCGACGAGAGTGCAAGACATCTTCACGTATGCAAAACTGCTCGCCCTGTTCATCATCATCTTCACGGGACTTTACCAGCTGTTCACCGGTGAGTTCAATTTCGCTATTACCCGCAACTTCGCGTCCACTTTCGCAATTGCGACCAAAGAAACACGAAGGTTACTGCTCTTTTTCAACGGCTCATTGTTGCCCAATCTCTTGTTTCATATAGAATGAAGGAAACAAACCGACGCCATTGCGTCAGCCTGACTTTCTCCCTGAGCGTAAATTGAGTTTCTTTTGTGGCCTGTCGATCGTCGCTCTGTTCGGGTCTGATTTTTGTCTTGTCACTCTTTAGAAACATTCCGAATACACCTCAGAGTGATTTGTTGGAAAGTCGACCGATCGTTTCGCCGATTTTCAACCTTAGGAACATTGTTTCCGAGAGAAAAAGCCGGATTAGCGTGAAACTTTTTAGGACAGACTCAGTTGGAACGATCTGTCGTTGCGAAAAGAAATTAAACGGATGTTGATTTCTCGTAGAAAGTTCTTATAAAGAGATCAATACCTTGGCGAAGAATTTTATATTTAATAGAAAATTGTTTCGTCGAAAAAATCTTGAAATTCGAATTTTGACGCTCTCGTCAATTTTTTAACAGCATTCATTTTTTACGAAGCAATAATCGTGTCGCGAAAATCAAAAAGAAAGTAATTCCGTGCCAAGAGGCGAATTAAACAAATTTACAGAAATATTTTTGTCCCACGCTATGGCGATGATTTTTATAGGAAATTATTTCGTCAAAGAAATGTTGAGATTCCAATTTTGACGCTCTCGTCAATTTTTGAACAGCATTCATTTTTTACGAAGCAATAATCGTCTCGTGAAAATCAAAAACAAAGTAATTCCATGCCAAAAAACGAATTAAACAAATTTACAAAAATATTTTTATCCCACGCTATGGCGAAAACTTTTATAGGAAATTATTTTGTCAAAGAAATCTTGAGATTCCAATTTTGACACTCTTTTTAATTTCTTACAAAGCAATAATCGTTTTGTGAAAATTAAAAGCAAAGTAATTCTCTGCCAAGAATCGAAAACATTTTACAGAAATATTTTTGTCCCATGCTATGGCGATGATTTTTATAGGAAATTATTTCGTCAAAGAAATCTAAAGATTATAATTTTGACGCTCTTCTCGATTTCTTCTGAAGCAATAATCGTTTCGCGAAAATCAGAAACAAAGTAATGCCGTGCCAAGATAAAAAATTACAAGAATCTAGTCGTTCCACTCTAAATATACACACGTAGACAGTAATTATCATTAGATAATAAGAGAATGCAACCGAGAAGAAATCAAGATCAGGTGATTGAGAGTGCAATTTGCCGGCCTAAGTGTTAAACGCGACTTGACCCAAATGATTAAAATTATCCTCGCGATACGTCCCGGGATAATTAACCCTTTGCGCTCGAAGAATTTTATATAATATATTTTCATCCTCTCTGACACTTTTAAGCTATTGGGTCATTTCACGTATAGTTATTCCTAATATATTTATCGTTTCGTATTCGTTATTTGGACCGTTTATTTTAAAACTGGTGCAAGTGCATTTTCTTTGGTTTCGAGAAAATCGAATGTTAACAGATCTGGCAATTAAAAAATATAGATTAATTATGCGAAGTCTGAGAATGTTTGTACTAATTCATCAATATGTAATTTAATCATATAAATTTCTTTCACGCGAATTTAACTAAAATAATATACAATTTCCAGGCTGCAAATGAACTTACACCACTTTCTTAATTAGTCAATTGTAAATATCGTTTAATTTCAATTTCGAAATAACAAATATCGCTTAAAATATATCTCGTATTAATCCAATTTCGTTTATAAATAATAACAAGATATAAAATAGGATTAGCATTTTTTATTTCGAACGTTAATTATATTTATATATTGTTAAATTTAACGCAAGATGTTGGTGTTACTAATTATTTATTCTCTTCGTGTGGCAATGTTTTGAAATATTCATGACGCACTGGAGGTATATAAAGTAATAGCTGCTGCATATCCTTATATTTTTCGTATGTAACCCCGCCACATGTCTATGGAAATTGGACTTAACCACTTTCATAATCAATGTTACGCAATTTCTTTTACCGGCTAATTTTAAATCGAACAAAGCATTGGCATTTTTTAAGATATTAAGTTATAAACAAAAAGCTTACGTTAAATTAAGCATAAATTACGTCATATCTCATTTTTCTTTTTTAAAGAACTTACAACCACTTTCAAAATAAACGGTCCATATAACTATTATGCGACTTAAGTGCTAAGTTAGCTGTGTAAAAATACAATTAGGTTCTCTGTTGGGAAAAAATGAAATGACTTTCCGGATGACCTAACAGATTACGATCATCTAGATAGCATCGCTTTATTATATCACTAATAACTTTTAATAAATCATCATTAACACTAGATTTACGGAACCCGTCAATTTGACGGATAGCTTGCTCAAATTATACAATAATAACACATTTGGTTAACTTATATTAAAACTGCTAGTATTGTAATTGCCTTTAAATGAATCTAACTTTTTTTTTAACACTGGGTTTACGGACGTTTTTGAATACCTATCTTTATAGAGACCCGTCAGATTTACGGTGAAAGAAAACTACGTATTTTCTTAAAAAATAAGACCATGAGTTTAATTGAAAAACANATATTAAAACTGCTAGTATTGTAATTGCCTTTAAATGAATCTAACTTTTTTTTAAGGATATATAATTATATTGGATATAATTATAATAAGGATAATTAGACAGATACACGTAGAAATATGAATGCAAAAAGCGTCCGTAAACCTACTGTTAAGAGATATTACGCATTTGATATCACGCGTTATCAGTTTCCATTGTTCGACTGCTGATATTTCGCGAAGATTGGAATAAGAAGGTAAGAAAACGGGGAAAAGCGAATTTTAAATGGTGAAATGGTGACTCAAAGGGTGAAACGGTGACATAAATGGCGACACCTGCTCAAAAGATAACACTTCTTTCAAATCGATCGTCTATCTATCGAGTTGTTCGGAAAGTCATTTCGTTTTTTTTGAAAATGAAACAAGATTTTTTTAGAGTTTGACGTGATCATGAACAGTCGAATTCGACAAATCTAACTTCTCGGAAATCTCACGAGTTGTTGTTCGTCGGTTTGAATCTATCGATGCCTTTATTTTGTCTTCAAACTTTCAAAATAAACGGTCCATTTACATTAAGGCATTAAAATAAATGACGACTGAAAGGTCGAAAAATCCAGGTCTACTGCGATTCAACTGTGTACAGGTAACCCTCCTACAACAAAATCATGTGTTTTGCCCAGGACGCGACGGAATTATCTTTATTATTCAAAGCATATAATGGCAAAATAATAACGAATCGATGTTAGAAGACAATATTTCTATCAAATGGTGCGTTTCTCTTACTGGTGGTCACGGGTGACCACCGTGGCGCCTTAGTAACGGTTCGACGAAGATTATGGCACGAATTGCAAAAAAAAGAAGGGCGAGCGTACCAGGAACGAAAATTTTGCAGGGAATGTTACAAAAAAAGTTCCAAACTATTTGGGTGAAAAATTGCTAAAAATAAGACCAAGAAGGTGACCACTTATTGTCCGGATTGTATTGGTGCGCCGCATTTATGTTTGGAGTGCTTTAACAAAGTGCACCGTTAGATGCAAGATTTATTCTAACATTTTGTTATTCTTTATTGTTCTAATAAAAAATTTTAATCGTTCGATAGGGCACATTTTATTTCAATGTATCTTCTATACATCGGCCATATTCAAACACGCTAACTCTCGATTTTCATTTAGTTTTTTACAATTGTAAAAAGTTGAAAGGCTCCGGTCACCCATGACCACCATGGCGTCACGGGAGAAACCGTTGCCGGTCATATATGACCACCATGGCAGTCAAAGTGTTAACTTAAATAAGAAGAACGTCAGCCATATTTGACGAGGACCCCACGGAAGCATACCCGTCGCCCAGATCTGGGTGACGCGACGACGAACGTGTTATAGGAGGGTTACCTGTACTGTAAAACGTGGCTGACCTCGAGATTCGCAGCTGGAACGAGGAACGACAGGCTGGAGGAAGGCGTAAGGGAGTTTCCGTGTCTGGGATCCGGTTGTTTGCGACGCAGCGCTGGCAATTTCTTGGTCAAGAACGAGAAAGCTCCTCGCGTTAATGTTCCACCACCCACGCCACCCTTGACAGCCAGTGTATAAGACCGTTAGGCGTCTTTTCACTTGCCGGACGAGACAATTTGCCCAATCAAAAAGGTGGGCTGAAGACGCGGACGATTCGAGGTGCACGGTGTGCGTGCAAGGAATCGCTTAAATTGACCTATTCACTCCGTTCAAATGGGCCCCCGTACGGCTGAATTATCGACGTGAGAACTTCTTTTTCCTCCTCAACAAGTTCCGTCCAACCACCGTGCTGGAAACAATTTATCCTGGAATTGCGGAATCACGCGAACGGGTGCTGGATGGAACATGCACCATTCCGATTCGATAAACGATAATTCCATAATTCGCAGCGATGCTTCGTGTTTTTTAAGTTACGATGAATCTTGAAGAATCTAGTAAAGAAATAGATCGGTGACCTTGGCTACACCTCATGAACGAGCGTTCTTTAACAGGTGCTCGTTTAGGGACCACGTGAACCCCACTTGGACAGGCAATTATCAGAATTGAGGCTTCCGGGTCTCGTGTGTCTTTTCGGAGAACCAATATTCTAGACTTCCTCTTTTTCCAGGATTTATATTACTAATGATATCGGGAATCGATTGTAATTAACTACCAAAGACTAATCTCAGAATTAAAATTGAGATTAATCGATGAAGAGGATTCCGAGTTGTTAAACTTCGCTTAGACGGTGATTCGTTCAAATTTTTTACTTCTTTTATCAGGCATAATGCTAATTAAATAATAAAAATATTGTTATATTAAATTTAATTTACGGTGTTAAACATCGCTTAGACAGTGTTTCGTTAAAATTTTTTACTTCTTTTATCAGGCATAATGCTAATTAAATAATACAAATATTGTTACATCAAATTTAATTTGCGGTGTTAAACATCGCTTAGACGGTGTTTCATTCAAATTTTTTACTTCTTTTATCAGACATACTGCTAATTAAATAATAAGAATATTCTTATGTTAAATTTAATTAACTGTGTTAAACATCGGTTAGACGGTGTTTCATTCAAAATTTTCACTTCTTTTATCAGACATAATACTAATTAAATAATAAAAATATTGTTATATTAAATTTAATTTATCGTGTTAAACTTCGCTTAGACAGTGTTTCATTCAAATTTCCGCGAAAGTTTGTAGCAGCGAAGTTTGTCTCAATTTCTGCGATAGAATTGTTCCTCTGGTTGCTAACGCGAATAAATTTGTCAAAAATTTCGAAATTCAAGATTTTCCATCGATGAATGCTAGTAGTTTAATTCTTGAATTCGGTTGGTTATAAAGATTGATATTTTTCGAGCGATTAAATAGCTTGGTAGCTGGATGCAAGAGCCCATCTTCGTAACGAGAGATCGTTTACGAAGGCTAGCTGGGGGGTATGCTCGTCGAAATGGCCAGGATTGGTCTGATCGATTAATTTCCACTGGTATTTTGCAGGACACACGCAGTATTTCACGTTCGACAACACGAAGACAGAAGTGACGTCGATAGCACTCAGCTTTTATTCGGGACTGTTTGCATACAACGGCTGGAACTACTTGAATTTCATCATCGAAGAGCTGAAGGACCCCGTCAAGTAAGCGGCTGATAAGTCATTTCGCTGAATGCGTGAAGAAAAAAGCAATCGCCGCAAAAACTGGCGGAGCGAACGGCTGAGAGATACGATGACGATTATTTATTCGAGGAAGAAGAGAAATACCTTTGTAATTTATCCGAAGGCGAAGAAACGCACGATCAGGGCTAATTTCATCCTAGTTCCTCCTCTAACGATTGCTCGGACACTTTAAGCGAGCATTATCAAATTGGAAATGTCATTTCATAATGAAAAATTATTCGAGAAGTCGTTTAAGATCGTATAGATCATTTTGAAAAAATTCATTAATGCGATGCAATTCGAGATCAATATTGTTCCGTGCTTTTCTGCAATCTTTTCCTATCATTTTATATCGAAAATCCTTTTAATAAGTCGTTTAACAACGTAGAAATCATTGAGAAAAAAATCCGCCAATGCGATGCAATTCGAGATCAATGTTGCACCATGCTTTTCTGCAATCTTTTCCTATCATTTTATGGCGAAAAGCTTTTTAATAAATCGTTTAACAGCGTAGAAATCATTGCGAAAAAATCCGCTAATGCGATGCAATTCGAGATCAATGTTGCACCATGCTTTTCTGCAATTTTTTCCTATCATTTTATGGCGAAAAGCTTTTTAATAAATCGATTAACAGCGTAGAAATCATTGCGAAAAAATCCGCCAATGCGATGCAATTCGAGATCAATGTTGCACCATGCTTTTCTGCAATCTTTTCCTATCGTTTTATGGTGGAAAGCTTTTTAATAAATCGTTTAAGAACGTAGAAATCATTGCGAAAAAATCCGCCAATCGATACAATTCGAGATCAATGTTATTCCGCTTTTGTACTTGTACTTTTCTCTCATTTTTTTCGCATTTTCTATTCCTAATTATCGAAGATAGACCGAACGTACACGCTGCGTACATTCCGGATCCGAATCGTAGTTTTATGATATGCACGTGATACTGATTTATTACCAGATGTGGGACACAACTTAACCCTTTCGCTATGCAGGACATATATATACGTCCTTAAATATCGGGTACCCATTTATTAAAAGCACTCGCCAATGTTCTCGTCTATGTCCTTTTGATATTAACAGAACCTGCTTCGACGTGTAGAAATGTACTTTCATTATAGCGAAAGGATTAATAATTAGTTGCGATAAGCTTTTGAAAGAATTTTCTAAACGATATCCACGACTTACCTGTAAACATTTACGGTATGCGCACACGTGTATGCGAGTCCCGTGCGAAAATTAATTCTCGTCATTAAGTTAGAGAGATAACGAAATTCCTTTTGCGGTGAAAATGTTAAACGGTTATTTACCAGTTTCTTCTTTTTATTTCGAATTCTTCTCACGCGATTTTCAATCTACGTCGCTTGAAAATTCGCGTGTGCAAAAGCGGATCAATGCGAGTGGATTTATCGGAACGATGATCCGAACGAAACGTTTAAGAGTCTCGGCCATAGCCTCATGCAACGATTAATAGCTATTGCAACAGCGGATCTCGTGTATCTATTAATTAATACAGGGGGTCGTAAAGCCCGGCTTCAATTGGTTTAGACACGAGGTCAACCATGGCCTTTAGCTCGGAATCCTAAATCGTTCAAGGTCAGATATTTCGGACCCGCCGAAAATTTTGATCGCGCACCGTCTCGAGGCCGTTTCTAAACGTCCGCGACGTGTAGTTTTTTAAATCGTTGCGGAAATTCCGTTCGCGCGAGGGCGACACGTGTTTTCTTACCTCTTCGCCTTTGTTTCAGGAATTTACCTAAGGCTATTGCAATTTCGTGCGTCCTCGTTACCGTCGTCTACGTTTTTGCAAACATGGCGTTTTACACGACGCTGAGTCCGTTGGAAGTTCTCGGAAGCGAGGCTGTCGCAGTTGTAAGTTAATTCGCGTATTTCTCGAACGTATCAAATAATTTATACCTCGTTATCGTACGCTACTTTGTTGTTTTTCTAATTAATCGTTTAGTCGATAAACAAGAGGGAATGAAGTTGCGAAAAGAATTTTCTTACAAATGCCACGGTGATTTACTAATTGCCTTGTTTTTCGCTTTTCAGACGTTCGCGAATCGTTTGTTCGGCATTTGCGCATGGACGATACCGGTGTTTGTCGCCCTTTCCACGTTCGGAGCAGTAAATGGAATTCTTCTGACGTCCTCGAGACTTTTTTACGCCGGTGCCTGCGAGGGTCAGATGCCTGAAATATTAACGATGATCCAAATTTCCAGGCTCACTCCTACGCCAGCTGTTCTATGCATGGTACATATCTTTCCTTCCAGTAAGAAGAAGGACTTGAAATAATTATTATCAATTACGTAAACGCACGCTGATCGATAGAAAATATTTCATTTCTCTCGTTTCTCGTTTTGTAAACTCATTGGAATTGTTTGTGCAATTATTTGGCTGAATTGAATCCCGAGAGAAATGAGATTCTTTAGAAGCGTTAGATTGTTGACAGTAATCGATAAAGACTGGAGAAAGTGCGGAGGATGATTGGAATCCTGTTTAATCTGTTGCAGACTCTGCTGTCCATGCTATACCTTTGCTCTTCCGACATCTTTGCCCTCATTAATTACGTTGGCTTTGCAACTTGGGTAAGAAGAGTTTCATTTAAGAAATTAAAAATTTCCTCTTATTCTACAATCATTTAAAATATACATTCTCTTATTTCACCAACTTTCAATTTTTTTAGAAATATCACAATTTTTTTACTCGCCACTTCTTATCCGATTCCAACGTGAGCCAGCCTTGCACGAATAACGAAGAAGAAATACTATTGTATCGAGCGAAGATCGTTAAAATATTTTCAGGAAATTTATATCGTAGCCTTGACACGATATATCGTTATTCGTCCGTTCATTAAAATTATATTACCGAGTAGTTTACACAGTCCACCGTAATGCAAATGAAATTCTGTAATGACCACTCAATACGTTCTAAGAAATGCAATGAATTGTTGGATGTACATGGGTCACATGTAGAACACTAATGGTACCTGACTCGCTACGAATTATTAGCACAACGGGACGAGTGACAATTTTCTAATTGGCTCGTGCTGCTCGCTATAATTGACTGTATTATCCGACTTCATAGCGAAGTATAAACGTGCCTACCTTGTGTCGCTTGACCGTCGTTCTGAATCATAAACACGTTCATTTTATGTGCCTATTTGATGAGTGGTCATTTTTGTCAAAGTTTAGAGTAAAATGAGAGTATATAAAAAATTGAAGAAAGTAAATGAAAGGAAAAAATAATTTTAAATGTTGGCGAAGTTTGGAAATTATTATTTTAATTGATAAGTTTTAATACCGTTATCTATGACATTTAATAGCAAAATTAACAATTTATGTTTTGTGTCATTGCAGTTAAGCATAGGCGTTTCTGTCCTCTGTCTACCATGGCTAAGATGGACGCAACCAAAGCTGCCCAGGCCCATCAAAGTAAACCTCTTCTTCCCTATAATTTACATCCTTGCTACCCTCTTTGTAACTATTGTACCCATGTACGCCAGCCCTGTGGAAACAGGTACTACCTATTGACAATTTTATTCTAAAACCGCTTTATTCTATATTTTCAATTTAATGTAATTTTGATGTTTAATTTTAGGATACGGCTGTCTAATGATCGTCTCATCTATACCCGTGTACTTTGTGTTTATCGCGTGGAAGAACAAGCCGAAATGCTTCCAGAGAGGAGTCGGTAAGTATAGACTTAAAGAAAATTCACCCGAGAGAAATTTCTAACGGCAGAAAAAGAATGTTCAATTTGTCATTTAGAGGGATTACTTAAGTTTGCGATAATAGTTGAGTTTTTATGATTCCTCTTAAGTTACTTTTTACGTTGTCATATGAAATAGGATTTCTGTTCCGTTTCTCTTTAATTGCAATTTGTTCCCGCAGGCGCCGTTACCAAAACATTGCAGAAGATGATGGTAGTCGTCGGACCAAAGACTAAGGTTCAAAGAAAAAAAGATACACTTTGACATTTTACTCTCTTCATGTCACGCATGCTTAGCATCTGTTGATTTCTATCATCGACTCGTCCGAGCTTGTTGCTTTTCAATTATCATGCATGTTGATCATTTTTATTCAACTTTCACCAGCACTGTGTATATTTTTGGGTATTCATCTTTGCCATATATCGCATAGACTTTATTGTATTTTAATTTTAGTATTCACAGTCAGCGATTAATCACTCAAGCAAGAGGTACTTCACCAGTACATTCTTTATTTTCAAATTTCCATAATATTTCAGTTGTATAATTTTAAATAATGTGGGAACTTTCGTCATATTTACTTAACTCGTCTTAAAATGAATTATGCGTCTTTAGACTCAGTTTGCGAAACATTATTTAAATTTACGTTTGCACGTTGCACCTACATAATCAGCACCACGCACACTACTCGTACAGTGCTCTAAAACGGTGCACCAATACAAACTGTGATTAACATACTATTGATTCTGAAATTAATTATGCAACAATGTCCGACTGCTGACTTTTCTAACTTTAATTCCTCGGTCATGGCGTTGTCAGCTGAGTACCAATTAATCCTTAAATCTAGTCAATTACAACGCTAAATAAATACGTCATTTTTCGTTCTTTTTTTAATTTTACTTTTATTTTACTTAGAAGAAGAAATTAAGTGTTGCAAATGTTACTTCGTTTTTGCTTTATAGAGAAAAATATAATTTATTTAACAGCTTGACAACTCCAAATCGAACGTAAAACTTCTACTAACCATCTGTTTCTCTAGTTAGCTTCATCTAACATAGATTAAAAGACTAAATACCTGTAATTGTTGTTTGCAGTAAGCATCACGAAGTTCCTGCAGAAAATAATGCTGGTCGTCGGCAAGTCGAAACCCGCTCAGGTTTAACCGCAGTCAGAACGGATCTTCAGTTCCCGCAATGATGACTTCCGGTCTCGAGAGAACTAGATAGCGTTTAAAACACTCGGAGTATACTTTCCTTTCACAAGTTTTTATATTTATTTAAAGACCGAATTTAAGAAAGCAATCCAAGATTCGAAAGTAGACTTGAATTTCGTTTACAATTATAATAAGGTATTGAGAATCTTGCAAAGTCTGTAATAGCGTAAATTCTCAAACTTCGATACGTTTCTGTTATTATTTCATCCTTGTAGATTATATTTTTATATTTTAAAGCGTAGATTTAATTCAATAATATTTATTCTCCGAGCGTAGAAAGGCGTTCTGGTCAGAGACAGCCATATCAAATCAGAGCGTCTATTAAACAAGCGACTACAAACTGGTTCTCTCGCCGGGGTGTCATCTTTGTTAAACTGGTGTCAAGATTTCCGCGGTAATTTATCATGAACGCGTTTTCAATGGAGGCGTAATATCATAAATAACCAATGACCACAAAGAAATACTGTATTTTAACATAAAAAAGGTACCAACGAGTAATTGTCAGAAGAAAACATGATTTGCTCCTGCATTGAATATGCGGATACGACTTGAACAATTTATTGTTATTGTACCGTTTCATTACACATTGTATCATTTCCATTATCATGATTCGACCCTTCGTTTCAAGCTTTAAGCCTTGAGTAACAGACATTCAATTCAGAGAATCATTGGCTCTTGTTAATTTATTCTTTTCCCTTGTTATCTACGGAAAATAATGAACAGTATTTAATGCTTTACTGTTAAAACAAAATCCAAGAACAGTAGAAAAGCAAAATGTAACAGAAAATATAAAGTACAGAACGACCAAGGATTAATTTATATGATTCCATATTTGATATGGTGTTAGAATCATAAATAATTTTCCCAGTATATTAAGAGAAGCGAAGAAACGAAGGGTGAGAATATTATAGCGCGCTAGCATTTGATCGCATAATAACAATAATCGTGTTTTACTGCCACTGTTATTGGCGCGTACACCATAAATACATCATGAATTACACCGTGAATACATCATGGAATCGTAAAGCTCAAGGTTGTGAGCAAAATTTCAATTCTCCATCGATCCATCAGGGAACGAACAGCCACTCGAGTGACTCTGGCTATTTGAATATCCTTCTTTCCCCTCCTACTTCATTTCAATTAGATTTTCAGCGTGTGTTTAATCGAGAATTTAATTTCGTGTCTGCGAAGAACAGAGCAAGCTTACGAGCGTACGAATTTTAGGGTTTTTATACTTTTTTAAGCGTAATCTAAGATCTTCAAGGCATTTAGTCGATGTCCTAGCATTCATAATTTTTCAATCATTCCTTCTTTCTTTTTGTTTCTTATAGTGAATGCATGTAGTACGAATGTGCAAGAGAAACATTATAGAAGATTCTGCAAGATAACTCTATATTCTATGGTGTGAATTTTAATCTTCAACTGGTAGAGATAGGCTCAGAATAAAATTCTTTGTATAGTTAGGTCTAGATATGTTATGTGTTTGTGTTAGATGTATGGTATTAGAGTATGTACAGAATTAATTAATCACTAATGAAAGCTTACTTTTTGTACTTGATGGAAGAAATATAATATAGGAAGAAAAAGTATACTATATGACAAAATGATCAAGAAATTAATCAACTTATTTCATTCAATATTACAATTAATATTGAAATAAAAATATAGTATTAATCGTGCTGTATTTCTTCCATCTACATTAAAATTATCTCAAGTTTTGTATATTTCCAATTTATTACTAAATTTATTCCTAAACATATAATTCAATCCTAAAGAAGTAACTGTATAAATGAAATTAATTAAAACGAAGGAAACCTCAGCATACCAGTTGAGGATTTAGGATTCTGTTTTAAGTTTATTCTTAATGCAACAAAGACACTGCAGAATCTAAATCTCGCAAAGCTTTCTTAATTTTTTTTTTTTTTCTATTTTATTAAATATTAGAAAGAAACGAAAGGAGAAAAATATCAAGTAGCTCGTAAGATTGTCCTGTCCAATTAACGAGTCTAATTTAGTTAAACTATTGCGAATGTCTTAAGACTTAACTCGCCTTCATCGTTCATGGACGCCATTACTTTCGCACTGTGATTTTTATTTACGTATTTTCATTTTTGTAAATATCAAGTTTTGCAAACGACTGCCGACGCACGGACTTTTCGAGTAAAATTTGAGAAAACTCATTTTTTCTCGCGGATGCAATATAAATAAAAAAAAAAATATTCTTTATAAACGATTGTCATAGAGTTCAGGCAAAGTTAATAACTTTAGGTTGATATGAATTTTTAGGGTGAAATGCGATGATTATACGACTTGTTTTAACGTCTTAACATATCCAAAAAGATATCACGATATTTTAGAAGTTAGTTATATTACATGTCGTTACTTTTTTACCGGCTCTAAGTCGCAGTATCATCGCATTTTCTTCTCAGATTTTAAAATATATTTTTCAATTTTCCCTGGACTTATAACGAAGATGAAATCGATGATCGGTAATTTTAATTGGGACTGTTTTTTTTTAAGTATACTTAACGATTCTTCGAACTTTCGAAATTTTTACATATTTTAACGAGCAAGAAAGATGTTCAAGTTTTTAACCCGGATGATTATATAATACAACGCGGAAAAATAATTCTGGTAAAATGAACGGCAGAAAAGAGGTTAAATACCAACATATCTGTAACAAAGCTATTCTAGGACCAGGTTTTGTTTAAAGAGCGTTCTTTGGAAGCCGGAATTCGCTGAACTGAAAAAACGTCTTGTTGCGTTCACGCATAAAATCCTAAAATAATTTAGTTACTTTTATCGGAATACATCAGCCACGGCAATTTGCCTATTTTAAACTTTTTAAAACAGAATATATCTGGTGGTCAAAAAATTTGGATGAAAGCGAAGGAAAACGATTTCGTAAGAATTCAGCAATAAGTTTGTAAAGTATAATATTTTTTTATATTAACATATTTAAGTAAATTAACTGACTATTAATTTAATAATTATTATTTAATAATTACTGCTAATTTATCTTTCTGTTAACAAAGGTAATCCTTCTAAAAATTCATAAAAAATCATATATTTAAAAAATCTGTTAATTTTGTTATTTTTCTTTTTCTACATTCTATGATTTAATTTCTTTGTTCCTTATTAAAAAAACATCTCTTGCTAACTATTACAATTTTCTGGCCACCCTGTATACTTCGATTCTATCAATCGCATTAATATTCTCTAGAACAAGACTAAACAATAAAATTAAACGATTTAAAAATTTGAAGAATTACTAAATACTCGTCATATTTTTAATGAACAATCGTCCATATTGGAATTTACAAATTGATAATTACAATCGTTACGACTGATTCGGACAATACCTTTAATCTAATTCGTCACAGTTTTAGTATCAGAATCTATTGAAATACAGAAAAAGGACAAATCGTTGAAACTCTTCATTACGATTATCTAGTTTTCCGTCATTCGAATGTGTTTTTACGATTCAACGATCATCCCTAACCCTCATTGAAAATCGATCAGAGTGTTTATCGATGCGTGGCCTAGTCGATCCTCGACAATTCAGTATTTCGTCTAGATTAGAGGTCTGAACATAGTTGTAAACGCGTCAGGTGAATCCCTTGCACGAAACAATCGGTCGATTGACAGAATGAAAACTTGGAAATCATAGAAATTCTCCTAACTATCGCTTTTAACTTTTTAATTGCCGTATTTATGCGATTATTGCATTGAGACAGATACGAATCACTCTGTAAATCGATTTAGCATCGCTAATTAAAAATACAAAGAAAATAAAAAGAAAAAGAAGAAAGGGAGCGCCAACGCCATGAACTGACACTAGTAATAGTGGTTTCTTTTAAACTAAGTTATAGTTAAACGAGGAGGAATTGTATATTTTAAAAAATGACAGCATCGATGGGCATTCTGACACACGTGACAATAAGCATCTAATTAATTAATTAAGCAGGAGTAAGTAAGATAAAAAAAAGCAAAAAAAAGTAAATAAATCAATAAAAAAAGCGAAGAGTTAAAATGTTCGCCAGAGTTCGATTTTTGTATTATTTTTTCTTACTTTGCGAAATACCAGTGTGTACTTGAAATGGCTTGCGAGGAAGACGAAGAGGAGCAACCTGTTTGGACACTTCGCTCTCTAGTGGTTGCATCGTTTTTGTTCCAGATTCGTGATTAAATATTTAAATAAAGGTTGTATTATTTTTATATTGTACATATAATAATAATATAACAACGTAGAATTCTTATACGCGAGATAAATACAAAGTCCGAAGTATTTTCGAGAATCGAATCACGCGAAATAAATTGTTAAAAATTGAAAAATCTTTTTTTTTTAGAAATGCCATCTGATTATAGCGATATGAGTCGATCAAAGGATGGAAATGACGAAGGGAAACATGGGTACAAAATAAAAACGCTGCAACCACAACGACGAGTATATAAAATAAATTGAGATTTCTTGTTAATAATCATGATTAAAAAAAAAAAATGACGTAATGACAAGCAGTAGCTTAGGATCTAGACGAGAGAAAGGAAATGGAAGTACGTATGGGATGAGCAAACTGTGACAATATATTATATTGTATAATACGTGTGTTACTTCCGCGAATCCCTTTCACCCTGTAACATAACCTCCCGTTGAATGAGTAATATCAGCTTTTGTGAAAGAAAAATAAAAGAATAGAATACCATTGATAGTACGGCTGCATCGAAATGTTGTTTGAAAAATTGGTAAACGAAAATATAAGGTTCGTTGAAGAAACAACGAGTGTTCTTTGAAACTGTTGGAAAGGATTATTTCGTAAAAATATAACGAGCTTGTATCGCAAAGAAAAAAGGCTTCAAAGATGTGTTCTTAGTTGGAAATATTCTTTCTTCCTAATGTGCTATGTTTAAGAGCAATAATAAGTAAATAGAAAACATTTCTTGGTTATATGCGCGTCTATATTTGTATGTATAAACATATAAGTTATAAATACATAACGTTCACATATTTATAACTTATACACAATATATATAATATATATTTATAATATTTATAACTTTGTCCACAGCAGTTGTACACATACAGAGATTACAAAAGAAAAGAAATTTCATTTGGCTTCGTCGGTGCGTCAGGAACAAAAATTTACTTTCTTCCCGTTACACTGAAAAATCTCTAATTCTTATTAGAAATCACGAAACAAGGTGAAAAAGAAAAACGAATCTTCCAGGACGATCTCGGTTGATATTTTTAACGCAATTAACTTTACACGGAGAGAATCATGTCTTTTTGGTTATCCTTTAGTACCATATCTTAAGTAGTGCCGTTTGAACGTTTTATTAGCAACGTGTTATCGAACATGGATTCTTCGATGCTAATTAAAAACACGATCTCTTCTCCCGGAATAATTTAAGTATAATTAAATGAAAAAATATATTCTAATGATGCAGGTGAGAAAATTCGTAAAAAGAAACCGAAAGTATCGTCACTGGGACGCAAGCTAAAAGCACGGGAAATTAAATTGAATATCGCGCGATCTATGATACCTAAGTTGCTTTTTTTAAACTGGCCTCGATCCAACGAGGATTCGCTCAAATTTGGGTAAAAATAGTATTTCTAATAAAAAGTGACTCGATTTAAATATATCAAATTATCTAACAGTAGAGTATCCTTCTAGTAAATCAAATTTATTATAACATTGAAAAATAATTCGTAATTTAAAAATAATGATAAAAAAATTTTAAAAAGAAATTAAAAAGTTGAGATTTAAAAAAAAAATTATTAAATTGATTTCTTTCGAATACAATATTTTACCCTCATTTTACTCGCGTTATGGGAATACCGTTTTTGGAATCCCATGGTGGGAAACGTATACACGTTTATACACGTTGATCCATGGCATTTTTAGTCTTTTATTTTACGCAGTTGCACGTGGCAGCGGGTAAAAAGGAGTGTGGAAGAAGGTATACGATATAAATACAATGTGATAATCTCACGCGAGTATTTCCGCTGTTTAGCGAAAAATTCCCCACGACGATGGGGTTTTTTGCTACCGCTTGTTTACTTCCTTGCACCTATACAAACACGCATATCTACGCCTAATTTAGTCGCTTTCTGTTCGTATAGAATTATATAACTATCGTTTAATATCATCGCTATCGTATATATTATGTACAAAGGAGAACTTTCACGTGCTTGCACGGAGCTTCTGCTTTGCT
The DNA here is from genome assembly GCA_002201625.1 of Euglossa dilemma. Taxonomy (NCBI): domain Eukaryota; kingdom Metazoa; phylum Arthropoda; class Insecta; order Hymenoptera; family Apidae; genus Euglossa; species Euglossa dilemma. The sequence goes on from NIJG01000193.1 coordinate 1,666,792, forward strand.
GATGCTTTCTCGCGATTATCGAGGCTCCTCCTCGGGGAAATATGCACCAAGACACTTATCGTTTTTCAGTTACAAAGGTCGTTGTGCAATCAGTATACCAAGTAACTGCAGGGGAATAACGCTAAACAATTTTTGCATTGGTAATTTTCATACGTTATCGGTATAATATTTCAAAAACAAAGTATATAGGTCCGTTTATACGTTTCTTTCTTTTTTTTCTTTCAAGAAATGTGATAATAAACAATTAATTCCGTCGGTTCGTCGCAGCGGAGGAAAATGATATATTAATAATTAAAGGATGTAGAGAGCTAATTACCAGATTTTTAAAGCAAGAGTTATCCCAATGCAATTTGGTAACCACAAACGCCTCTTTAGGTGTCCATCTACGACATTGCACTTAGATTATCGCGAACAGAAGGTAAAACAGTTGCACACGACACTTGCACGAAAAAGTGGAATGATTTAATATTCGCGCCATCACTTCCCTTCTTTACATTTCATCGAATAAAAAACATTTCGTTCCCTGTATTATGTGAAACGACACAATATACAAAAATGCTTGATAGAAAAAAAAAAAAGGAAAGGTAAAAGAAGAACGTTAAACTTCTACGTAATTTATACACGACGTAAAAAAAGAAACGAAAAACTGGCGAATGGACGAAGACACGCTTCTTCGAAAGGAAGAACAAGAAGTTATGAAACGCTATCTGACGGGCACTAAACGAGATTCCAGGACATCTGTCCGCCAGAATTCGAGGTACTTATACGAGAATATTTCTTCTTTGTCTCTCTTGAGCAAAAGACACGTACGAGCATTGTCGTCTTTCCTCGTCAAACACGATCCACTAAAAAGTCGATCGATTTTCTTTTTTTTTTTTTCTTCGAATACGCCCGATAGCTCGCAAAAGAATTAATAAATTAATAAATGGAGCTGGAGGACATCAGACAAAATCACAGTTGAAAGCACTGAGAGATTCCTTTCGTAATCGGAAGTATCTGGACGTCAACTTTGAGTCGGTGACGTCGCGCCAACGAAGAACAAATTACCGGTATTTCCGCTTATACGATATTCTTTTCCCCGTCGATAATAAATTGTTTATAGTCTAACTTACGATATTAGGAGTAATGCAAAATTACGTCGCTAATTTAGAACCACCTCGACGATTCGAGAATTAATTCGACATGATTCGCGTACGATATTCTCGTGATTTAAAAATTCTTTAATATCATACCTTGGTAAATTTAGATAAATACTTGGACGATGTTTACCAATCTTTTGAACCGTCTTTTCGTTCGACGTGTCGAAATAATTTGAAAATCGTTATCCTAAGGTTAATTGCTTCTCAAGACCGTCATCGGTGGTTAAACAATGAGAATTCTACCGCAATTTGTACGAGTGACACGGTGTTGTATCGTGAGCGATTAAAAACTCACAATTCGACCGATAAACGTTTACATCTATCTCACTCGATCCAAGTAATAAATTCGAAAAAATCGTTTACCGGTTGAATCGGGTTAACGATAGATATGATCAATAGGTCGCACCGTTATTCGTGGATTAATTAATAATACGTGTTTTTTTTTTCCTTTTAAATTACTAGATCGGTACCGCTTACTGAGACATACATGTCCGTTTACTTTAAATACGCAATAGTACATAAATATTACTAACGAATAGACTGTCAAGCAAACGTTCGACAAATGTAGGCAATTATTGAGAACAATCGTACATAACCGACCATTATATAAAACAATCGTATCGAATTAAACTTGAACTCGTGTATATCTATAAAATTTGTATAAATTAATCGCTTGCCAGTCCATTCATGATGTACGATCGATATACCTCGGCATGATGTATAATATAATCCTTGGAAAAAAAAGGAACAAAATGGCGAGAATCAAAGACCAATAAAACGAGTCACGTAACCATCGCAATTCATCATTATTAAAAGACATTACTGCTTCTGGATTCGCTATCAGCCTCGTATTCTCGTTTACATACTTATCGCCAATCCTTTATCGATTTTCGACAGCGCAAAAAATTCCCCTCAACATTATCGTATAAATAAATCTGAGTGTGTGCCTGGTAGTACTTGTACGCTTCGTCATCTGTGCGATTCATAAATTTTTTTTCTCGAAAAGGCCTTGCAAACGTTCGATCAAAGGGTATGGTTTCTCGATATACTATTCGAACTGAATCATTTGTAGAGAGAAAAAATGAATCGCATACCGATTTGTGCGTATTTCAGGACGGGTTTCTCCTCATTTAAAACCATTCATACTAAAAAAGAAGAATTATGTATATGTACACGCAAACATCCGTCAAAAAGTAAAAGTATTATCAAAACACAGACTTTCAACGCTCCCTAAATGCATCTATCCGCTCGAGTCCCACTTGAGAAGAAACTTGAACTAATTAGGCAGATGATGATTACACTGCTCAAAATAATTAGAACATCTAGTTCTTGAACTTAATCCTTAATTTACACAGTAGCCTGGAATTTTCGAGACACAATTTCAGTGTAGGATTCTACTTTGAGCAATGCAATATATATTTATATGTATATTCCAAAATGAAATTGGAAGATTGTTACTCAACAAAGAACACATTAATCGCAAAATATTTCGTCTTAATCTTAGACCACGTTCTTTCTACGTTGCTCAAAATAATCAGAGGACCGTAGGCGTCGAGAAAGTAATAAAGTATCAAGAATAAAAGATACCAGGGGGATATCTTTCAAAATATTACTTAAATTGCACGAATAGGAGCGGCCCAGTGATTATTTTCATTAGCACGTAGAGTCAACTTCAGTTAGAATACAAACTGAATGAAACGAGAATGCCTCTGGAACTTGCCGCAAAAAACGAAAGGAAATATTTTCGGTTCCGTCAGAGCGTTCTTTTCTCACCGAATCTTTGTCGCATTGCAATTTTCGCACGTACATTTCCTTTATCCCTCAATAACGCTCTTGCTATCATTATCGCGTGTGCACGCGCCTGTCGGCTGCACTAAGTACACATACAAAATTACATGCACGCGACCCCAATTACCGACGCGTAATTGCGTCGCTGGCATACATATCTACGCGAACGTCTCACACGTGTGAACGTTGAAATAACGCTTGCTTGTTTCTGTACATTGATAGCGAGTGTACTTAGACACGCGTATGCACCAATTAAATAAAGAACATCATTCAATGATGGCCACAAGAGACAATAAGAATTCTACATTCAATGCGTATCTACCGTTGAATTTTTTTCCGTTCAATGAAATATAAATATACGAGTGCTGCACACGCAAGAATGAATATATACCTCGTAACCAATTTCGTACGCGAATAATTGCATATTTCGATGTAATGACTACGTTTATAGTTGCACTCTGATTTATAGCAAGAGCAACGTCTCTCTCTTGGATTTTCGGAACGCTGTTCCCGAGTTACTCTTACTACAAACGCGCTCGAGTGTATCATCCTAGCGAGTATCAACGGATTCGTCGCTCTCTGCCCCGAGAAACCTGAGAAAACATGCGTCAGTGTGCTTATAGAGCTGACAGTGCCTCCTCTCAGCCAGCACTCTTATACACGAGTGCGAATCTTATGGGATTGCACACCAAAAATCGGCGCCAATGTCGCGGAGCTGTTTCGTTCTTGTTCTGTTTCCTGTTTTAAAGCAGCTTCGGGCAGCATTTGAGCGCCCGTCGGCGTCGTCCGCAGCGACGACGTCGCACGGACGACGACGTCGGTTGATTCACACTACTCGCGTTCATCTTGGATCAGCTGGCTGGCATCTCCGAGTTTTGGCTCTGTGACAACTCCAACAGATGGCACTCTGATAATGGTATCTGTCTTGTACGGGCACTCTGCTTTTTCTATAGTTAAAAAAACCGAAAATTTATTATAAAAACTTCACATTCTCCATACGGTATATCAATTATCATCGACATTGCAAGCAGGAAAAGCGTTAATCAAGCGAATACTTTAAGCACTCTTATGTTATGCTCTCAGGTCTGACCTCAGGCTTTTTTTCCCTCTTTTTCCTTTTTTTTCAGATCCCACGCGTCTGATTTGTTTGAACGAAAGTACAAGGAGAACTAGAAGAAAAAATTCACCTGTCTTCGGAATGGGAAACAGCCTCTGTTCTCGTTATTCGGTGGCGGATGGTTGATCAACAGATCAGGAGTAGGTGTGTTGTTAGGACCTAACACGTTCAGTTCCTTAAAACACTCAGTCTCTATCATCTGGAACAAAGAGGGCCAGTTTCAGTCTGCAGAAAATAGAATCTCTTTGATCGAACGGAGCATAAATCTTTATGATAAACCGAGCTGCAGTTGATCAGCGTGTAAATCGCTTTGAATGCTAAAACGGGTTCATCGGACTCGGACCACCTATGACGTACAAGAAACACTTTCGGCGGGCTATATTTTTCGGTGTAAGCGGCGAAGTAGTACATTTTGATATTCCATTACGTCAGCGGGTTCACCCTTTCTCTTTGCAGCCTGATATAAACACCGGGAAACGTTAAGAGACTTGCCTCGTTCTGCCATGGAATGGATACGCTGCCGGTATTGAATTTGCTGTAAAATGTATCGTCGGTGGCATCCAAATTCACACCTTTCACCGTGGAGAACTGCTCGATGTCTAACACATCCTTAGCGTACACCGCGTGCGGCTGCAAGCAGAAACGATCAACGATAATGATTTCCATTAGGAATATACAATAACAGTCTTTTCTGATACATATGTTGAATCTTTGAATACAAGGAGAGACGTACAAAGATATAGAAATATATAAAAATATATAAAATGCAGAATTTTGACCCTCCAATTTTTCTTTTTCTTAATGACTACTTGGGTTAGAGTTATCTAGGGGTTTACTATGCGATTACACATTGTGAAAAATACGATTACACATAGGAGAATAGCCAAGCCAAGTTGTACATTTAAAGGATTTCCCTTGGACTACCGAAACAGTTAAATACCATTCTTTGGAAACGAAGGGATATTAGAAAAGACAAAGTAAAATCGGCTTGAACGACACCTACTCACATCCGGTACAAACGGCGGTTCCCACATACCGGCCTCGACCCTCTTCCAGTTTAAGCACTGAAAAAAGCTGTGTAACTTTACTTCCTTGGCGCCGTGCCTGCCGCACCTGCAGCCCAGCCTGTTCTTCGGGCTCTTCTTCAGCAGCTGCTGGCACAAACCTTTCGCCTCTTCGGTGAACTTGGTCGAATACCTTTCCTGATCCTCTTTCACTCTCCTGTCTACCTCCTCCCGCTTCACCTTCTCTTTCCTCGCGCGAAACGGAGCCTGACCTTCTATCATCTCGTACAAAAGGCACCCAAAGCTAAACCAGTCCGGAGAAAATGTGTATTTCTCGTTGTCGATCACTTCTGGGGCCATATATCCAACTGTTCCTACCCTTCCTGTCACCATATCGCCCTCTGTGATCTCCACAGCCAGACCAAGATCAGATATTCTCACGTGTCCGTGATCGTCCAGCAGAATGTTCTCCGGTTTACAGTCTCTGTAAACGATTCCTTGTAAATGCAAGTGCTCCAACCCGCAGACTACCTCGGCCGCATAGAACCTGGCCCTGTTGATGTCGAAACCAGGGTCTCCGCCCATGTTGTAAATGTGAAACTTCAAATCCCCGCCGTTCATGATGGTCAGGACTAGACACAAAGCGTCCTTGGTCTCATAGGCGTATGCAAGGGATACGACGAATTTCGAATTGATCTTCTGCAGGATATTCTTCTCTATGAGGACCATGGCCTCGCCCTTGCGTTTCTTGATACGTTTCTTCTCCAGTTTCTTGCAGGCGTACATCTTGCCTGTTGCTCGTACCTGACAAGCGCACACCTCGCCGAACCCACCCTTTCCTAGCACTCTGTACATACGGAAGGTCTTGTACGTGACTGGCTGGGCCTCCAACCACTTCCACTGGAGATACCTGGAAGAACAGGGTAATAGTTAGAATTGATGCCATTGATAACAGCGGTATGGTTATTGCCATAGACAAATATTTGACGATTAGGGGACTCTTAATGGGAAGCTTTGTCGGAGAGATAAAGATAAGATTGATTGACAGTTCTGGGTGGAAATTCGAGCGGAAAGAGCGGTTCTTTTAGAGAATTTTTTATGTGTCACACGGATCGGTGAAATGCAATTGCGTTAATTTGATTTTTTGGAATATTATTATCTTTTATCAACGTTGCAGTGAAATGTTTTTGAAAGGAGAAACTTTCTTAGAGACCAAGCTTTATGTTAATTTGATTTTTTTAGAATATTATTATCTTTTATCACCGTTGGTAGGGAAATATTTTTGAAAGGACTTTCTCGGCAACCAAGCTTTGCGTTAATTTGATTTTTTTTAGATTCGTTTCGCTATTTCGTGGAATATTATTATCTTTTATCAGCGTTGGAGTGAAATATTTTTGAAAGGACTTTCTCGAAGACCAAGCTTTGCGTTAATTTGATTTTTTTAGGTATATTTCGCTATTTCGTTGAATATTATTATCTTTTATCAGCGTTGGAGTGAAATATTTTTGAAAGGAGAAACTTTCTCGAGGGTCAAGCTTTGCGTTAATTTAATTCTTTTAGATTCGTTTCGCTATTTCGTGAAATATTATTATCTTTTATCACAGTTTGAGTGAAATATTTTTGAAAGGAGAAAGTTTCTCGGGGACGAAGCTTCCGAAAAGGAGTGGCAATAAAGGATCGTGGTGTTTGAAAATTACCTATAGAAATAAAAGCTGGTTTGAAAAGCTGAAAAAGGTTCGCCGGCCAGGAAGTTTTTCACGGTCTGCGCGATGTCGACAAAGAGCTCCTTGCCACCAGTGCTGAGCCTCTGCTCACACTGGGCGATCAAAGAATCTTTTAGGATGTCGACGACCTCCGAGCCCTCTCTCTTCAAGTATTGCTCGAACAGGTCCTTCGCCAGCTCGGTCCGATTCTCATCCATCTCGATCTCATACTTCTCAATGGCGTCCAGGAAGAGGTTGTACCGATGGTAAGCTGGCTTCTTGTCCTGGCAGAACTGCCTGAACAACAGCCGACCGATAGGCTGTTGATCCACCACATAACTGTACCTGATGTCTGCGTCAATGAAACAGGCAAACTGTTAATAAATGGCGATCGTATCTTTCTAAATTTGTTCTAAACCTCCAAAAGATCCGTAGAAAACTCAAAAACGCCTATGTATACACTCAAAAACAAATTTCATTGATGTCGGTGTTAACAAAACAGTCAAATTGTTAATAAATGACCATCGTATCTTTCTAAATTTTCTCTAAACCTCCAAGATCCGTAGAAAACTCAAAAACGCCTATGTTTACACTCAAAAACAAATTTCATTGAAGTCGGTGTCAATAAAGCAGGCAAATTGTTAATAAATAGCGACCATATTTTCCTAAATTTTTTCCAAACTTTATAGATCCGTATATAACTCAAATTAATATCATTGATACAGATAGATTCAAAACTAATTTTTTAATCCAACATTTAAAAAATTTCTTGATCTTTAATATTAATATCTTCACAGATATCGAGAAATTACTAATTATTAGATAAAATTAGAAATTTGATTGACATAAAAAAATGAAGGAAATTCGAGAGAATTTGAATGCCAATCACAGTAAATAATTAATTTCTCGGTATTTTTTGGAATTAAATCCGAAAGTTTCTACACCTGTGTAGTTTCGAGAATGTTAACAATAATCGTAATAAATAATTACTTCCTCGATATTTTTTTAGAATTAAATCCGAAAGTTTCTACACCTGTGTAGTTTCGAAAACGAAAATATATTGTCACGATTCGAAACAGTCGGTTCGTCGTCATTTTTGACTACGCGATCCGATTGTGGACGGCGCTGTAGTCGGTAGAAAGGGAAGGTTTGAACGCGAGGACCAGGCGGTTCCTCAGGCATCAATCACTCAATTACGCGTCGTGTTAATTTCTTTACGACCACTCGATGGGCTCCCATCGCTTCTCAATTATGAAACGCCGCGTCGAGAACCGTGGGACTAATCGAGTTGCGCGGGGTATATTCTTGCGCGTGTTCGCCGCAGAGACCCCGATAATCCGCCGCCATTTTCGACGTGATTTCGCGATTATCCGCACCCCTGAAATCCCGCGGTTTGCTCCCGGTGGATAGTTTCAAGTTGGCGAATTAATTTCCCGAAACTTCCAATGCTGTATATCCGCGCGTTTTTTCTTACGAATTTCGCGTATAGAAATTAGTATTTCTTATCGAGTTGCATTAAAATATTTCAGGGCAGATTAACTGAAAAGTTACTAGACTTCACTAGTGCATAAAATAACCGCCTTTTTCTACGAATTTTATGGGATATATCGTTCCCAAAAATACTAGATTCCTTGAAATATTTTATGTCTAGTTAATTGAAAAGTCGCTAGATTTCACTAATGCATAAAATAACCGCCTTCTTCTACGAATTTTATGGGATATACCGTTCCCAAAAATACTAGATTCCTTGAAATATTTTATGTCTAGTTAATTGAAAAGTCGCTAGATTTCACTAGTGTACAAAATAACCGCCTTCTTCTACGAATTTTATGGGATATATCGTTCCTAAAAGTATTAGATTCCTTGAAATATTTTGTTACATTTTGTTGTTTAGTCACCTTCTTCTACGAATTTTATGACATATAAAAATATTAAATTCATTGAAAAATTCTGGATCTAGTTAATTGAAAAGTTACTAGATTTCACTAGTGTGCAAAATATGTGCCTTTTCCTCTAAACCTTTTATGGGATATATCGTTGCCAAAAATATTAGATTCTCGAAATATTTTGTCTCTGACTAATTAAAAAGTTACTAGATTCACTAGTGTACAAAATGGCCGACTTTCTTCTGATATTTCGCAGACTATATCGCTCCTAAAAATATTATATTACTCGAGATATTTTGTACCAAGTTACTAGATTTCTCTGCTGTACAAAAATGCCCGTCTTTTTCCACGAATCTCATAAAATATTTAGTTCCTAAAAAATTTATGTGTAATTTTGAATAATGTACATCGAATATGACCTTCCTAAAAATACTAGACTGCATATAAAAAAAGTGGCTGCTGCATAAACTAGTGAAAAATTGACTGGGAAAATTTAACGGGAACGTGTGCAATGTAGCAAAATTTTGTCGAACGATATTTACGATCGCATGTGATCGCAGTTTTATTAACTTCCTTATAAAATGGCCACCTGCTATTTTATATCGAAATATCAAAGCGAACATGGATCAACACCGAATTCGAATAGTTTGCTTATACGAGTTTAAACTTGGACATAACGCTGCAGGAGTTGCTCGTAACATTAATATAGCCCTCTGCGAACCAACGTTAACCCATTTTTCACCGCCAGTAAAAATTTCCATTTATTTACTGTCCAAATAATACATATCGACGGATTACAAAATTTTACATCCTCGTGCTTTGAAGAAGCAGAGTGCAAACTCGGAATAACATATAAATTAAACTGGCAAAATTATTTATCGCGCAATTCAAACGCAAATTTTTAACGTGTGCAAATTATAAATAAAGTGGACAAAAATTATATATTAACTCTAATTAATCCCAGTTCAATTTTATTCAACGCTAAAATTACCAATTTTATCGTCATTTGCAGTTGTAAAAAAATAATAATTACGACGTTATAAAATAAAAATAAAATTGGAACGATAATTGTTACATTTATATCTCAAGAAAGATTATAATTTACGATAATTTATCTAAGGGTAGCTTCGCATTTTTAATAATTAGATTATTCGATATTAGATTAATTAGTCTATTTAAAATTAGACTCTTTTTTTATAAAATATAGAAATAGATCAATTTCTCAGACTTTTCTAAACACGTCTTCCAATGTATCCGAAGTTAGCCATTGTAGGAAATATCATAAAAATTCTTTTTGTTTTGCGAGAGCTGTGTCCGAGTCAATCGGTCTAATCTACTCAATCATAAATGACGTGTATTGTATTGGACTCGTAATAAAGGTGCATGAAGTTTATTTTAACTCTATCAGCCATATTACAATATGGAACAACCTGTCTAAGAGACATCTAACTCCTAAATTTTCAAATATACTTTTCTCAAAACGCCATTTTGTCTCACAGTTCCCTCCACCATTTGAGCCGCTAATCCAGTCGGATATTAAACGATCCAAAACTACCGACGATGTAACAAAAATGAAAAAAGAAAAGAATCTATGCGTTACTCGATGCAGTCGGATATTAAACGATCCAAAACCATCGACGACGTTACGAAAAAGAAAAACGAAGAAGGAATCTACGCGTTACTGGATGCAGTCGGATATTAAACGATCCAAAACCACCGACGACGTAACAAAAATGAAAAAATAAAGGAATCTGTGCGTTACTCGATGCAGTCAGATATTAAACGATCCAAAACCACCAACGACGTAACAAAAAGGAAAAAAGAAAAGAAAAAGAAAAGGAATCTGTGCGTTCCTCGATGCAGTCGGATATTAAACGATCCATAACACACCTACGCCGTAACAAAAATGAAAAAGTGAAAAGAATCTATGCATTACTCGATGCAGGGCTATTAAACGATCCAAAACCACCGACGACATAACAAAAATGAAGAAAGAAAACGAAATCCACGCGTTACTCGATGCAGTCGGCTATTAAACGATCCAAAAGCATCGAGGACGTTACGAAAAAGAAAAAAGGAAAAGAATCTATGCGTTACTCGATGCAATCGGATATTAAACAACCCAAAACCAGCGACCACGTAACAAAAATGAAGAAAGAAAATGAAATCCACGCGTTACTCGATGCAGTCGGATATTAAACGATCCAAAACCACCGACGACGTAACAAAAATGAAGAAAGAAAATGAAATCCACGCGTTACTCGATGCAGTCGGATATTAAACGATCCAAAACCAGCGACGACGTTACGGAAAAAGAAAAAAGAAAAAGGAATCTATGCGTTACTCGATAGTAACCGAAACGAGAGTCGACAGGATTACGCCTAATCCAACAAATCCTGTGCTCGATAACCAGGAAACTCGGGGCGCTTCCCTTGCTAACAGCGATCCATCCAATTTCAATCACAAAACACCCCACGAAACTCGTTGTTCGCCGATCAATCAACCCTGGCTCATCAATCAGCCGTAATATCTCACCCTCTGGCATCGAGTTAGAGGCGTGAGCCACTCCTCCGTGAAAGGAGACACTTTCGTCGCCTTGGGCTCTCATCACGGCTTAATTAACCGACACAACCAAGCTCCAACAGCTCCTTATCTAACCATAGTCTCTCCCTCTCCTCTCTACGCGTTTTTTTCGCGCTCGCGTGAGATTCAATAATCCGGCACGAGGTCGTCAGAGGGTCACGCGTTGATTAGGCCACGAGACTCATGGGGAAATCGTGATCGGAAAGGGACCACCAGATACCGTGTGTCCCACTTTTGAAAAAGCACAGACACTGTCTCTCTCACGGGGTTAATCCTCTGTGGACGAGAAACCGAGATAATGATACATCCAGTGTATACTAAATAATTAAAAGCAACGAATGGAGGGAAATTTTCCATGCAAAAAATTATTCTTCGTTATATTCTATGCAGCTTTTATTCGAAGAAATAAAGAAATTTCAACGTGTATTATAACCAAAGGGTTAAAAATTTAAATATAATAAATAAAGGGAAATTTTTTTAATTAAAAGGTATATACATCGATGAGGAAATTATATTCTCGCTATATTTCCAAGAAGACTTCGCTCGGAAATATCGACAAATTTCCACGTATATTATGACATTCGTCCCCAGAGGATTAAAAAAACAACGAATCGAGGGAAATTTTCTGAATTAAAAAATGTGGATAACATCGATGACGATAGTTCAATTATTTCTCGCTATATTTCAAGCAGCATTTTCTCTAAAAATTCTACAAATTTCCATGTATATTATAACATTCATCCCCAAAGGGTTAAAAACAACGAATCGTGGGAAATTTTCTGAATTAAAAAATTTATACAACATTGATGACGATAGTTTAATTATTTCTTGCTATATTTCAAGCAGCTTTCGCTGTAAAAAAATCGGCAAATTTCCACGTATATTATGTCATTTGTCCTCAAAGTGTTCTTTCGTCCTTCGCGAGGTTGCTTTCGTTTGCATCGGGGTGGAGTTAGTAGTTAAAGATGGCCGAGCAGGCTGATTACAGCTGGAGAGAAAGAAAGACGATAAATGCACGTCGAATGCAAGTCGATGAAGGAGGAAGAGATACGGTGGAAAAGCTTCGACTTTATCTTTATGGGAAAAGTCTCGGATTTCGTGATGCAACGACTCGGTGATGCATCGAAACGATTTTCAGCGGATTTAGAACGCCGCAGTGGGTCAGACGGCTCGACGAAAATTGATTGGTCAGGAATTTATTCATAATTGATTCGGTTATTGATAGAATTTGAGTTTTAAACCCGTGATGTGCATACGAACTTCTTAGGTTGGGAATAAAAACGTGATTGATTTAAATAAAATTCGAAATTTAAGGCGACGATGTATTTGTATATTTACTCCTTGAACTGAGATAACAATAATTTCTTCGATTGCGAAAATTAGAAACTTATATAGAGCTAAGCTATAATATATCTGATTTAGGGTAAAATCAGAGTAATTATCTGCCCAGATAAAATTGAAGGGACTTTTGGCTCCTAAGTATACTCGAAGCTAATTAAATTTTCGGAATGAAACTATGTTCGAGTCTTTTAAAATTAGTATACCTTTTGAATCACTCAAACTTTTGATAGAATCTAAAACAAACTAGAGTACCAATTTTATTCGCTTCCCTGATAAACGTCTAAGAATATAAATAATAAATTAATCGCGAAAAAAAGAAAGATAAACCGGGTATCTCGAACTTCCATTAATTTGTTTAAAAATGTATGATTCGGTGCCGTCGAGGTAAGATCGGATCTGGAACGCTTAAGATGGAAATTTCGCGGAATAATAAATCAATCGCGACGAGACAATGACCGAGGTACCTGGAATTTCCAAAATTTTCTTTTTAAAGAAATATGAAACGATTCTGTCATCGTAAGATCAAATTTGGAACTCTTGAGATGCGAATTTCGCGAAATAATAAATCAATTGCGACGAAACGATAAACGGGGTACCTAGAATTTCCAAAATATTTATTTAGAAAGTATCAAACGAATCTGTCATTGAGGTAAGATCAAATCTGAAACATTCGGGATGGAAATTTCGCGAAATAATAAATTAATCGCGACGAGATAATTACCGGGGTACCTGAAATTTCCAAAAATTTTTTTTTAAAGTATCAGTCAATTCTGTCATCGAGGTAAGATCGAATCTGAAACCCTTGAAATGGAAATTTCACGGAATAATAAATCAATCGCGACGAAACGATAAACCGGGTACCTAGAATTTCCAAAATATTTATTTAGAAAGTATCAAACGAATCTGTCATTGAGGTAAGATCAAATCTGAAACATTCGGGATGGAAATTTCGCGAAATAATAAATTAATCGCGACGAGATAATTACCGGGGTACCTGAAATTTCCAAAAATTTTTTTTTAAAGTATCAGTCAATTCTGTCATCGAGGTAAGATCGAATCTGAAACCCTTGAAATGGAAATTTCACGGAATAATAAATCAATCGCGACGAAACGATAAACCGGGTACCTAGAATTTCCAAAATATTTATTTAGAAAGTATCAAACGAATCTGTCATTGAGGTAAGATCAAATCTGAAACATTCGGGATGGAAATTTCGCGAAATAATAAATTAATCGCGACGAGATAATTACCGGGGTACCTGAAATTTCCAAAAATTTTTTTTTAAAGTATCAGTCAATTCTGTCATCGAGGTAAGATCGAATCTGAAACCCTTGAAATGGAAATTTCACGGAATAATAAATCAATCGCGACGAAACGATAAACCGGGTACCTAGAATTTCCAAAATATTTATTTAGAAAGTATCAAACGATTCTGTCATTGAGGTAAGATCAAATCTGGAACATTTGGGATAGAAATTTCGCGAAATAATAAATCAATCGCGACAAAACAATCAACAGGGTACCTCGAATTTCCAAAAATTTTTTTTAAAGAAATATCAAACGATTCTGTCATCGTAAGATCGAATTTGGAACTTTTAAAATGGAAATTTCGCGAGATAATAAATCAATCGCGACACGACAATAAACAGAGTACCTAGAATTCCCAAAACTTTTTCAAAAACTCACACGACACGGTAGATCTGTGGTATCTCGAGAGTAATAAGCTCGAGAATTCTGTCGTGAAGTCAAGACCGAATCTAGAACGCTCGAGATCAAAAGTTCGCGAACCCACGACAAACAGTCGCCGAAGATTTTAATTGGCGCGTCTGGCCCAGACCTACTCTCCTCTCTCTCTCCTTTTCTCTCTTCCCATTTATCAGCGTCATCTGATTATCAGTAGTCGGCGGATTAGAAGAGTAAGGAGATTAAAAGGTTCTCCGATGGTCGGAACGCGAAGGAAAATAATGGTAACGTGGAAACTCACCCAGCTTATCTTTTAGGCCGATGCACTGGGAGATGTGTGGAAACTGGAGTATCTTCCGCCATTTTTTACTCTTACCCTTGTTGCTGTCACCACCGCCTGGAAAATAAGGATCGATGAGAAAATTAGCGATAACAGGATCAACGGCAACGCGATTAATCTTGAATAATTAAATCGGAATCAAACGGGGAATTCTTTCTTTCCTCTCTTTTTTTTTTTTTAAATCGACGAACGTGGAACGTCGAAAACAACGTTTAGTTACAAATGTTCAACAATTCGCGGAGGTTGTTAATTATCGATACTGTTGGTACACAGAGGAAAATAAATTGGCGAGGGAACGGTGATTTCCCTGGCTCGGAGCGTTTCAATTATGCAACGGTTCTCGTCTTGCAACCATCCACGCTAATTAAAACTGCAATAAAGGAGCCATTTCTGCGATTCGACGTTGCCAATGTGCTGATAGATCGGAGAACCGTGGTTCAGAAGTTTCGCTTTTAAAATTCGAGACGAACGTTCGATTTCTTGGCGACGACAGTCCAACCAAGGAGAATATTGCACGCGAAATCGTAAAGGTGGATAAAAGCAATTGCTGCAAACGAGACGTCTTTTCTCCTGCAATTTTTCACGTCATTTTTCTTCCTTCGTTATTACTGATACTATCAACATCGTATCGTATGTTATTATATAAGATAGTTTGATTAATTGTCACATGTTCAAAAGAATTCTACGTTGAGATCACGTTATTATTATTCTCATTATCGTTATTTATATAATTCCTGTTGAAACATGTTATTACCATCATTTCGATAATATATTTGCCCAAAATTTTGAAATAATTAATTAGTAAAAATAATTCCAGAGTAAAATTCTCATTGCTATTATTATCATCGGTATTTG
>NIJG01000193.1:1693149-1707664 GCA_002201625.1 Euglossa dilemma
GGGACCATATTTTATCGATTATTTAAAATATAATTTTTAATTATACAGAGGATGTATTAAGCTTAAAAATAGCGGAGGAATAGTAAAGAATGGCATAGTCGTCACAAGAACTAAAGAAAAATTTAACGGTATCGGGTAGGATCGAATAGTATGCATATATTTACCGATTTAATATTTCTTATACGACCCGACTTGCGTCAAGAGAAACGTGACGTTTCAAAATAATCGTCGCTCCTTTTCAGATCGGCAAGTGCAACCAGATCACGTTTGCAACTAACGGTACAGAGACATTTACCGTCAACCTCTGAACCTTCTCATTTTCATGACAAAAGATCGAGAAAAATATCTTCTCCGAGAGAAGGGAGAAGAACGAAGAAAATTAAATATACCTCGCAACGTTAACGAGTTCGATTTATACAGAAAAAGCGTCTCGGTGCTTCATTAACAAGCTGCAATGCTGCAATGGTACATTACCATTTATAAATTTCCTTTAGAAACTCCGCAAGTTTGGAAAAATATTTAATTAACAAGTTGACGCGATATTGCAACATTTCGATTCGACGATGGAAAATTTTAAACAGTATTTTGCAGTTAAATAATTTCTAACGAGTTCGGTAAACGTAGAAAAATATCTTATTACCAACATACTGCAATGTTGTAACATCGTTTCGTTCTATTTAGAAACTTACAGCCGCTTCCTCGATTTCTTATAAATAATGCAACTAGAGAGTCAATTAAATTATTAAAACCCGGTGCCAGCAGGAAATCCTGAATCTATTATCAAGTTATTAATTGCGCAAGTATCTCCAGAGAAACGGAAACGGGATGCATGCTGTCTGCGAACTGAGTCAACTGCGAGATTATCATCCTGAGCGCATCTGCAGGATTTTTTATTAAACCCGAGACCCAAGTATATTAATGGAACTCTAAATGAGAAGTTTCGCACGAAACATCTAAATAATTCGCCTTATTACCATAGTTGCGATACATCGCGTTCGCGAGTTCGTGTAATAAATTATGCGAAGAAAATTACTGGAAAGAAGTCGTAAGGTATAAAAGAACGTGGGTTGAAATTCGAAGAGTTCTTTAAACCGGCACTTTTTCCATCGAGTTTCCGCTCTTATTCATAAAATTCTACGCACGATGCAATTTTCTTCAGAATTTTTAAACTCTCCATACAAAAAAGCCCTTCAGCTCGAGTATTCTCCTGCGTCCCGTTCGGTCCTGATCAAATAAACCTTCCTATACCCTAAAAATACGCGCAACGTTCTCTTTAATATTTTCCCTCGTGTTTCGTCTCTTGCTTCGAAAATTCCACGCGCCACTTTTCCACGGAATGCAATTTTCTTTAGAATCCTTAAATCTCATTCGCGAAAAGAAACCCTTCGCCGTCGTGTACGCTTCTCTTGCACCCCATTCGATCCTCGTCAAATAAACCTTTCCGTACCCCAAGATTCCCAAGGCACGAATCCCTTAGAAACGCCCACGTGAGAAAAAACCTCGAATCAACCCTTCCAACTAATCAAACCGTCCCTCGCTTAACCTCGCTTTTCCACAGCGTGTACGCTTATACCCAAAAGTATTCGAATTCTTACGCTTATCGTGTTCAACGACTGGGATATGTATGTATTTATGTTAAATTTAAATGTTTCAAACAATATTGTATATGTAGTAAGAAGCAAGTTTCAATTCAACAGTGTATAGGATAGCTACGGTAAGTTTATCGTAGATACGGGTCGTGGTGGCGCTAGTGAGTTACGTGGAAATCGTCTTAAGGTTAGTATAAGCAACGGAAGACCAGTCGACGTTATAGCGAAAGTTCTTATTTCTGAATTAACGCGTTCACAGCGAAGTGTGCAAGGACACAACCATACGAGTTTCATTAACTAAATACTAGCTAAAGAATGCATTAACCGAACAAAGTTGACGCGAAATAAAACCACAAATCACGATTTTATTCGTGAAACGTTCACACGCGCTGCTGTTAAAAATATTTGAAAATTGTGAAACGACGTTTACGAATATTAAACGGATATAATAAACGAATATTAAATTACGAATATTAATAAATTAATACTCAACTGCAAACACCGCGTGTTCAAGCTATCGAATAAAAAAAATCTTGTAATACTTTCGAAAGCCGGTAAAAATGGGTAAAGCATCGAGTACTTTCCGTCAGGAGTGTACCGCGAGAGGGTGTGGGGCCCGAAAGAAAATCGTAATCTTTCCGCCTGGCTGACCTTTCATTTCCCACGGTGGTCGGCCGCCCCATAGCGGCCACATTCATGGTGCGAACGACACCCTCGCGGCTCGCAATTAACCCGAACGGGTTTCTTACGTAATTCCTGCAAACGCTCGCCGCATACACACGCGACTATATATTTATAAAGTTCAGCGAGACGATGCGATTATAGGCCCATTGACGTCGTCGGCGCATCACGCGAGCCCATTTACCTACTTCTGTTGTGCCAGCCACGCAACAGGCTCCCTCTCTCTCTCCTCTCCTCTCGCGACGCGGGATGAGAGAGCGCGCCGCCACTACGCTAATTAAAATTCGCCACTTCTTCGAGCCAGCGCCGCGACGCAACCCCGCCGACCAATCGATGGAATCCCCGCTATTCCGCTCCCTGCCTGCGGTTTATCGCATTTCAATCGGATGAAAGGTGGAACACTTCCCCTGCACGGAGATTCCTTCATGGTCGAGGAGGCTCGCCGGGATTGGATCGCGGCTCGATAAGTCCGCCGGAGATTCTGATGGAATTTTCGAAGGGGAGGGCTTGTTTTGTTGTACACCGAATACGTTCTCTCTTTGCTTCTGCGAATTCTCTCCTCCGCGAGCTCCTCCGCAGGTTTAACCCTTCGCACTCGACGATTTTTTCGTCACGCTAATTCAGAGATCTTCTACTAAAAAGTTAACGATATTTTTAAAACGGTAAAGAAAAAATCCTATGAAAATACCACCACGCATCGGCGGGTAATTTTAAATTTCATATATCAATTAACATCGATGTTTAGAATGTGATTAAATGGCAACTGAAAGTCGCCTCTTAAGTGCAAAGCGTTAATCCGCCTGTGATATCTTGATAATTCGAGAACATCACGTTTCTATTATTTCTTTCCGACTTTGAGGTTATGTAACTCGGCTAGAAATTCGGGAAATTATTTTCCGCAACGTAGCGCGTAGCTAGTGAAAATCCGATAAGTAACGCGTGTTTTAACGAATGTTAGAAAGAGTTACGAAACTTTCGCGGATACGGCACGCGATTAAAGCGTGGAATACTGAAAAACCGTCGGCGATACGATCAATTTCAGGAAACTCGACTAATGGATGACACACGAGGTGACTAACGACCTCGAAAAACGGCGACCTAACCTCTTCGAGACACGTCGGTATACGTGGAAACAGAAGTATCGCGATGTGAATCGACCTAACCTAAAAACTGTTAAAGAGATTCCGTCACGCTGGTGTTATATAATCCGGCACCCGGTAATAACTCGCGATGGGAACATAACCTAACAATACAGCGAGCTCGGAACGCTTCCGTCGGCCATGTTCGATCGACAATGGCCAGGAACACACGTCCATCCGGGAGAAACTCATCTCCGATTCAAAACGGAGACGGAGAATTGCTCGAGATGGCTTCGCAGATGGCGTCTTTGTGTATATATACATACACACATATATATATATACACGGAGAACTTCTGTAATCAGTTCATGCGGCCGTGTTAGAAGTTAGACTAATTAGTATTCGGCGCGGTTGGTATCGCGGGACGCTTTAGGTAAAGGAAAGTTTAGCTTCCTTAACGACGCCGCCTAGGGGCCCCGGATGAAATCTGCAATTACCGACGGTGCGCGGGCGCGATCGAGCTCGTGTCAATCCTAGGCGCAGTTTATTGCACGCGATACAAACAGCAAGAACGTAATAACGTAAAGTATGCAGTTTAATTAGGATCCTGCGCGGCGCGGCCTCCCATTAAGCCATTTGCATGTAAACCGTTCGCGCAGAATAGCCTGGACTATACCGGGGTCGTTGCAGTCTCTCTAATGGCGACGTAGTTCCGAGTGTGACGAATAAATATTCCTGGGAATATCGGTAAAGTCGGTAAAATTTTATTAGGTCGTTTCATTATCGATTTATTAGGTCATTTCGTTTCTTTCCCAACAGAGGACCTAATTGTGTTTTTTCACAGCCAACTTCGCACTTCAGCCGCAGAAAAAAATAAAAAGAGAAACGAAATAATTTTTCGAACGACCCAATAGCACACTTTTATTCCACTCCATCAGATTCCGAACCGAAAAGTTTTCAAAAGAATCGATTAAACGAAGTATCGTTTGTGTATACTCGAAGCTAGGGAATTTTGGAATTTAGGTAATACGGGTTTTTATTAAGAACAACTCACTGATTCAGTGCGCTCTCCGGAACAGCATAAAAGAACAAAAAATAAAAAAATAAAATGACTTTCCGAACGACCCAATAGCACACTTTTATTCCATTCCATCAAATTCCATCAGCGAATCGAAAGATTTTCAAAAGCATCGATTAAACGAAGTGTAGTTTGTATATACTCCATGCTAGGGAATTTTGGAATTTAGGTAATACGGGTTTATTAAGAACAACACACTGACCCAGCGCTCTCGGGAACAACTTGCGAAACAATTCGCAAAATCGCTGAATACCGGGAAACTATTTAATTATCCTAGAACCACTCCTGTAGCAAGGACAATTTGGGACACGCTTTATGAAAACTTACCAGCCGTTCGCGCGTGAAATTTACCGGCGGATAGAACCGTCGCGATACGACGATGAAATAGGAAATGTTTCGTGGAATCTGGTTCGTTCGCAACGAAATATCATTCGGGTAATTAGCATTCACCGTTCTCCGATAAATTTCGAAAATTTATACTCGCGTATAATGCAGAAAATGCTCGTATAATTCGGGTAAAATTTCCGAATAATTTTTTAACACCGTTGTACCTTTGCGTTCCAATGTCGTACGAGTAGAGCAGCAACTTTGTGCGTGGTAAAATATTTGATTGCCGTGTATACAGTCGTCTCGCTATCTCAGCGATGCACAAAAGGCGCATTACGGTGTTTCGTATAGCCAAGAACACGTGGCGTAGGAGAGAACAGCGCTGTATCGCAACAACGTAACAAAACAATTACATAAGATGGCGCGGAATGAGTTAGATATAGAACAAGAACCGGAAATTTAATGTCAGTGTTGATGGTACGGAACGTGGGTTTCATATCGTGGAACCGTATCTATGTAGCTCCCGATGCTCGACACAACCTTTTTTAACACGGTTGCAACAGCGGCTCTCAGTCTGATATTCCACGACGTTCTATCGATTTATCGATACGTCGATAAATCGATATCAATTGAAATAACAGCGAGCAACTTTTAGGTTAAGTAATTTTTCTCGATTGCGTCCCTCGATTGTATATTCGACGCAAGAAAGACAATAGTCCACGCAACTCGTGTTGACTCGTATCGATAAAACCTAACCTCTAAGTTGCAACAGAGATTAGATACCGAGATTAATAGAACTTTCGCGAATTGCTTCCTGAAAGATGCAGTAAACTATAAACGATGGTAAGCTTCTTCTTTAAAGACAAACACGCGTGTCTAACTCAAAAAAATGGCTACCATTAAAGAGATAGCGAATAATTTCGTTACCGTTCCGGTAGCAACAGTGCAGCCGGTCGAATGACACAGGTGCCGAGCACCCGAGGTAAAGGTAGGTTAGTACTCAGCGAACAGAGACCGAGGGGGAAAACGGTATGAATAACGTTTGCACAGAGCGCGATTGTCCAGGCGATAAGTAATCGATAAATAATGGCAACTCACCTTCTCTCGCTTTGAGGTACACAGTGTTCGCCACGATATTCTCCAACTCCATCAATTCCAGCTTGATCGAGTTTACGCGGCCGAATCAACGGGGAGAAGCCTTGGGGGCGACGAGCAAGAAGGGGAAGAGCGTAGGCCTGGAGCGGAAGTCCGAACGGCTGGTGAAGTTTTCCGGGGTTGATCACCCTGTCGGGCTGTGGCAGACCAGCTCCCATCTGCGACCCCAGGACACCACCAGGGCCGATCAGTCCCCCTTCACTGAGGACCAAGGACAACAGGAAGGACGCGGACAAGCTGCTGGACGACTTGGTCGAGTCAAGTCGAGTTCGAGGTTCGAGGTCGTCCGGCGTAGGTCCCGCCGTTTCACCAGAGGAACCACCTATCGGAGTCGACTCGGGTTCGTTGGCCCCCTCTTTGCCGGTCAAAAACCGTCGTTTCCCGCCACCGGGTATATACGTGTATATATACACACGTATGTCGAGCGAAGCGTGCACGTCAAACGGGTTACGCGAAACCGGACTTTTCACTTGTCACACTGTAGATTTCCTTGATTCGCGGCGTACGCTGCCAGGGTCAAGGAGCGAGTGGTTTCGGAATGAACACCGGTGCCAGTGGACCTCTTCCGTATCGATCGTGGATCGTGGCATCTACAGCGTCGTGGCCCTTTCTTACCCGCGAAAAAAGAAACGCGCCGGAAGAAGCTTCATGGGGATGCGGCAGTCGGTAAGTCGCACGGGACCGAGCATTCAGAATACACGCCGACTCTCGCTTCTCTTCGTTCCACGCGTTACCCTTCTCTCTTGCTCTTGCACCCGGTGACTGAGGAGGACGACGCCGCTCGGTTGCAGAGCACGTTCACATTGGAAGAGGAGAAACTAGCCGTAATCACGTGCGACGATGCGTCGCTGCTCGCTCGCGTCCCCTTTATAAATATCAGCGGAGATCGTGCACGAGACACGCCGCTAACGATCGCCTGCAATGATTGTTACAACAGCAGATATCCTAGTGGCGCGTTAGCATGCCATCGTAAAAATGTCACGTGTGTTCCGCGGATTCACGTACCGGCACGACACTCGTATGCACGGAGCCACACAGCGCCTTTCACTTTAACCACGGCGCGGGAGATGCCTGCGCATCCGCTAGATCCCTCTTCGCGAATCGTGCCTCCGATCCTCGATTCGTGAATGTCGACAGTGCTGAACACCCACAGATTCGTTTCTTCCTTTCTCCGTTCCTACCGAATCTACCCGGCGTTGTATTACTGGCACGATTTCTCGCGTGTTAGACGCGCGAATTGAATTTTTCTTCCAGAGAGAGACTCTATTCCTCTTCGATTCCTCCTCGGACTTTTCTATTTGCAAATATCCACAGTCTCCTTTCGCGCGGACGCCGCTCCGTGAAGCGTTTAATGTATTCCTCTTTGCATCGATCCCTGATGTACGTTCTGGAATGAGATTTCAGATTGGCCGTGTTATTAGCGTGAAAGGACTCGCAGGCGTCCGCAATGGCGTAGCGAACAGCGCTCGGTCGGCAATTTTTACCAACACACGAGTTCGTCGAAACACCGTGGATAGAATTTTCGAGCGTAACCGTCGCGAACCTAACCTCTCGAAAGGGATAGGACGGCTCGCGATCGAAGGACGATTACCGCACAAAGCGTTTGGCTACGCCACTGCTGGTTTCGGTTAGGGAGGAGGATATCTCGATCGTCTGCCGCGCTCGGTCGTTCGTTTCTTCGCGTGGCGTGAGTGAATTTGAAAAATCACCATGCTCCTCGCGCCTCCGCCGGTTTATCTGCCGCGCGCAACAGACGCACGCACTTATCGTCGCGCGGTCTGCATGTGAAAACCGCCGGCGCGCACATGTGCGTGAATAGTGCGCGCAGCAGGTGCGCTACGGGGATAAAGATAACGATGCGACTAACCGCACCGTCGGCGTAATACCCCGCGCGGTAATCTAATAACTTTTTCCACCGCTCGATTCCTACCGATCCTCTTCTCTCCTTCTCTCTCTCTCCCTCTCTCGCGCGCCTCGGGAACCGGCCATGTATTATGCATGGAGCAGGGAAATTTGTTGCCCATATAAATCGAGAACATAACCTATGTTTTTCCTCGCGACGCCGTTAACGCGAATACTCGAATATCGGAACCCCTATCGCGGTCTTTTTTCAAAATTTATCCAAGTTATCGTTTGCTCCTCTCGATAACGTTTTCATCGTTTTACGCGGATAAATAGAAAGGCTTTTCGTGGAAATAAATTAGATCAACGTTATTTATAGTTTCCATCGGATTTTTAGTACCTCCGCGTGCCTTTTGTACGACCCAGTCACGAATATGGCCGCCGAATGGATTTCCGGCGGAATTAGATTCAAAGTGGATGGATCCTCGTCAAAGTGGTCCTTACGGCTTGCTACATTACACCGGTAAATCCTATTAAACTGCGACGGCTAACGAATGGGTAACCCGACACGGGCTCTAAATTAAGTAACAGGCGAAAAAAGGGGGAAGGTAGGCAGGAGATGGCGGCGGAAGAGGAACAGCGAAGATCGTTAAAGGTTTTAAACAGTTTTTCTTGATGACGCGATTCCGGTACCGCGGCACCGGATTAGGAAGCGGTGAGCAACGACGATAACGAAGGGAAAACGCTAATAATAACAGCGCCGCAAAGGAAACAACGATTATTAACTCTTTTTTTTTTCTGACCTTTCTGTCATCCCGAAACGAGAATCGCTGTTTATCGAGAGCAAAGACTCGACGATGTTCGCGACGGACTCGGTTATCGCCATTTTCAGTACCTCGAGATAATTATATTTTTAAACGACAGATCGACGGTTCAATTACCCAAGCTAGACGTAATATCTCTTTCCGTGTAAACGATCGCACAACCATTTACCGGGAAAAACACCAATCGCGTTAACCCATTTGCATCATCGCTCTGAAAGGAGTCTTCCAAGACTTTCAATGAAATTAAGTGTAACAAACGAACTCTTACTTATATTTGATCCAGAAATTATACACATATTAAAACAACATCATTCTATATGATGCTATAGTATAAATATTTATTCTTTTACACGATGGTGTGATACATAAATTTAAAATAGGCAAGCAACAGATATCGAGTGCGGATTATTCCACTTAATGATGCAAATGGGTTAATCACTGGACAGACTGGACGTTTGTTCGAAGGAAAAAAGCGCCACCGGTGTTTCCGCCCGAGAAACGAATAAATTGCGCGCGCTTCGTAAATAATAAGCTCCCTCTGTCCGCGAAGTTCGTGTCCCTTCGAAACGATGCATTCGCGTAACGGTAACGTTCGACCCCTCCTATTCTCCTTTACCAACCGTCGAAACAATCATCGCGTCGAGAGGAAATAAAATGCCCGTCGCCGGGTTAGGTTAGGAACCGTTCCGAACCAAACTATCCCAGTGATATTTGTTTTCTGTCCATCGGCTCGCAGCGGATTATGTGCGGAAATAGAAACTGCCAATAATCGATCAATCGCGGTGGCCAATGTTCGCATATATATGTACATACATTGATATCTGTTAAAAGCATCCGCGACGTGTCAGTCGGTAATGCGTTTCGAACGTAACGAACGGTGTATCGCAAGCATAACAGGAGAAGGGTGATAGGGAAAGGCAGGAAGAACGAAAAGAAAAGAGAGGAACAAAAGAAAAAAAAAACGAAGAATTGAAGAAGAAAGCGACGGAAAAATGTTTATAAAGAAATCGTAGCGGCGAAAGGGAGAAAAAGAAGCAGAAATTAATTCTTCCGCATCATCGTGAATAGCGGTCTGTTGGACAGGAAGAACCTATCAACAACGCGACAAGAAGCGACAATAAAAAGTCCGACGGCACGCGCGCAGGAAATACGCGACATTATAATACGGAAACGAAGATCCTTTTATCGTGTATACTCGACAAATTGAATAATAAAAAATAGCGCGAATACTTTGTTATTAATTTTCAAATAACCGCTGCGTAAAAATTTACATTCCAAATAAGAATACCTATCAAGTCGTTCGAAAAGTCATTTCGTTTTTTTTTATGCAGCTGAAGTGTGAAGTTGGCTGTGAATAAATACAATTAGGTCCCCTAAATTAGAAAAACGAAATGATTTTCCGAACAACGTAATTAAAATAAATAGAATATTAATTTATTTCTTCCTCGACAAATTGGATAATATTAAATCGTACGGAAATTTAATTTAAATAATGGAAATCGTTATTCCATTCCATCGGATTCCATCAGCGAACCGAAAGATTTTCAAAAGCGTGGATTAAACGAAGTATCGTTTGTATACACCCGATGCTAGGAAATTTTGGAATTTATTAAGAACAACATGCAATCTCTCTAATGGCGACGTAGTTCCGAGTGTGACGAATAAATATTCCTGGAAATATCGGTGAAATCGGTAAAATTTTATTAGGCCGTTCGGAAAGTCATTTCGTTATTTTCCCAACAGAGGACCTAATTTTATTTCTCCACAGCCAACTTCACACTTCATTCGCATAAAAAGAAATAAAAAAAANCACTTCATTCGCATAAAAAAAGAAAAAAAGACGAAATAACTTTCCAAACGACCCAATAAAAAATAGCGCGAATGCTCTGTTATTAATTTTCAAACAACCTCTGCAGAAAAATTTGTATCACAAATAATCTATACTGAAATAAATAAATTTACTTTAATTTAATGTGTAGTTAAATCGCTATCTCTTCGATACGTTCGATAGACAGTCGCGCGATTTGATGAAAAATTTCAACGGCGAATTACCATTGTCAAGATGCAAATTGTTTACCTATATTTGCCGGTTGCTTGCGTCAGAGAGTTAGTAGAAGCGAAAACAGCGAACAATGCATGATCGACGCGTTCCCGAGGAGGATCCTATACCTGGCCGTCGGAGAAAGCGCGGGTTGGGTCTGTGCTTTTCCGGGGACAAAGGGGAATTTTCACGGTAACGGTGGCCCTCGTCGGGTGGAAAAAAAAGAGGAAGACGAGGAGGAAAAAGCACGCGGCCCGTCGACGTGATGCAACAACGCGAAGAGGCGCGGAAAGCTCGGGAATGAAAGGGGCGATTGAATGAGAGACAATGAACGCCGATGGCAGCGCGGGCGAGTTCATTGAAAGGGAGAAGGAACTTTTGCCCGCGAATCGAGACGCATTGTCGAATGGCAGACGCGTGTTTCCCCGGCGGACAGAATGCCTCTTGTGCGCGTGCATCAAATTGAAGAATCAAACAGGGAGAGAGACAGAGGGGGCCCTTTGTCCCTCGTAGACTGGCAACGCTTTCCGTCGCCGCGATTCCAGCGAACAACTTAATTTGACACCATCGGTATTACCCCCGTCTCACTCTAACCTTCTCGCTCGTTCCACTTGCGAGGGAATAATAAAGACCGAACCGCGAGACTCGCACGATATTAACGAGGTGAATAACGCGACGTACACGAAGCGTGATTAATCGAGGAGCACCTGTTCGACCGTGAACTTGCGAACGTTACAGCCGATAAGAAATGGTGACACCCGAAAGCGCGCCGAAATATTCTCGCGATGAAAACGTGACTTCGCTGAGACCGATCACGAGACGCCGGCTCAGAAAATCTGTCACGCGATGTAAACGCGATTGCAACGAGATACACGCGAAGTGTCAGAATATAAGAATTCGTGGAAAGGATAAAAGGATATAGTCGAAGGTAACGAAGGGTGTGGGATTAAACGTCTGGCGTGTTTGACGAAGGGAAAACGGAGAAAGCATCGGAGAAGAAAGGCGAGGGAGAGAGAGAGAGACGCGGTTACCGACGGAGCGTCTCGTGTGCCGCACGTCACGGGCACGAGTCGGTGCGATATCGTTCGGTGAAACACGAGACGGGCGTAAACGATCTCGCGACGCTTTGCAACGGGGTAACAAGCCGGCGGAGAGGGGAAGGGATGCATGTACGGTTTCGGTACACCCGGTATAACGTAACACACACCGATAGCAGAGCACCGCGCGGTCGTAACGGCGACACGAAGAAAGCGCAATGGCCGACCGCTGCACCTCCGCTGGTAGCTTCGATCCTTCCCGGCCACGAGGACGTTTCACACACTTGCTCCAGCTCGTTCGGGGATCGACACACGCGAACGACACGCCTCGCCCGGGTCCCTGAGACTGCTACGACCCGTGGACCTTCTTTTTCCGTTTCACCAACGCAGCCAGGGACGGTTCGTACTGTCCGATCGTATGAACCCGCTGCCACTCGCACCAGACCGCCACGCACCGTCCCGTCCGCTGGATAAAAACCGACTGACTGGCATGCTCCTTCTCGAGTCGCGATGCACCGCCACGGATGAGGAGGTTAGGTGGAGGGGACATGTTGGCACACCGAGGACGCCGCCGCCAGAGGTGCGACAGAGACGCAGATAGACGCGCGGACGACTCCGATTGGGCGTGGTAGACTCCCTAGGCTCCTCTTCGTGTACCGACTGCGGGTGCGATCCTCGCGCCGCCATCTTGCCCAGACAGACAGCGCGCGTAAATTCAAACGCGTTCTACGCGCTCCGTACGTGGACCGTTTATTTTGAAAGCGGTGTAAGTTCATGTTTATTACATCAAATTTACGATAATATATCAATATGTGAAATACATGGACTGTTTATTTTGAAAGCGGTGTAAGTTCGTTTTTTAACCCTTTGCACTCGACTGGTGACTGTTAGTCACTGTGAAATTTTGAAGACCCATATTAATTAATATATAAAATTTAGGATAATATAGCAATATGCGAAATACATGGACCGTTTATTTTGAAAGTAATGTAAGTCCTTTTTTTTAACTCTTTGCATTCTGCTGTCCCCTCTCAGGGGACACTGAAGTTTATTGGTGATTACAGGGAATTAACTTATTCCAGCGCAACTTTTTGAGAAACGTATGTTCCTCTGAAGCTTTTTCTCGAAATGACAGAAGAAATCAAATGAAAATATGGTAAAATTATCAAATTACATATTGATAAATTAAAATAAAAATATGTATACGGTACATAATAAAAATAAAAAATTCACAGTACCGTTTTTGATATATATGCGGTAAATAATAAAAATACAAAATCGCAGTACCGTTTTTAATATGTATGCGGTAAATAATAAAAACACAAAGTCGCAGTACCGTTTTTGATATCTATGCGGTAAATAATAAAAATAAAAAAATCACAGTACCGTTTTTGATATATATGCAGTAAATAATAAAAATACAAAGTCGCAGTACCATTTTTTATATGTACGCGGTAAATAATAAAAATAAGAAATTCACAGTACCGTTTTTGATATATATGCAGTAAATAATAAAAATACAAAGTCGCAGTATCGTTTTTGATATGTATGCGGTAAATAATAAGCATACAAAGTCGCAGTACCGTTTTTAATATGTATGCGGTAAATAAAATAAAAATCGCAGTACTGTTTTTGATATGTGTGTAGTAAATAATAAAAATACAAAGACGCGGTATCGTTTTTGATATGTATGCGGTAAATAATAAATATACAATGTCGCAGTACCGTTTTCGACGCGTAAAGCGATTTCGCGCGGAAACCATCGAGTCATGCTAATTTCCTGCGACTACGGAACGATTGCTCGATAGACGCGACTGGCGATTCGAAAAAGGGAGGAATAAAAGCGTAATATACCGGCGTGGCGCATCGGCTTCCCGTTGAAATCTCCGACGTGCGATGACGCGGCGGGTACCGGGCTCAAAGTGTCGGGTATTTTTCACGCCTTTACGGACCGACTCTAATTTCGATTCTTCCAGCGCCCTCGAAAATTACCCCCGTCGACCGAGTGGAGAAAAAATGAAACAGGCAACCCGGCCCCGCGACGCTTGCAACAATGCATCTGGAGTATCAATCACGTATGTCATTAATGGTTGCGGTTGCGGTTACCAGGCATCGAGAACTATAATTCAACCGGGCCCGTGTATCCGCGATGCAGCGCATTACGCGCAGCAACGCGATTTACGATGTCCATTGTCGCCGACCAGACAAAAACCCGATACATTTTTGCCTCGGAGTACATCGTCTTTTCGTTTCTCCTGCAATTTTGTAATTTATCATCGAGATAAGAAAATCTGCGCCTCGGAAAGAACCGAGAGGAATTCGAGGATGAACTTTTACCACCGTTAACCGTTTGATTGCTCGACCAAACGAACGCTTTTTCGCTTATCTTGTTCCTCATGCAAAAATGCCAAGCGGCGTGATAGAGATTGTAATCTTCGAGTAAATAACATTTGCATTCAAATGTTAGATTAACCCTTTGACTACTGTGGGCGCCTATAGGTGCTCAGAAATTTTGCGTTTGGGATACTGAGAGCAGATATAACGCAAAATTTGATGCAAACGCAGAATTTTTGATTGCGTTTGTGATACTCAGAAGCAGATATAACGCAAAATTTGAGACAAACGCAAAATTTTTGATTGCGTTTGTGATACTCAGAGCAGATATAACGCAAGATTTGATACAAACGCAAAATTTTTGATTGCGTTTGTGATACTCAGAGCAGATATGACGCAAAATTTGATACAAACGCAAAATTTCTGAGCGCCTATAGGGGCACACAGTAGTCAAAGGATTAAAAGGATAAAAAATCTTTATAAGAAAGTTAAAAGACTATTTGATTTTTTGTGCTTTATCGGAAATAT
>NIJG01000193.1:1708259-1745208 GCA_002201625.1 Euglossa dilemma
GTAAATATAACTAATTTTTAATCGAATTTCTTTCTTCTTTTATTTATTTAAACAGCCCTATTTTTTAGTCGAAATAAATTCCAAATAATAAATTTAGAAACGTTAAGGGCTACTGGTAACAAAATTGAAATATAATTCGGACCGCAAAGTGTTATCTTTCCTTAAAACCGAATGATAGGCGTAAAGTCACGCATCGTCAGAAGCCGAGCGTGTGCCGGTTGTCAATTTCATCATCAGCAGCCGAAAGAAGCAACAGAAGAAGCGAAAAATCTCTCCTTGGCACTTAAACAGTTAAATATTCGCTAGTCTCCGCAATTATTGAAACACGCGGCATTCTAGTCAATTTCCTTCGCTTATATACCGATCCATCTCCACTTCCGTCTCCTCGCCGCCATTATGGTCTCCGAATTTACATGCCGATTTATCAAACGACGAACCTCGCAGCGACGCGATCTTTTAATTAAAACGCGATTAACGGATAACTCCGGAAAGTTGCCGGTAATTAGAAGGAAAACGAGATTTCGCGTTGGGAAATTTCTCGTCGAAATATACGGTTCAGAGTCTGAGACTCGCGTGCGTGTAAATTTCGTGAGATTAAGTCCCTCGGCAACCCCCGGGACGGATGGCTCAGATCGGAAGTATGTCAAGAATTTCGCCGTGGGCTGTTTTCGCTAATAGCTGACGATAATTGCCGCGCCGTGTTTGCCACGGTTACGCCGCGAAATGGACCGTGTCAAAAGCGGCCTGTTACTCGAATTATGCGATTTTTTGCCGGCGTCGGTGAGGTCACGATCAAGTGGAGAACGGCGAAAAAGCGGCGCGTTTCCTCGCCGCGACCATATTTTTTTTTTTCTCCTCTCCCGATCCATCGCCGCGATTTATCGACGCTTCGCCTCGCCTCGCGCGTCCATTGATTCCGGTAATTTAATTGCGACAGCTCTTAACCTGATTAATTTCAATCTATACCGCGTCCCTTTTTAATCTCTTTAGCAGACTGAAATACCGCGAGGAATATTCTTCGAGGAATGTTAAGTAGATTTCGCGGAACAGCCGAGGCGAGATGGTTACGTGTGTGTATGTGTGCGTGTGTCTTCATTGACCGGAAGTATTGGATTAAAATTATCGCCGGATCAGGTCCCTTTAACCCATGGTCCAACGAAATTCCGCGATGTTGACACGTATTTCGGATCATTCGCGGTTAAACTCCGCCGTCCTCGAGTCTTCCGCGAACTTTTAATTAATTCCGTTCCCTCGCAAGGATGCGAGATCGAGATTTTCGTTACACTCGGACCTCCACCCTTTAAAATTCGACCCAATTTCTTCCGTTTCCTGTTTCGCCGCTACTCCGATGAGATACTGCTCCACTCGAGCCCCTCGAATTTCCACTCCATCTCTTTCATCTCTTTGAAACTTTGCCGAAACTCTCGAGCGGGAAATCGATCGAAAACGCGGGAAACAAAAATTCGTATCCTCGATGGTAAATTCACGGGTTGCAGGCGAGATATATCTATAGAAACGCATCTTTATTTACGTTAATTTTCCATTTTTTACTGTTTCTATTTGCATCGAGGGTTTAGAGTGAATGGATCTCGGGTTTACGTTTTGATTTTACGACCCATGACTCGCGAAACGTAAAAACCAAAGGACAGTTGATTTTCGAGGAGGAAACGAAAAGGATCATTTTCCGTTTTTCGTTGCTTCTACCTCCATCGAAGGTCCAGAGCCAACGGGTCTCGGGTTTACATGTTAATTTCGCGATCCACGACTAACAAAACGCGAAAGCAACGAATCGAGGCAACGAAAAGGATCATTTTCCCTTTTTTTATCGTTTCTACTTCCATCGAAAATCCAGAGTCAATGAGTCCTGGGTTTACGTTTTAATTTCGCGACTAATGACTACCAAAACGCGAAAGCAACGAATCGATTCAACGAAAAGGACCTCCCGCGAGACTCCTCGATTAATAAACCATATTCCGCTATATCTATCGACGTGTTTTACTTTCCCACAAACGCGTTTCCCTTGTGTCAACCCTGTGATCCTCGCCGGTGCACCTGGAAGTGTCGGAAGAGCCGAGAACCAGGCCGCAATTCCGACGTGGCCAGCGTGAAACGCGGTTTCATACCCGAGGATCGTTAAATCGGCCCGTGTTCGATTTCCACGTTGCTTTTTGGCGTATAAACGATCGGGCCCCGGGTATAACTATTGTGCAACCAGCAACGATACGAGACCGGTGTATCGAGTAACGAGAACCACGTTCCTCCGGCCGCAGAGGCTTTCTAAGCTGCGGATCTTTTTCTTTCCAGATCGAATTGCCCTGGTCCGCGGCCGAGACCGACGACGCACAGTTCTCTCTCTTGGATTCGTGCCGGAAAAAACCGCTGTGCACGCTTCTGGCCATCCTCATCGCCGATAAGGAATCCCCCGGGCGACGTTGCGCCGATGGAATTCGAAAAATTCACGCCGAAACGGACGAAACGCGGCCATTACCGCCCATTCCAGGGATTACGATTGTAGATTGCTTCCGGATACCGTCTCTCGTTTAACTTCGTGGTATGGTAAGGACGAATTTTAAATCTGTGCCTCGAAATCTCTCTCTCTTTCTCTAGAGTTAGTGATGAATGGAATTAATAGGAACGGGACAAGTCCGGTGCAACTTTTTCCATTTTCTTGGACGTCTCAGTTACTGGGACAGGGTTTAACGCTGGTTTTAACGCTGTTGTGGATGAAAAGACAGGGAAACGTTTCAATAACGTGCTTAAATTCTCAAACATTTCGTAACTTACTTGCAGATAAGTTCTATAGAGGTATTTCCGATTGTTCGTGGTGATTATTGTTGCGGAGAGATTGGAAAATTTGCAAATTTATTTTGAGGCTTCGACCTCACTATTGCACTATACTAAACACACTATATATAAAATTTACTTTCTTCTTAAAGGTACTTCTTATCTAAGTATCTAGTAACTATGTATCAACAAACATCTGAATCACGATTTAACAGAGATTGGAAAATTTGCAAATTTATTTCGAGGGTTCAAATTCACTGCTACGTTATACTAAATGCACTATGTATAAAATTTACTTTGTAAAAGTACTTCTACATAAGATACTTCTCTAGATTTTAGTCAACTATCTACCAACAATCATCCGAATCACGATCCAACAGAGATTGGAAAATTTGCAAATTTATTTTAAGGCTTCAACTTCATTGTTGCACTATACTATATACACCATATATAAAATTTACTTTTTAAAAGTACTTCTTTATAATATACTTCTCCAGATCTTAGTCAACTATCTACCAACAATCATTCGAATCACGATCCAACAGAGATTGGAAAATTTGCAAATTTATTTTGAGGCTTCAACTTCATTGTTGCACTATACTATATACACCATATATAAAATTTACTTTTCAAAAGTACTTCTTTATAATATACTTCTCCAGATCTTAGTCAACTATCTACCAACAATCATTCGAATCACGATCCAACAGAGATTGGAAAATTTGCAAATTTATTTTGAGGCTTCAACTTCATTATTGCACTATACTATATACACCATATATAAAATTTACTTTTCAAAAGTACTTCTTTATAATATACTTCTTCAGATCTTAGTCAACTATCTACCAACAATCATCCGAATCACGATCCAACAGAGATTGGAAAATTTGCAAATTTATTTTGAGGCTTCAACTTCATTGTTGCACTATATTAAATACACCATATATCAAATTTCCTTTTTTCTTAAAGATACTTCATATCTACCTAACTATCTGCCAACAAACATCTCAATCACGATCCAACAGCGACTATAAAACAAAAAAAGGATACGGAGGATTACTTCAACTTGCAGAACGTTTTGCAAATTCTGTCGCGAATACGGTAGAAAATAACAGAAGGTAAAATAAGGAAGTTAAACAGCTTGTACTTGGAAGACGTTTCAGCGCCATGATGGTGAGAGAATGGCGGAGGTGGGATTCTTCGCTGGTCCCATGGTCCCATAGTCCCATTCATGGTTTCCGAGTAGAGAAGGAGGAAGAGCAGAGATGGAGCAGAGATTGGAAGACCGCGAAGACGAGGGAAATAGGAAGGGAGGCTGGAAAAAGCGATCTGCCATGTGCGGCGCTGATCCACTGCGTAACACTCGAGATCACGACGCTCGTCTTACAACTGGAGCAAATATATTACATCGCGTGATCAGAGGCACGCATCAGTAGCCTGTGGTACGGTAAACGAAATACACGTGCGGTGATTTTAGTCCCGAACGACGTTACTCCGCGAGAAAGTTACAACTCTGTGCCGATCCTGTGGATAAGCAGCGACGATTTTCTTCGGAACACCCGAAATTCGCCCAATTTCGATTACTGGTAACGAAGCAGCGTCCATTTCCTTTGATAGAAGTGAAATTCTCCCAATTTCGATTATCGGTAATTAAGTAGCGTCGATTTTCTTTGATAGAAGTGAAATTCTGAAAATTTCAATTACTGGTAATTAAGCAGCGTCGATTTTCTTTGATAGAAGTGAAATTCTGAAAATTTCAATTACTGGTAATTAAGCAGCATCGATTTTTTTTTAAGAGAGGTAAAATTCTCCAAATTTCAACTATCGGTAATTAAGCAGCGTCGATTTTTTTTGAGAGAGAGGTGAAATTCTCCAAATTTCGATTATCAGTAATTAAACAGCGTTGATTTTTTTTGAAAGAGGTGAGATTCTCCAAATTTCGATTACCGATAATTAAACAGCACCGATTTTCTTTGGAACAGGTGACATTCTCTAAATTTTAATCATTGATAATTAAGGAGCGTTGATTTTCTTTGAAAGAGGTGAAATTTTCCAAATTTCGATTATTGGTAATTAAAGGGCGTTAATTCTCTTTGATAGAAGTGAAATTCTCCCAGTTTCAATTACAGTGATTAAACAGTATCGATTTTTTCTTTTTTCTTTTTGAGAGAGAGAGATGAAATTCTCCAAATTTCGATTACCAGTAATTAAACACCCTTGAATTTCTTCGAGAAAGATGAAATTCTCCCAATTTCGATTACCAGTAATTAAACAGTGTCGATTTTTTTTTTCCAAAGAGCTAAAATTCTCCCCACTTCAATTCCAGCAATTAAACACTCTTGATTTTCTTCGAAATAGATAAAATTCTTTCAATTTCGATTACCGGCAATTATTCACCCTTGATTATCTTCGAGATAGATGAAATTCACCAATTTCAATTACAGCGATTATCTTAACCGTAGCCAGAGAAGAAGAGTATTGCGAATCGCGTGGAAGAGACTAAAGGAATGAACAGTGAGTGAAAGAATCGCGCGGCGAATAGGGATTTCAAGGATTCTTGTTCGAGCATGTTCGACGCGAGCTGCTATTGGTAGACGAGGAACGAGATGAATTGGAAGGTCGTGATGGTCGGTTTGCTGGTGACGTTGACGCTGGTGGACGTCTGTGCAGCGGATAACGGCACCTGGGACAAGATTCGCGAGAAGAAGGCGCGGATAGTGAAGAAGTTGAAGAAGGACTTCCGGAAATTGAAGAAGCAAGAAGGCGCGGTGAAGCTAGTGGGCGGCGAAAATGGCGGCCACGAAGGTAACGCGAAGTTTTAACCTCGAGAATTCTGGTCGTCTGGCATCCCTCCATTCGCGGATAACGATCTTCCGAGAGGAAGAAAAGGAACACTCGTTTACATTCCTTTCTTCGTGTTTGAACTTGCAAATCGCAGAGAGTTGGATTTAATATTCGTGGAATTTAAAATTCCCGCCTCCTTCGCTGATCTTTCGTTTTACGATGTCTTGTAATTAGCAATTTTCGTTTGCGAATTTTTATTATTCTATAATCGAGTTTACTTGTATTATTTAAAGAGAAAATTTAGTTGTTCGATGATTCTTAAGGTACAGTTTGAATTTATTTATAGCATTTGCGATGCAAAATTGGAAGTTCGTTTTGAAATTTCAAATTGGCGCGTATCGAAGTCACCGATTTCATCATCTAACAATATTTTTCAAGCATTTTTAACTTTTATTAAACGAGTTTTAGTCGAAAAATTTGGATTTACTTGCTATCTTACCATCGCGAGAAAAATAAAATTCGAGGTTCGTTGTTAAATTGAAATTTAAATCGATCATTGTAAAATTTGAAATCGGCACGTTTCGAAATCACCGATATCGCATCCAACGATAGTTCTCAAGCATTTACAATTTTTATTAAATGATTTCTAGTCAAAAAATTGCGATTTACTTGCTATCTTACCATCGCGTGAAAAATAAAATTCGAGATTCGTTATTAAATTGAAATTTAAATCGATCATAGTGAAAATTGAAATTGACGCGTCTCGAAATTACCGATCTCGCGTCCAAAGATATTTCTCAAACATTTCTAATTTTTATTAAACGATCTTTAGTGGAAAAATTTGGATTTACTTGCTCTCTTACCATTGCGTGAAGGATAAAATTCAAGGTTCGTTGTTAAATTTGAATCTGGCGCGTTTGAGAGATACCGATCTTGCTGCCGACGATGTTTCTCGATTAAAATAAAAGGCTGCTAGCGACTGGGATAGGAATTGACGCAAATGTTTGGCGTAAAAACGGGTCTTACGTGAAACGTCGCGGTTTTATCAGCCGTTTCTCGCGTAACTTATGCAATGACGATTAAAAAGGGGTCAACTCGAGGATGATTTATGTCAATGACTGTGTGTCAGAGTAGTAAACGTCACGTAGGCAGAGATCCGCGAGCCACGAGACGGGATGGCTACCGTGAAATTGGACCATAAAACAGGATAGAATCCGTCCCAGACGTTCGCATGTCAATTTTTATTACCCTCCATTGGATATTACATTCCGACCAAACCCACTCCCCCTCCTGTTTCCTCCATTTTACTCCCATGTCCGAACGTTTCTTCTCTATTTTCCCTGGAAAACGGTTAATCTTCCCGGCCATTCACGTTTCTTCTCGGAACCGAGTCATATAGATCCACCGACTCGTCTTTCAGTCCTAGATTCCCTCTGATTTCTCTAATTATTCCCATCGCTCATCCCAATTTCCAAAATTTACAACCCAAATCGCTATCAAACGCGTTAACAATCGCAGAATAATATCGATATTTCCAGTATACAATAGAAAGCATTTTCTTAAAATTAATTAGCTTAATTTACAACCCAAATCGGTATCACACGCGTTAATAATCGCAGAATAATAAAGATATTTCCAGTATACGATAGAAATCATTTTTTAAAAGTAATTAATCTTCTGATGATTCAGAATTCTGATTTGTAATATTACGTCATCTTGTGGCTAGCTAATTCCAATTAACGGTTAATTATACCCAATAAATAGTAAGATACCGTTTCGTACCAATAAATAAAAGAACATCACCAACTAAATATCTCAAATATTTTAAAATCCAATTTTCTTACAAAACAGATTGTATCTACTGATTTCAAAGTCTCGCTTAATTAACAAAACCTAATTGTTCACTGTGTCAATAATTACGAAAGTAGCCCAAGTCTCCCACGTTTGTCAGAAAAATTTAATCACGACGAAATCACATGCTGGATCTAATAATTTATTTGCCAATTTTTCAAAAACAATTTCAACCAAAAAACTCAATTCAGTACAAAACAAACTACCAAATAATTTCTTCCAAACCTTCAACATTAGATATATTCTATTCTACTTTAATAATTAACGACACAAACTGTATAATTTTAGCAAAAACGTCCCCATTTCGAAATTCTTCCATGCAAAAGAATTTATCCTTTCCTTCTGCTCAAAAAAAAAAGATAGAAAATATTTAAATTTGCATCCAACACAATCGCAAAGAGGTCCCAATTTCGAAATACTTTCACGCAAAAGAATTTATCCCTTCCTCCTTCTCAAAAGAAAAAAGAAGGAAAAAATCCAAATTTGCATCCAATACAATTGCAAAAAGGTCCGCATTTCGAAATTCTTGTATGCAAAAAAATTTATCCCTTCCTCCAGCTTAAAAATAGAAAAAGAAGAAAAATTTGCATCCAACGGAAGATCAGCGATACAACCGATGAATTATCACAGCAACCCCATAAACCCCATAAACTCNATCCAAATTTGCATCCAATACAATTGCAAAAAGGTCCGCATTTCGAAATTCTTGTATGCAAAAAAATTTATCCCTTCCTTCTTCTCAAAAGAAAAAAGAAGGAAAAAATCAAAATTAACATCCAACACAATCGCAAAGAGGTCCCCACTTCGAAATTCTTCCATGCAAAAGAATTTATCCTTTCCTCTCGTCCAAAAAAATAAAAAAGAAAAAGAAGAAAGAGGGAATAAATCAGAATTTGCATCCAATACAATCGCAAAGAGGTCCCCATTTCGAAATTCTTGTACGCAAAAGAATTCATCCCTTCTTCCTTCTTAAAAGTAAAAAGAAGGAAAAAATCAAAATTTGCATCCAACACAATCGCAAAAATGTCCCTATTTCGAAATTCTTGTACGCAAAAGAATTTATCCCTTCCTCCAGCTTAAAAATAGAAAAAGAAGAAAAATTTGCATCCAACGGAAGATCAGCGATACAACCGATGAATTATCACAGCAACCCCATAAACCCCATAAACTCTGCCATTAGCCAGACACGCGGACGACCGGAAAACAGCGCGTGTAAGCTGATAATTCGATTGGTTACGCAGGAAACGTGGAAATACTTCACGACGGGAAATGGGGCAGCGTGTGCGACGACGAATGGGATTACTTGGAGGCCAATGTGGTTTGCAGGCAATTAGGCTTCGACGGTGCAATTAAACCGACGGCGAACGGTCACTTCGGTCAGGCCAGAAGTGAGATAATATTGTCTCTTCGTTCCAGCCAATACTCCTCTCTCTCTTTCTCTTTCTCTCTCGACCATGTGAACGCGAAATAAATAGGATCGTTTCCGTTCCGAAGGCACGGAGTGGATCAGCTGCGATTATTTCGGGGTCAGGGTGCGGGCAAGTCCAACAGTGGCGACACCCCTGAGTTTTCTCGTACAGTAAACGACAAAAGTATCAGATACAATGAATACTCGGAAAATTTCGGATAATTTCTGACGTAAGAGTCGGGAGAAAATTAAGAAATCTTTTTTAACTTGTTTCGAGTAACCATAGATTTATTAGAGTTGATATAGATGGGAAATTCGTAAGCTAGGTTTTAGATAATAAAGTATTTTTTGTTTTTGATGCCTCGAGTTAGATGGTTCGAAGCTAGGTTCTAGATAATAAAGTATTTTTTGTTTTTGATGCCCCGAAAAATAAAGCACGAATTTTGAAAAATAATGTTAGAACATGGGTCTATAGATAAAGTTTCATAAAATCGGAGAACGATGGATAAAAAGATTCTAAATTATACCATACGTGTTTCCTGTATCGATTTATTTTTGCGACAAAATTAATATTTAATATTCAAATGGAAACTAAACTAGGTTTTAGATAATAAAATATTTTTATTTTTAGTGCGTCGATTTTTGACAATTTTTACGCGACAGTTAACAATCGTGCTTTACCAAAAAAGATCCATATAATAAAAGGATAACATCATTGATTTCCCCAGAAACAAAGTATAAATTTTGGAAAATAATTGTTAGGACATGGACCTATACTCAAATAACGTTTCAAAAAATCGGAAAACGATAGATAAAGAAAAAGATTCTCATACTGTATCGATTTACTTTTGCGACAAAATTAATATTTAATATTCAAATGGAAACTACTAAGCTAGGTTTTAGATAATAAAGTATTTTTATTTTTGGTGCTTCGATTTTTGACAATTTTAACGCGGTAGCTAACAATCGTGTTTTATCAAAAAATATCTATATAAAGAACAGATAACACCATTTATTTCCCAAAAAAACAAAGTATAAATTTTGGAAAATAATTATTAGGACATGAACCTATACTGAGATAACGTCTAAAAAAATTGGAAAACGATAGATAAAGAAAAAGATTCTCATACTGTATCGATTTACTTTTGCGAGAAAATGAATATCTAATATTGAAATGGAAACCGCCTTTGGTCGATACTGTTGGGCTTTCTTGCGAACATAAATCGTTCATCCCTCTGTCAAGCCTGATCCTTTTCGCGATCACAATGGAGAAATTAATCCTTTGCGGTTCCACGTGTGTACCTCTCTGATATCTTCTTTTCCAATCGAGTCTCCCTCCAGTCCTTTTTCTCTCTCTTTTTTTTTTTTTTTTTCAGCGGCTAGTACTCGATTAATCGCAGTCCGGATTTAACGTGCATCTGATTTCGGTGGATAGCGTAGTTTATTACGGAACTTTGCATCGGGGCGCAAAAGACTCGAAATAATCCGATAGTCGATAGGTTAATCTAGCGTGAACGCGAGTGCACTCGTATATCCAGCTAGACAAGGCGTATCTTTTCACCTGTTCCTTTTAATCGGGGTCAGATCGACCCCACCTTGCTGGTCACGTGAAAACCGTTCCACCCTGTTGGACGGGGTGTTAAAGTGGCGAGAGCCTCTTCCATTCTTTCTCCCCGTTTTCACCTATTCGAAGAATATCACGGGGACCGTCGATGGTCTGGAATTATCGCGAAAAGAAAACTCCCTGGCCAGATCGTTATTTTCGGTTTCAAACCGGAACAGGATCATTTTCCGATCTCGTTCATCGAGGTGGCGACGAAACTTAGAAATTGTCTCGTAAAGAACAATCACAGATAATTGGAAACTTTCATGGTTCGAAATTTTCTCGACATTGATACTTCTGTGATTTCTCGATTAAAGTGATAATTGGAGAAATAGAAGACATTTATAGATAGTTGGAAATTCTTAGTGTTGAAAATTCTTCTCGATATTGATACTTCTATGATTTCTCGATTAAATTGGTAATTGGAAAAATCGAAGAAATTTATAGATAGTTGGAAACTCTCAGTGTTGAACATTTTCTCGACATTGATACTTCTATAATTTCTCGATTAAATTGGTAAAGGGAAAAATCGAACAATTTCTCCGTTTATTTTTAATTTAGAATTTAGAATTTCTCAGTTGAATTGGTAATTGGAAAAATCGAAGAATTTCTCCGTTTATTTTTAATTTAGAATTTAGAATTTTTCAGTTGAATTGGTAATTGGAAAACTCGAAGAAATTTACAGATAGTTGGAAACTCTCACGGTTCAAAATTTTCTCGACATTGATACTTCTACGATTTCTCCATTGAATTTGTAATTGGAAAAATTGAATAAATTCAAATAGTTGAAAACTCTCAGTGTTGAAAATTCTTTTCGACATTGATACTTCTATAATTTCACCATTGAATTGGTAATTGGAAAAATCGAAAATTGAAATCGAAATCGAAAAATGGATAAAGTCGAAAAATTGAATCGGTAATTGAAGAAATTAGCGAAACATCGCGTATTCAGCACCTATAGGATAGAAAAGAGAATTTTCCAACCAACACCCAAAGTTTTTCAAAGACTTGGTAGAATAAAAAATTCCGTGACAGGGTCACAGAGAAGTTCGCAGGATCGTAGACGGGTTATCAGGGCTGCAAAGTGATTTACAGGATTGTAGAAGGTTCACAGGGTCGCAGGAAGGATCACAGTGTCGAAGAGAGATTTACAGACTCCCGGAAAGAATCCACGGGGCTGCAGAGAAATTCTCTACATTCTAGACGGCTTCACAGGGTTGCAGAAAAATGTACAGGCTTATAGAAAGTTTCACAGGGTTGCAGAAAGGATCACAGCTCTGCAGAGGCGTATATGAAACTGTAGAGAGGTTTACAGGATTGTAGAGAGTTTCACAGGGTTGCAGAAAGGATCACAGGTCTGCAGACCTATTCACAGGATTACAGAAAGGTTCGCAGGGTTGCAGAAAGGATCACGGGTCTGCGGATATATTCACGGGATTAAAGAAAGGTTCACAGGGTTGCAGAGAGATTCGCGACACGTAAAAATTTCGAAAAATTCGTTTCACGCGTTCCTCAACCATAAGACAAGAAGGATCCATAGAATTTCCCAATGATTCGGTACCGTAAAGGGTTGCAGATATATTCACGGGATTAAAGAAAGCTTCACAACGTTGCAAAGAAATTCCTGACACGTATAAATTTCTAAACCCTCGTTTTCACGCGTTCCTCAACCCTAACACGATAAACACCCATAGAATCTCTCGTTGACTCGGTACCGCAAAGGTTGCAGAGAAATTCATGACACGTAAAAATTCCTTAGCTTCTCCAAACACTCGTTTCATGCGTTCATTAACCATAACATAAGAAAACTCCATAGATTTCTCGATGATTGGGTGGTACCGCGAAGGGTTGCAGAAAGGACTACAGGTTTGCAGATATATTCACGAGATTAAAGAAAAATTCACAGGGTTGCAGAAAGATTGACGACACGTAAAAATTTGCAAACCCTCGTTTCACGCGTTCCTCAACCATAAGACAAGAAAGACTCATAGATCTCTCGATGATTTGGTACCGCAAAGGATTGCAGATATATTTACGAGATTNGTTCCTCAACCATAAGACAAGAAAGACTCATAGATCTCTCGATGATTTGGTACCGCAAAGGATTGCAGATATATTTACGAGATTAAAGAAAACTTTACAAGGTCGCAAAGAAATTCCCGACACGTAAAAATTTTCAAACTCTCGTTTTCACGCGTTCCTCAACCCTAACACAATAAACACCCATAGAATCTCCCATTGACTCGTTACCGCAGAGGGTTTCAGATATATTCACGAGATTACTAACAGCTTCACAAGATCGCAAAGAAACTCCCGACACGTAAAAATTTCCAAACCCTCGTTTTCACGCGTTCCTCGACCCTAACACGATAAACACCTATAGAATCTCCCGTTGACTCGTTACCGCAAAGGGTTGCAGAGAGGTTTGGAGGGTTAAAGTCCTGGCCAGGGGAGAAAAGCGGGATGAAATGGTTGCAGGAAGATACTGGATGGACAACGTGTATTGCGAGGGGAGCGAGGAGGAGCTGTCGAAATGCCGGTTCGACGGATGGGGTGCTTCGGACTGCGAGGGCAGCGAGGCAGCCGGTGTAATTTGCGCTCGCGACCAGCTGCAGGAGGAAGAGGACGGGTCGAGGTGGTCGAAGCCGAAAAGGAAGCCGGAGAAACGGAGAATCAAGGATATCCATCAGCAAGGAGTGGCGATAAGGCTGGCCGGAGGCCGTGTCCACAACGAAGGCAGAGTCGAGGTCAAGCTAGGGAATTCAGGTAAGGCATATCGCAGATTTATTTCCCCAGACTTCGGTCTTCTCTAAATCCCTCTCTCCTTTCGGCTTCCTACTTTTTCTCCCTAGTTATATGACGAGTTTTAACGTTGACTCCGAGTATAGTCTCGGAG
The DNA here is from genome assembly GCA_002201625.1 of Euglossa dilemma. Taxonomy (NCBI): domain Eukaryota; kingdom Metazoa; phylum Arthropoda; class Insecta; order Hymenoptera; family Apidae; genus Euglossa; species Euglossa dilemma. The sequence goes on from NIJG01000193.1 coordinate 1,721,586, forward strand.
AGACTCGGCAATCTTTCGGTCACTGACTCCTCTTCTCGCCAAATTACCACTGTATAAATTTATCGTTCCACAGGGAAGATAAACGTGGCGATTTTTTGAAATTCTAGTCTTTTTCTTAAGTCGGGTTTTAAACAGGCGAGGTAGGTGTTTGATGGAAGTATTTTGGGGCAGTTGAATAATGAGTAAATAAATTTATGGTTCCATGGAGAAGATGGTAAATGTAGCAATTTTTATAAATTCTAGTCTTTTTGTTAATTTTCTTTTTAAATATGTCACTTAGGTATTTGTCGGAAAAATTTTGGGACAGTCGAATATCGGGTAAATAAATTTATGGTTCCATGGAGCAGATGGTGAATGTAGCAATTTTTTGAAATTATAGTCTTACTGTTAATTCGGTTTTTAAATATGTGACTTAGGTATTTGTCAGAAAAATTTGAAGTTAGTCGAATATCGGATAAATAAATTTATGGTTCCACAGAGAAGATGGTGAATGTCGCAATTTTTTGAAATTCTAGTCTTTCTGTTAATTCGGTTTTTAAATATGTGGCTTAAGGATTTGTCGGAAAAATTTTGGGTCAGTCGAATATCGGGTAAATTATTTTATGGTTCCACGGAGAAGATGGTAAACGTCGCAATTTTTAGAAATTCTAATCATTCTGTTAATTCGGTTTTTATATACGCGAGTTGGATGTTTTGTCGGAAAAATTTGGAGTTAGTCCAATACCGGATAAATAAATTTAAGATTCCTCAGAGAAGATGGTGAATGTTGCAATTTTTTGATTTTTTAGTTTTTTTGTTAATTCGGTTTTTAAATATGACAGGTATTTGCCGGAAAAATTTAGGGTCATTCGAATACTGGATAAATAAATTTATCGTTTCACGGATAAGATGGTAAATGTTGCAATTTTTCGAAATTCTAATCTTTCCATTAATTCGGTTTTTGAACAGACGAGTTAAGCATTTGTTGGAAAAATTTTGCGTCAGTTGAATACTAGGTAAATAAATTTATCGTTCCACGAAAAAAATTTTAATTGTCGCAATTTATAGAAATTCTAATCTCTCTATGTCACAACTAATATCCCAACTTCCAAAAATTCTTATTCGTTCGTTAATTAGCCTACAAACCATCGGAAAAAATTGCGCAACTCAACTGTACCCTAATGAGAAGTAACATAAAACTAATTACACAGAAATATCGTAACTGTACATGTAGTAGTCAAATCTTCTAATGACATCAGTCATATATTTCCCATCAGAAACAATCAACAACTACATTCCCTATTGAAACAATATTAACCTTCCACTTCATTACCGTCATTCCACAGCTATCGCTGGCTATTAAATCACAAAATTACTCGCAAAAGTGGAATAAAAGTCTCTGAAATCTCAGAAAAGTCTCTGCATACACAGTCGAAGGTCTCCTTTTTAAAGCTTTCGTCGTTTCGCGCTTCGTACCTCTGTAAAGCCCGCGAAACTCAACGTTTCATTTGGAAAAAACCAACATTTATCTATCGGTAACTTTCATGTTATCCTGTAATCCTACTTTCCTAAAATTAACGCTAGGTTTACGGGGTTTTTTGTATACCTTTTTCTACGGACACCCGTCAGATTTTGGGTAAAGGAAACCACATATTTTCTTTAACACTAGATTTACGGGACCCGTCAATTTGACGGGTGAGTTACTCCAATTATACAATATTAATAGATTTAATCAACTTATATTAACTTTGTTAATATCGTAATTGTTTTCAAATTAAACTCATAGTCTTATTTTTTAAGAAAATACGTAGTTTTCTTTACCCGTAAATTTGACAGGTTTTCATAAAGATAGGTATTCAAAAACGTCCGTAAACCTAGTGTTAAAAAACAAACGATGGGTTTAATTTGAAAACAACCGCAATATTAACAGACTTAATTTAAGTTAATTAAATCTGTTAATATCGTATAATTGAAGCAACTCATCCATCAAATTCACAGGTCCCGTAAATCTAGTGTTAAGCTTCCTACGATAGTTATTATCGTTTATTCGAATTCAAGCTATTGCATTAGAACGAATGGTCAAGTCACCTCTCGAGTGCAAAAGGTTAAAAATCGGCCAACAATTTTTATTACACACCCAAGCTCGCCAATCTCGCGGAATTCGAGGGGAGGGGAGAGAATTGGGGAGAAAGCAGAGAAAAAGGGGGCCAGTGAGGTAACATTATTTCAGATTGGGGTGTTGTCTGCGGTGATGGTTGGTCCCTGTTCGAGGCCGCGGTGGTTTGCAGGCAATTGGGCCTGGGTTACGCCTCCGACGCCGTTCAGACGAACTTTTTCGGGGGCCAGAAGATACCTATGGCCATCAGCGGGGCACAGTGTCACGGGGATGAGAGCAGCCTGATCGACTGTCTGCACGACAAGCCTCTCGATTGTCCAGGTAGGAGAGACTCTCTTCTAACCAACCGAATCTCTTGTTCCCGTAACGAGAAACGCGGTGGAACGGCTCGGATTCCCGGTTTCCTTCCACCGATTAACGAACCGAGGCGGTAGTTTTGAATTCTGAACTTTGAAATTCGAACTTCAAAATCGGGGGATGTTCGCTGAGATGAAATTTGAAACGAGAGATCGACGGAGTTTCTTTTTAACACTAGGTCTACGGGACACGTGAATTTGAAGGGGGTTTGCTGCAATTATACGAGATTAATAGATTTAATCAACTTATGTTAAGTTTGTTAATATCGTGATTGTTTTTAAATTGAACTCATGGTCTTATCTTTTAAGAAAATACGTAGCTTTCTTTACCCGTGAATTTAATGGGTGGGTTGCTGCAATTATACGATATTAATAGATTTCATTAACTTATGTTAAGTTAGTTAATATCGTGATTGATTTTACATTGAACTCGTGGTCTTATTTTTTAAGAAAATACGTAGCTTTCTTTACCCGTGAATTTGATGGGGGGTTGCTGCAATTATATAATATTAATAGATTTAATCAACTTATATTAAGTTTGTTAATATCGCGATTGTTTTTAAATTGAACTCATGGTCTTATTTTTTAAGAAAATACGTAGTTTTCTTTACCCGTGAATTTGATGGGGGGTTGCTGCAATTATATAATATTAATAGATTTAATCAACTTATATTAAGTTTGTTAATATCGCGATTGTTTTTAAATTGAACTCATGGTCTTATTTTTTAAGAAAATACGTAGTTTTCTTTACCCGTGAATTTGATGGGGGGTTGCTGCAATTATATAATATTAATAGATTTAATCAACTTATATTAAGTTTGTTAATATCGCGATTGTTTTTAAATTGAACTCATGGTCTTATTTTTTAAGAAAATACGTAGTTTTCTTTACCCGTGAATTTGATGGGGGGTTGCTGCAATTATATAATATTAATAGATTTAATCAACTTATATTAAGTTTGTTAATATCGCGATTGTTTTTAAATTGAACTCATGGTCTTATTTTTTAAGAAAATACGTAGTTTTCTTTACCCGTGAATTTGATGGGGGGTTGCTGCAATTATATAATATTAATAGATTTAATCAACTTATATTAAGTTTGTTAATATCGCGATTGTTTTTAAATTGAACTCATGGTCTTATTTTTTAAGAAAATACGTAGTTTTCTTTACCCGTGAATTTGATGGGGGGTTGCTGCAATTATATAATATTAATAGATTTAATCAACTTATATTAAGTTTGTTAATATCGCGATTGTTTTTAAATTGAACTCATGGTCTTATTTTTTAAGAAAATACGTAGTTTTCTTTACCTGTAAATTTAACGAGTGGGTTGCTGCAATTATACGGTATTAATAGATTTCATTAACTTATATTAAGTTTGTTAATATTGCGATTGTTTTCAAATTAAATTCATCGTTTGTTTTTTAAAGAAAGTACGCGGTTTCCTTTATCCGTAAATCTGATGAGTAAAAATAGGTATGCAAAAAACGTCCGTAAACCTAGTGTTGATTATAATGGTTGTTCGAAAAGTCATTTCGTTTTTTTTGGAGGGGAGGATGAAGAAAATGTGAAATTTTTAAGCCGAGACGTTTTACGTGATTATGAACTGTCGAATTCGACAAATTTTTCTGTTGAAAAGAAACGAAATTACTTTCCAAACAATCATTATAATTAAAAAGGAACTTCGCCGTTCACAATATTATAATATTCAAAAATATTCACCAATGAATTATTCGGATTTTTCTTTTTACAAAAAAAAAAGTAGAAACTTCTTCTTGTTTTAATTATTTAACGAAGTGTCAACTGTTTGAGAGGGGGAGTGGTGAGTTGATGATTCGAGTTCGAGGTTTCTTTTTAATTATAATTGTATTCGCAAACGAATTATTCGGAAGTTTCTTTTTACGAAGGAAAAGTAGAAAGTTGTTCCTGTTTTAATTATTTAACGTAGTGTCAACTGTTCGAGAGGAGGGAGTAGCTAGAAACTCGAATTAGAAAATTTTGTTAAATTTCATACGATAATGATATTTGTGAAAAGATAATGATAGTTTGAAATTAATTATTTAGAAATTCCTTTCTATTTTAATTATTTAACGAAGCATCGATTGTTTTTGAAGGGGGCTGAGTTAACGATTCGAATTATAAAATTTAGTTAAATTTCGTGCGATAATAAAAATTGATTTGTAGAAAGATAAATGACAGTTTGAAATTAATTATTTAGAAGTTCCTTTCTGTTTTAATTATTCAACAAAGTATCAATTGTTTCGAAGGGAACTGAGTTAACGATTTGAATTATAAAAGTTAGTTAAATTTCGTGCGATAATAACAATTGATTTATAGAAAGATAAATGACAGTTTGAAATTAATTATTTAGAAGCTCCTTTATATTTTAATTATTTAACGAAGCATTACCTGTTTCGAAGGGAGCTGAGTTAACGATTCGAATTATAAAATTTAATTAAATTTCCTGCGATAATAAAAAGTGGTTTGTAAAAAGGATATTAACATTTTGAAATTGATTATTTAGGAGTTCCTTTTTGTTTTAATTATTTAACGAAGCATCACCTGTTTTCAAACGAACTGTGTTAACGATTCGAATTATAAAATTTAATGAAATTTCGTACGATAATAAAAATTGATTTATAAGAAAATAACGAAATAAACCGAAGTAGTTTCTTCCGATATATTTGAAAAGAAATGTGTAATTTTTCTCAAGCCGTTCTAAGAAGAATATCGCTTGGGTTTTGAAAGAAAATGAACGGTGGAAGTGTCCCCGAGTAAATCAGGGCTATTATTGGATCTTCCTGAAATGATTTCGCGTTCGTCCACCGTAATTAGACCCATGTCACAGGCCCAGTAGAGAACGTGGCGAGCGTGGTGTGCCTTCGAGATATGCCGGACCTGGTGTTCGACCACATAGAGCTTATGCGAACTGCGCATCTCGAGGACAGGCAATTATACTGGCTGCAGTGCGCTATGGAGGAGAATTGCGTCGCTTCACAGGCTTATAAGATCCAAAAGGAGTCGGATAACTGGCACCTGGAGACCAGGAGGCTTCTACGATTCACCGCGAGAATTCTGAACGCTGGAACCGCGGACTTCCGGCCGTCAGTGCCGAAACACCTCTGGGAATGGCACATGTGCCACATGTGAGTGATGCCTAGATTATAGAGTAGCGGAAAATTACCTTGGTCTGGCCGAAAATCCCTCGAATACGCTCAGTTTTCAACCACTATCATCTTTCCTACGCAAAAGAATTTTAAAGCTTGAATTTTTGTAATAAATGAATTTAACAAACTGAAATAACTAACTCGAAATAAATAACTCGAATAAATTATATTTTTATGAGAAAAAAAATTACGATAATAAAAATTCGAAGCTTTAGGTAGTTTCATTGTTAAAAAAAAGAATTTTAACGCTAGAATTCTCATATATATATATATATACTGACGATACATAAATAAATTTAAGAAACATAACAACCGAATGACTCAAATAAGCGAAAGAAATAAATTATATTTCTATTCGAAGCAATCGTTTAATTTTCCAAAAGTACCGACCACGACATTTTATTCACAATTGCAACAATTCGTTTCGATCCCTTTGGTAGTTCCATTGTTAAAACTTTGATAATTAATTTACCAGGGGCAATATTAGCGAATCGACTCGAAAAAGAAGGAATCGCGAAAAGATCGACAGTCGTTTAACTTTCCAAAAGTTCCGACCACGACTTGCAATAATTCCGAAAATAAAAATTCATTTTATCGATAATTACAAAAATTCATGTCCATCCCTTTGGTACTCCCATTGTTAAAACTTTGATAATTAATTTACCAGTGACAATATTAGCGAATCGACTCGAAAAAGAAGGAATCGCGAAAGGATAGACAATCATTTAATTTTAAAAAAGTTCCAACCACGACTTGGCGGATGTCGTGGCTTCTCGAAAGTTCGACCAGCGAGCTTAAATTCGCTGGGATTTTATTGTGTCGCTACAAACAGTGTTGCGAAGCTATTAGGTTGAAAAGGGGGACGAGTAATATCGGTCCAGCCGCCGCAACACGGTCTCTCTCTCTTATTGTCATTAATCTTTACAACTTCGCCACTTTCGGCGGGAAACTTTCTGCCTGACGTCAATTGTATAATGCTCCTTTGCGGCGTGCCTTCCTGCCCGGTGGTTAAATTCATTTTAGCATTGGTTAAAAAGAAATTTGAAACGATTAAGAGGCCCGGGCCGCGTGCTCCCGACAAAACTCCATCCCTGAAGCTCCTTAAGTCGACTAAAATCGATTTAAGGTCGTCTGGAAGAGTAACATGGACTCAGGAACGAACCACTCATCCTAATACCCGCAAAAAACTGAAAATACCCCCGAACCGCTTATTCCAGCGAGAGGATAGCCAGCTAAATCTCTCTCGGTCTCCAGAACTCGCTCCTCGCCAGCCGAATAGTCTATTACGAGGATTTGCCAGTCATTCCGGATTAATAACAAATTTTCGAACGTGTCTTTCTGGAATTTCGACGTCTAATCGAAGTTCGAATGGTATGTCAGACAGTCTGCGAGAATTTATGACGCGATGTGACTTAGTTAGACGATCTTTTCGCTGAGACTCTTCTCATTCTTCTCAAATCGATTTCGATTTGTGAAAAATTGTAGCATTAAACTCTTTCCGATCTTCTAAATTCACAATTAGAATATAGTAGTTATAATATAAGAATGTAGTTTATATTTGTATAGTAAGTATAGTAATATCCAAGTCCATCAAAAAATCCTCAAATCACTTATGTACATTTACTAAACTCTATCTTCGGTCTACTCCAATTTTAAACCTCTCCTAGTCTTCCAAATTCGCTTTTAAACACTCGAACACGATATCTCAAAATCAATGAAACCTAACCTCCAAATCCACCGAAAAATCCCTGGACCACTTCCAATAACCTCTAATCTCGATCTCGATGAAACCAAAACTCGAAATCCCTTCGAATTTACGCTAAAACTTTAAAAGAAATTACTCGAGAACGAAGAAACTGTCTAACCTCGAAAATCCTAATCTCGAAATTCCTAACCTCGAAATCTCCCGAAAAATTCCCGTACCACTTCAAATAACCTCTAATCTCTATCTCGATGAAATCAAACCTCGAAATCCCTTTGAATTCGCGCTAAAACTTTAAAACAAGTTATTCGAGAACGAAGGAACCTGTCTAACCTAGAAATTCCTAACCTCCAAATCCATCGAAAAATTCCGAACTATTTCAAATAACCTCTAATCTCTATCTCGATGAAACGAAAACTCGAAAACCCTTCGAATTCGCGCCGGAACATTAAAACGAGGTACTCAAGAACGCAGGAGCCTCTGTAACCTCGAAATCGATTGAAAGATCCGGTAACGAAGCTCTACCGATACCGGAAGATCGATCGTGGTCCCCTGTTGGTCCCCTCGGGTGATTTTCACCTCGCAGAGCCACTCGCCTTATCTCCGATCGAGCGTTTGGAGCAGCCCCCGGCCGGATCAAAGTGGCTCGTTGCTCGATCATTAATCCCGCATTACGCGGTTGTTAACGACAGGCATTACCACTCGATGGAGGTGTTCGCGACGTTCGACGTGTTGGACCTGAACGGGACACGGCTGGCGGAAGGGCACAAAGCGTCCTTTTGCCTGGAGGACAATCAATGCATGCCGGGAGTGGAGGCGAGGTAAACGCAATTAGCAGACTCGTTAAGGGGAACGATCGCGGGCCACGTCGACGTCGCATCGACGAAAATCATTTTTTTCAGCCCCCCGCCGCGACGCCGACGACGTCTAATTGGCGAACCAATTAACCCGCGCCCCGGCCCTGCCTGATTTCAGGTACAAATGCGCCAATTACGGTGACCAGGGCATTTCCGTCAACTGCAGCGATATATACAAGCATAACATCGATTGCCAGTGGGTGGACATATCCGAGCTTCCCAGCGGGGAGTATATTTTCAAGGTACGCAACTCCAGGGGTGTGTTTCCGATGGTTTATGGGGGATGAAGATCGTTTATTTATAGAGAGTATGTATGTGATACGTTTTCGGGTCGGATACGAAGTTTGGGGAATGTTAGAGATTAGAAAGATGGAATTTTATTCGATCGTTTTGTTTCGTAAGTTGAGAGCGCTGGGTCACAGTGTGTTGTTCTTAACACTAGATTTACGGAACCCGTGAATTTGACGAATGGGTTGCTTCAATTATACGATATTAACAGATTTAATTAACTTATATTAAGTCTGTTAACCTTTTGCACTAGACGATTTTTTTAGCTACATTCAAGGTACGCAACTCCAGGGGTGTGTTTCCGATGGTTTATGGGGGATGAAGATCGTTTATTTATAGGGAGTTCGGATGTGATGCGTTTTCGGTCGAATACGAAATTAGGGGAATGTTAGAGATTAGTAAGATGGAATTTTATTGGATCGTTTTGTTTCGCAAGTCGTTCCCGAGAGCGCTGGGTCAGTGTGTTGTTCTTAACGCTATGTTTACGGATGTTTTTTGTATACTTATTTCTACGGACACCCGTCAGATTTAGGGTAAAGAAAACCACATATTTTCTTTAAAAAACAAACGATGGGTTTAATTTGAAAACAATCGTAATATTAACAAACTTAATAGACGTTAATTAAATCTGTTAATATCGTATAATTGAAGCAACTCACCCGTCAAATTGACGAGTTCCGTAAATCTAGTGTTAATAAACCCGTATTACCAAAATTCCCTAGCATCGGGTACATACAAACTATATTTCGTTTAATCGATGCTTTTGGAAATCTTTCGGCACGGTGATGAAATCTGATGGAATGGAATAAAAGTGTATTATTGAGTCGTTTTGAAAGTCATTTCGTTTTTTTTTTTTATGCGACTGAAGTGTGAAGTTGGCTGTGAAAAAATAGAATTAGGTTTAATAATAATAATTTAATAATTAGCGATGGTTTGTTGTTTTTCTTTGTGCATTTTTGCATTGGATTAAAGGAAGGGATTGATTGCCACGTCATTCGTGTCTGGTGACACCTGGGTTCCCAGGTGTGCCTGGTACCCTAACTCGCGTTATAGTAATAGAGGTAATAAGTGCCTCTGATGTTTTATCGTAATATCAATATATTGTACCCTAGTTGTAATAGTGTTTCACTCGGTAAAAATGCAAGTGCTGAAATTAATTTTGGGAGGAAAAGTGAGTTGGAATACTACAATAATTTTCTTAATTCGGAATTTCATTATACTATTCCTTATAGAAATTAACCTGCTGAATTTCATATCCTCGACAAAATTCGAAAAATATTTAAGGTTTATAGAAAAATAAAAACACTAGGCTAAAAAAAAGGGATTAGATTCGAGTTCGCTCTAACTTTTTAATCCATTATATCCATTACCCTGTTAAATTTCATATCCTCGACAAAACTCGAAAAGTATCCAGAATTTATTTAAAAAAATGATGTCACAAATTCGCAAGAAGACGTTAAGTTTGAATTCATTCTAACCTATTGTTCGTTACATCCATTATTCTACTAAATTTCCTAACCTCAACAAAATGCGAAAAGAATCCTCAACTTATCTAAAAAATGATGTCCTAAATTCGCAAGAAGAGGATAGATTTCATTCACCCTAACCTAAACCTTTTAATCCGTTCCATTCGTTAACCTATAAAACCGTATAACCTCGAAGAAATGTGAAAAGTATTCGCAATTTATTCCAAAAATGATGTCCCAAATTCGCAAGAAGACGTTAAGTTTGTATTCATCCTAACCTTTTATTCGTTACATCCATTACTCTACTAAATTTCCTAACCTCAACAAAATAAAAAAGTATCCGGAATTTATTCCAAAAACGATATCCTAAATTCGCAAGAAGAGGTTAGATTTCATTCACCCTAACCTAAACCTTTTAATCCGTTCCATTCGTCAACCTATAAAACCGCGTAACCTCGAGGATCGTCGAAAACTCCGCGATTTGGTGGAAAAAAACGAAGTCGCGAGTGGAAGAAGATAAGGTTGAAATGGGAATGACGGTTGGGGATCGGGAGTGTGTCACCTTTTTCTCTGGTATCAAATCGCCTGCAGTGAATCTGGTCCATAAAGGCCAGTGCGGCGAAGCCGGGTAATCGCGATACCATAGGAGAGAACGTGATCGAGCCGATATTTACGTTTTCAGGTCGCGGTGAATCCGGAGTTCAAAGTGGGCGAGATGTCGTTCGACAATAACGCGGCAATTTGTCGTCTGCTCTACACGAAATCGTTCGCCACGGTGCACAGTTGCGTCATGGGTCGGCCTTGACACGCCACGTTACCATAATCGCCAGCAAAAGGACAAACAGCGAGCGGTGATTGAAGTTATCGCGGCAGTTAATTAAGATACAATAAAGAGAATCTCCCTTGTAATCGTTGTCCTTAATTGCATCGATCGCCTGATTAGCTTTGTTACGTACTGCTCCGATGGAAACCCGCCTGAAATATCCAGGGCCCCCGGTTCTACGACAATGTTCATCTGCGCTCGAAAAGAGAGCACTTGGAAACGGGCTTGCAATTAGGATAATTTCCAAACGCGGAAATTTGACTCGTGTGTCCGAGATCTGAGATATTTTGTAATCAATGGCGGTTAAAATCAGTAGCGAATTTTAGGGAAATTAATTTTGAAATAAAACACGCCGATGCCTTATGTAATTTAAAATAGAATTAACACAAAATTAAAACTATATTTCATGTTCGAGGAGAGCACTTGGAAACGGGCTTGCAATTAGGATAATTTCCAAACGCGGAAATTTGACTCGTGTGTCCGAGATCTGAGATATTTTGTAATCTATGGCGGTTAAAATTAGTAGCGTATTTTAGGGAAATTAATCTTGGAAAATAATATAATTGAAAATAGAATTAACACAAAATTAAAATTATATTTCGCATGCGAGGAAAGCACTTGGGAACGGAATTGAAATTAGAATAATTTTCAAACGCGGAAATTTTGCCCGTGTACGAGATCTCAGATATTTTATAATCAATGGCGGTTAAATTCAATGGCGAATATTAGGAAAATTAATTTTGAAATAAAACACGCCGATGCCTTATGTAATTTAAAATAGAATTAACACAAAATTAAAACTATATTTCATGTTCGAGGAGAGCACTTGGAAACGGGCTTGCAATTAGGATAATTTCCAAACGCGGAAATTTGACTCGTGTGTCCGAGATCTGAGATATTTTGTAATCTATGGCGGTTAAAATTAGTAGCGTATTTTAGGGAAATTAATCTTGGAAAATAATATAATTGAAAATAGAATTAACACAAAATTAAAATTATATTTCGCATGCGAGGAAAGCNTCTATTTATATTTCTTAACTGCGTTCAGAAGGTGTAGATCTGAATTTTTGGAGAATCTTGAAAAAGGAAACGTGACAAGTTCAACACTGGAAATATCGAGGAAGATAAAATAACCTATTTTAGATATATTTGGCAAAGTTGATATCGATTTTCATTCAGGCAGCACTGTAATTATGTATGCTTGTATATTTTCATCGCATAGTATATTTAGATCTCCGGTTATTAATTTTAATGCCGGTGAAAATGCTACCGCCGCGTTTCGTCCAGGATTTATACGATTAATCTATCCGGTACGGTATTACCATACACTCGCAAAAAATGTCAACATTTTTCAGCAGGCAGGAGAAAGCGTAATTTAGAAGATAAACACGTTTCCATAATAAAATTGGTAAAAACAAGCGGACAAGGGATCGGCGCGGAAGGAATCCTACGACGATAAAAAACGCGGACGAAAAATCCACCCCTTTTAGCGTACAATTATGCAAAACTACGTGGTTTATGCGCGCAGAAGTCGGCCCCTGGTTCGCGCAACCAGTCGAACAGATCGAAGAGAACTCCAGGGCGACCTCTTCGAACCTTATGCCAACCTTGGACAAAATTTCAACCTTCCAAGTGTTCGAGCCGCCACGTACACTCTCGTTACACTTGCATTTTTCATTAAATTTCACGCGCCGTTCGGGTACATATTAATTTCGGGCATCGATATTCGATATTTTTCCAACGCCGGGAATAACCGTGCCTTTTCTCTCAATTTTTTGCGAGAAATAATTTATCGAAAGTTCGCAAGAGGAAAAGAAAATGTTTACTTTATCGGAAGTATCGGAAATTTTTTCCGTTCGTATCGTTCGTGTCGATTTTTCCAGCGGTTTTATTCGTTTGCTGATTTTTTCTTTGATTCGTATTAGGGAGAAAATGGCGGGAAGTTTGGTAAATGTGTCTCGAGAGAGGATAGGAGACTTCGGAAGTAGGTCGTAGTTCTTTTTTTAGGCGAGAGACCTTGTACCCTGTCACCTTCGATTACGATTGCTCATAATCTGATAATTAGCAACAGGCTAGTCCACGTTTCACCTACTTTTTCTCGCGCTCACAAGGGACCTTGGTTGTCCATTAAGCTGCTTGCTTGTTCACGAATTTTAGATAGACACGTCGCTTTATTCCTATTCGAGTCGAAAGAAAAATGTAATACATAAAACACCTACGAAAGATCAACTTCCAAAAAACGATTTCTCATAAAATTTCGTTACTCATTTATCTCCTTCGAGAAATCTAAAATCTGAGCACACGTTCCGAGTCGAATCTAAAGCTATAAAACGAATAAAAGAAGACCAAGAAATGGAAAATTCTTTAAAAAACGATCCAGAAGTAAAGCAAGAAAAAGAGAATCCAAAATCGATACGAAAGAAAAGCAACGAGTAAGAGAAAGAAAATCGAATAACGAAACGGTATTCCGATTGGACTGGACTGTCAAACAGGTGACAGGTTGAAAAACGAGAGGAAAAAACCTCTTAGAAAAACTAAAATGCCTTCGAAAGCTCCAAAATCTAACCTCGCGTTGACCTCTATTCGAATTCGACGCTATAAAACAATTAAAAGATAGTCAAGAAACGAAAATACAAAGGAAAATCAAAGAGAAATAGAATGGAATAACGACACGAGTCGTTAACGAAGCGATATTCCGAGTAGACTAAACTGTCAAATAGACGACAGGTTGAAAAGCGAGAGGAAACCTGTTAGAAAAATTGAAAAGTCTTCAAAAGCTCCAAAATTTGACATCGCGTTGACTTCTATTCGAACCCGACGTCATAAAACAATTGAAAGCATGTCAAGAAACGAAAAATTCTTTCAAAATCGATGCGGAAGAAAAGGAAAGAGAAATAGAATGGAATAACGACACGGTATTCAGAGTAGACTAAACTGTCAAACAGACGACAGGTTGAAAAGCGAGAGGAAACCTGATAGAAAAATTGAAAAGCCTTGACAGAAAGAGGCATAGACCGAGGCTGAGGACATCGACACGGATCACCGGAACTGGGTTACCCTTTGGCCAGCCGAGGAATCAGCCGTTGTCGTTTTCGATCATCTACGAAGAAGAAGCGCGCGCTCGCGAAGAAACAAGAGACCCCGGCTGTCAATTAGACCGTACGTGCGCCGCTTAAATGGCTGCAGACCTCAACGTGACTGAACGTGTAATACGTTTAGAAGGGGGAGGGCCCGAGGTATGGCTTCCGTGGTGGTCACTGTCGTGTGCAGTGTACGCCAGCTGCTCCCCAAAGCGCACCGGTCACGAAACTTCCACAGCCGCCGAAAATAAGCCGCTCAGTCAGCCCCTCGGACTTCACCTGCAAACTTTACCGTGGCTTCCAGCCGATAGCTGCCTTCCAAACTCGTCGACGTGCATTCGCAACTGGTGATCCTCCATTCGAGACTGGTGCTCGTCGATTACAAACTTGTCGACGTGCATTCGAAACTAGTCGACGTCGATTCGATACTGGTGATCGTCGATTCGAAATTTCTCGACGTCGATTCGAAACTGCTGGTTTTGGATTCGAAACTGGTGGTTTGGGATTCGAAATTAATGGTTTTGAATTCGAAACTGGTGGTTTTGGATTTGAAATAGCTGGTTTGGGATTCGAAATTGGTGGTTTTGAATTCGAAACTGGTGGTTTTGCATTCGAAACTGGTGGTTTTGGATTCTAAACTGGTGGTTTTGGATTCGAAACTGGTCGACGTTGATTGGAAATTGGTGGTTGTCGATTCGAAGCTTGTCAACGTGGATTCGAAATTGGTCGACGTCGATTCGAAACTGGCGATTTTGGATTGGAAACTGATCGACGTGGATTTGAAATTGGTCGACGTCGATTCGAATCTTATCAATGTGAATTTGAAACTGATCGACGTGAATTCGAAACTGGTCGACGTCGATTCAAAACCTGACAACGTGAATTCAAAACTGATTTACGTGGTCTCGAAACTGGTAGTTTTGGATTTGAAACTACTCAACGTGGATTCATCGCTCGCTTGGTGTCAACTCGACAAATAGATTCCAGTGACAGAAGAACTCCGAGCGTTCACACTAGGATACTAATCTCCCGGAAGTGCTTTGGGTGAGTCTTCTTGACGACTATCGTTCGAAACTAAACCCCGAACGTCGAACTAGGTATCTAAGCCGACATTAGAGCCTAGAGATCCATATCGGAAGACCTATCATCGATAACGCGATCATCCTGGTTCCAGGGAACGACGAATCACCGCCACGTGAGCTATCATCCACCCAAAACAATAGAACCAAGAAGAAAATAATCGAATTACGTTTTATAAAAAGCCAAGAACAAACCCGAAGAACCCAGACATGTTTCGTCAACCAAAACCACTCGACCGACCAAGAACAAGTCCCGTTTGATTTACCTCGGGAAGAAGAGGAGGAAAAGAGTAGAGGAAAAATCTTAATCTAGATCGTAGGAGGAGTCGGTGCACGCAAATAGCAGTTAGCTTGAAATGCTGGCGACGATAATCGTAAAGAGACGTGTTCCATGGCGATTGTTATCCCCGAAGTGGCGCTTATCACGCGATTTCATGGATCCGATCGCAGCGGGGCCTGATCGCGATAAGTAACGCGTGCTGCGTGTCCCGCCGCCATTTTCACCGGGATCCCTCTCTGCCGGGTGGTCTCGCAACGCTCCTCGGGGAGTCGGGGCGAAATCATGAGAGGATCGTCCGGATAATCGGGAAAAACCAAAGGGGAGCAGCAGGTCCGTTGCGATCCAAGGTTGTTTTTCGATCAGGAATGGCGTTTGTCAACGGAGATTCTCACTGGATCGAGTGAGAACTCGGTTGTTCTATCGATTAAACAGAGGCTACGATGACGGGAAACCTTTGGCCGATTTACCTGGTCGTTGACCACTGTTACACCATGTAAGAGACGGAAGAGTTCGGTGATCTAGTCTGAGGTGTTTCCGGTGAAGGATGACGGTATCAACGGTCCTGGTGATCTTGCTGGCTGGTCTACAGACGGCTCTAGGAATCGAGGATCAGAACGTGTGCTCCAGGACCAAGAGCTTGTTCGAGATTCCAGGAGACGCTGTTTTGTCCGGTAAGAAGTCTCGTTTCAGGGTTTGTTAACTCATTTGCATCATTTGCGAAATAATCCAAGCCCCGATAATTGTTACTTATCTATTTCACATTTATTTACCGTGCAACTACTTGTGTGAAAATAAATATTTTAGTTAATACGTCGTGTAAGATGATTTTATTTTTGAGTTCGTGTAATTTTTGGATTAAATATAAATAAGAGATTGTTTGTTACGATTAATTTCAATCAAAGACTTGAAAGATTCTCTTTAGAGCGTGAATGCAAATGGGTTCGCTAGTTTTCTCGTATTTCGTGTTTTGTTTTAACCCTTTGCATTATTTGTGTCAATCTTTACCTCCTTTGTCACTTGGATATTAGAAATACAAGAGTGACATAAATGAAATTGACGTTAAATTGAATTTGTTTCTTTCTTTGTTTACTTAAATTACCCTATTTTTTAGTCTAAACTTCAAATAAAACGATTAAAAGCGTTGGGAATTGCTGGTTAAAAAATTTGAAGCATAGTTCCGAGTGCAAAAGGCTAACGCTAGAATCGCTGGTCCGTAAATATAGCGCATGCGATTGTTATTAATTAACACGATATAATAAAAATAAAAGATCATAATAAGATCATAAAAGATATAATAAAAAGATTATGTAATTATAACCCTGTTTTAACCCCTTGACACGCAATAGATTTCGACGTTTTTTTGTGAACGTTCTTTCTTTGACATCACGTATCAACCTGATATAAATGTTGCATAGGGAATATATGCAAATTTCAAATTGTTTCGTTTGTAAGTTTGTATATAACTGTCCATATGAGCCGAATTAAAAAGTATTTTCTTTTTTTTCACGCATCGGATTTTATTTTATTTGTATGTCAAGGGGTTAATAAAATATTGACGCAAGTTTTACCGAAAACAGCTGCGAATTTTCAACAATCGCGAAAATAAAATTGTTCTCACTCTCGACGTAATTATAACGTTAAGGGCCACTCGCGAAATTTTTCGTTTTTGACACGCGACCGATACAACATTCTAAAATTCGTCGGGCTGATCGCAAATTCCGATAATGCGAATTCGCGGAAAGCGAGTGGAAAAAGAAAATTTCCTACGAGAGCCTGTAGACTTTGTGAGAATCTAGATATTTATTAAATTTTTATGTAAATTAATTTGTTTGATCCCTCTTCGTAGAGGAAAATATTTCGCGCCAAAAAAGTATTAGAAACTTTAATCTTTCCAAAGTTTAACCCTTAACACTCCTACTTTTAAACGCGAATATCGAATTAAACGGAAACTCCGAATTATTCTATATTATATCTTTTATTTTTTAACGAGAATGGTTTGTTTAGTGTTTTTGGATATTAATCATGGTCTCTACTGCAACGTCACGAGCAACACAGGGCTTCAGGAGGTGTTCACTGCCTCGTACGTGGTGCACGCTTTGAACAAGTACGAATCTATCCCTGGACTGTTACTGGGTGAGTCTAAGCTATGTCTAAACTATATCTAAGCATGGCTAAGAAATGGCTAAGTTATGTTCTAAGCAATGGCTAAGAAATGGTTAAGTTATATTTAAGCAATGGCTAAGAAATGGCTAAATAATAACTAAGCAATGGCTAAGCTATGTCTAAGAAATGGCTAAGAAATGGCTAAGAAATGGTTAAGCTATATTTAAGCAATGGCTAAAAAATGGCTAAAAAATAACTAAGCAATGGCTAAGCTATGTCTAAACAATGGCTAAGCTATGTCTAAGCAATGGCTAAAAAATGGCAAAGCTATGTCTAAGCGATGGTAGATAAAAACTGGTTAGCTGTAACCGTTGGCGAATTATTCCAGGCCTGAAAATCTTCGACACGTGCAACGACGAGATGTCAGTGTACAAACAAGCGATCCAAACAACCGTGGACGCAGATTGCACGGAACGATACGAAATGGGGATACTGTTGCCATCGGAGTACACGACGATCTTGGAGCCACTCCGTAATTACAGCGTGGTGCCGATCAGCACGTACAACGAGCAGAATTTGACAAGGCCGTTGATCAGTCTGATGGTCCACTACCTAAGCACCAGGTTCGAAACGATCGATCTGCTCCTGGTCAATCACGATTTCGCGCTGAATTTGTTTCTGGATGTCACCAAGGAGGCCGGGATTTGCGTGAAAAATTACGGGGACGTGTTCGAACTGGAAGAGGACGAAGCGGAACCAGTGATCGCTGCCATTGGGCAGAGGAACGATTTGAGACAGTGGATCGAGAGGGGAGAGAAGTTACAGGGGTCCAGGAAAACCTGGATCGCGCTTCCGATCGATGGATCCAATATCGACGGTGAGAATGAGGAAAATTTTAGAAAATGTTCATCTAATTCACAGGACTTTGCTAACTTTGCTAACTTTTGCCGGAATCACAGAACAGGTTCCTATTTCTGAGAATAAATAGAAATTCGAAATAAGAAATAAATTAAAAATTAGAAATAAATCTAATATCGATGGTGATAATGAGAAAAGTTTTAGGAAATATTGATCTAATTCTCAGGATTAATTTTTTACATAATTCGGTACACTAAAGGTTCCTATTCCTGTCAATAAATCAAAATTCGAAAAGAAGTAGATCTAATATCGATGGTAAGAATGAGAAAAATTTCAGAAAATTCTGAAAATTTAAAACCTAAAATCTAAACTTCTGAAAATCTACAATCTAAAATCTAAACTTCTGAAAATCTAAAATCTAAAATTCTGAAAATCTAAAAGCTAAAATCTAAAATCTAAAATTCTGGAAATCTAAAATCTAAAAATCTAAAAATCTAAAATCTAAAATTCTGGAAGTCTAAAATCTAAAATTCTAAAAATCTAAAACCTAAAATTCTAAAAATCTAAAACCTAAAATTCTGAAAATCTAAAATCTAATATTCTGTAAATCTAAAATCTAAAATCTAAAATTCTGGAGGTGTAAAATCTAAAACCTAAAGTTCTGAAAATCTAAAATCAAAAATTCTGGAAATCTAAAACCTAAGGTCCAAAATCTAAAATTCAATTAACATCACCGCCGCTATCCCATAACTATGGTTCATCGTTCACCCTCGTTCCATCAGTCTATCACTCCTAACTACCCTCGGGTCTCTTAACTTGGCGACTCGTAACGTTCGATCTCGCTTTTCAGACCTAGTTCCCCCAGGCTCGTACGTCGTGCGAACTTCGCCTTTCAACCTGGATCTGCTGCAGGACGTGTCCTCGTCGGACAGGTTCCTCGACGCTGCGAACAGCCCGGTCGTTCACTCGCCGCATTTGCTGGGCGTCGGGAAAGCGATCGTGGAGCTGGCTCAGTTGCTGCAGGATCTTCAGAAACGGAACTGTCCCCGGGGGATGGAGGCGTCCTGCGTGATGCCTCGCTTCAATCCGCACACCAGACAGGAGATACGGAACGCGGACGTGTACAACGCGCTTCGCATACTGCCGAAATCCCACTCCATCAAGTACATCGTTGCGATGAAGAGCCAGCAGGAGATGGTCGACATGGCTACATACAGGATAGACCCGGCGAGCTCGAAATTTCGAATCGCGCCGGAGTCCAGGGTGCCCAAGATGCCTAGGCTGTGTTTGAAGAAGAACGCGAGGAATTGCGAGGGTTGCGCCAATTTCAAGAAGAGATTCGGCCATCGTAGTGTGACCAAAGGTCCGTGAGTTTATTGTCAGAAGTTTTTATCTTTTATCGTTAGTGAAGATTGGGTTGTTAGAGGATAAAGTGGAGATTTTCCATGGTTGAAGATTAACGGATATTGATCGGCCATTGAAATCTCTGATATTTACGCTAATTACGAAACTAGTGGAACGTAAATTTAATTAAAGATAGCAGATGAGCGAGTAATTTAAATGGAAGCTTCTGTGTAAGATATTTCTTTGGAAGAAGGAATTCTATTTAGATGTAAAATCGAAGAAAGGTAGAAGCTTGAATCGGTCTCAGAAGCTTCTGATTAATTACAAAATCTAAAGATTAGTAGTAAAAGTCCTAATTAACAATTAATTCCAAACAGAGTATATAAAATATATAACGAATATAAAATGAAATCAATCTCAGAATCTTCTGATCTAATTAATCAACAATTCCAGATATAACAGATAGTCTCTAATCGTCAAACAGAAAACCCCAAATACCCCAAGATAAAAGAATTAATTCACAAATTCGAATAAGAACAGAAAACGTAGAAGTATACCCTATAAATTCGAAGGTTACCATTAACCTGCTCTAAATAAAAATAGCAAACGCATAAGTGTCCTCTATAAATTTGAAAATTACCCTTAACCTGCTCCAAATAAAAATAGCAAACACAGAAATATACCCCATAAATTTGAAAATTACCCTTAACCTGCTCTAAATAAAAATAGCAAATGCAAAAATGTACCCTATAAATCCGAAAGTTACCCTTAACTTGCTCCAAATAAAGAATATAAATCCAAATAAAAATAGCAAACGCAGAAGTATACGCCATAAATTCGAAAGTTACCCTTAACTTGCTCCAAACGAACATGCTTTGCTCCTAAAACACCATACTCGAACACAATGGCGGAGATAACGGTGGTGCGTGGTTACAGATACACTCGACGGGGGTTTATTAAAGCCTGGCAACTGGATAGCAATTTTCCTGACGGTGGTGGTGTGCGGCACGTTCGCCTGCGGCGTGATTGCCGTCTTCATTATCTATCGCTTCATCGTCGAGGACGTTCTCGATGGGAACCCGGCGTTAACCATCGTCCTGATACTGGCCAACGTGTTCACCCTACAGACGGTGCTTCCGTTTTGCATCAACGACGACTATTTAGGCGCGGAGCCGCTCAACTCCCGGAAGATCCTCTTCGTCACCCTGGCCTTCGGCCTCGACTTCTCCGTTATGCTCTCCAGAGCGTTCTTCCTGGTCTTCTCCAAGGGAGGCGTCTTCACAGCCCACATCAACGGCTATCTTCAGGGACTCATGGTGTTCTTCATGTTCTCCGTACAGCTCGCCATGTCGGTCATGTTCTTCGTCTTCAGCACATATGATTCCGCTATCATCGTTAGGAGTTTGGTCTTCATCGCGCTTTTGGGTAAATATAAGTAGATATTTCAAATCGAGATTTTTAACGCTAGAACTACCTATTTAGAAGTATAAGTATTTAAATATAGCTTTCACGAATGAAGATATCGTTGTGGTGAAAATCGAGGAAAATGAATACGAGTAATCGTGTTTCCATCTGAATCAAAAAAGTTTTGTCAAAGGCAGTTTGTACGTTCTCAGGAATTATTAAAATAAAATATACGAAAAGATTCGATTTAGAACAATAACAAGTATCTAAATATATCTTTCACGAATGAAAATAATCGTAGTGGTGAAAATCGAGGAAAATGAATAACTACGAACGATCGTGTTTCGATATCTGAATTAAAAAAATTTTGCCAAAAGCAGTTTGTACGTTTTCAGGAATTATAAAAATAAAATATCCGAAAATAGTCATTTTCACCACTTTGGTAGTTCTAAATAGCCGCGTTTTGCACAGAAAATTCCGATCATCATACTTCTGGGTAAAGTAGATCTTTCAAATCGAAGTGTTTAACGCTAGAACTACCTATTTAGAACTGTAATAATTATTTATATATAGTTTTCACGAATGAAAATAATCGTAGTGGTGAAAATCGAGGAAAATGAATACGAGCAATAAAAAAAATTTGGTCAAAAGCAGTTTGCGTGTTCTCAGAAATTGTGAAACTAAAATATCCGAAAAGAATCACTTTTAATCACTTTGGTAGTTGCAGCGTTAAGCTCGTTTCACGCTTGATTTCTAAATAGCCGCGTTTTGTAGACAGAAACTCCGAATCCTTGCAGTTGCACGGGCTTCGAATTTCCTTAAGATTCTTGCGTAATGCTGCTCACCGTGACGATATGCTAATCGCGTATACTAGATACTACTCGCGTATACTACTCTCTAGACAGCTTTTATAGATTGTTCCATTCCTTTTAAAAACCCTGCAACCTTTGTTTCCTATTTTTAATTTCTTTTTAGGGTCACAAGGGAGTGATTCTCTTATCCCGTTTTCATTCTACACTCGCTATTTCCGATTGTCTTACGACGCGGTATTCGTCCGCAGCCTTCGCACCTTTTTATCACCGCGTTAAAACGCAATTTTCCCCGGCAATTTTCCCCCTATCTGCATTGCAACAGTCCTAATAAAACCACCGACACCGTCATGGGTACACGCGCTGCCAAAAGTTTCGCGCAGCTTCGAAAATTACGCTTCGAAAATTACCAGTCCCTGGTAATAGTTTCGAATCTATACTCCATCGACCCGAATTTTAATTAATACTCCGCCACGGTAATTCGTAACTAATCACTGCGCTGCCAATTACGAATTAATACCGCTGACCTGTAGCTCCGGGTCTAAATCGAAATTATTGACACGTAACACGCGCGTAAATCAAAACGAAGTTAATTAATATTCGACCTATCGGAAGACCTCGTGGTTTAAAACCCATTTGCATCTTCGCTCTAAAGACAGTCTTTCAAAGCCTTGCATTGAAATTAAACGTAACAAACAAATGCTTAATTTTTTATGATGTTTTTTTTAGGTAGCTGCACGGTAAATAAATTTAAAATAAATAAGTAACAGTTACTGGGTGCGGATTATTCCTTTTAATGATACAAATGGGTTAACCCTTTGCATTTGACAATTTTTTGGCTACAGAAGAGTAAAAATTTCCAGATTTTCGGCTGTAAAACTGACGTCATTTTTTTGAGCGGTAAATAAAGAATTTTATAATTANCTTAAATTTGATATATTAACCAAATATGGACCTTCAAAATTTTATGACGACTGACAATTATCTCTCAAGTACAAAGGGTTAATAGACGCAACCTTGTCGGTACTCTAGGTACTAATAGGTAGGTACCAGTAATTTTTATTTTTCCTAGAAACCTGTAATTGGTATGAAACCTAGCGGTACCACCCACGAAGCTCTAGGAAATGGGTTAGCTAGCTAAGATCGGGGAATAAAAACGATTGCAGGGTACGACATATTTCTACTAGTGATCCTGTTCATCGTGTGCTTCTTCATCTCGCAATTGCCTCGGAATTATCGCGAAGGCAAGTGCTTCTTCGGGACGTCGATCGGCCTGCTGATCGCCTGGGCCATCTGGCTCACCTGTTTCATCCTCGTCGAGCCCGAGTCCCGCGACACGGTCCTCTGCTTCGGAATTATTTCCACCGCCTATTTGATCATTATCGGCCTCCTGATACCGAGGACTTACTACATGGTCACGCATATAGCCAGGGGCAAGGAGTTCGGGCAGAGATTCGGGTCCACCGATTTGGGACCCGATCCGAGGACCGGAACCCTCAGGCAGGTCAGTGACACGCATAGTTTTAACACGTTGAACACCACGTCACCCACTTATGGGTAACAGCTGTTTCCACAGGGACCCCGTATCCCGTAAAGGGTTACTATTTTTCGTCCAATTAACACAAGATTTTTGGGATAACTTATAGCAATTTTATTTGAAATACAATTATGACGACTATAGACAACAGAAAGTAACGATAAATTATAAAACAAGAGATATTAAAAATACGAATCCCTTTCATCTACGCTTTTGCGCTATCTAACAAACTTTTAGGGATCAAGAAATAAATAAAGATGTGAAAAATATGAAAAATATACTGCTCGACTGAATGAACCGAAGAAACTAGAAGTTCTGGTATAAATGCAACGAGATCTTTCATATTGATCTTTTTTCGTAACGCTTATCGTATT
>NIJG01000193.1:1746048-1756250 GCA_002201625.1 Euglossa dilemma
GATTTTCATATCTTCTCGATTTTTTCTTTTTTTTATAAAGAGTACTTGTACTTGTTTTTACGAAAATTTATTTTGCGAGAAATATTGTTTTGCAATTTAGGAAGATCGTCGAGAGTCGTTTCTAATATGAATTCTAGAATTTTTTACTCGTAGTTACTTCTTTTTTCTTTTTTTATTTCGATATTGATTAGAATTCTCCGGTCTTGAAATTTTTATGCCTCTTCCTCGAGCAACAGCGATCAATGCATTTGTACTACATCAGCGGAAAGTGTTACTTCACTAGGGTCATGATCCGATTTGCAACTGTTTAGACGATAAAAATAATAAGAATATCGGCGACGAGAAAAATGTCGAACACAGATAACCGGCAATATTATGAAAACATTAAGATAAACGCACTACAGATAACAGTATGATCTTATATAATCTTACATCCTATCATTTTCTCGTTACACATTTGGAATAATAAAAATTTTATTCCAACTGTCTGAGAAAATGGAAAATTTTCATCGAATACTTCTATAAGTATTGGAAACATCAAAATGACGTTATTTTTTTATGAACACTAATATTAGGTCGTGCCATAAATTCATTTCGGTTTTTACTTTTACCATTTAAAATTATACGTCGAATAAACGTTTAAATATTAAGAAAAAATTTAGTCGCCCTTTTATTCTACTTCTTCCTATTTCGTTGACAAAGACGTTAACACTAGATTTACGGGGGTTTTTTGTACATATACCTATTTCTACGGACACCCGCCAGATTTAGGTTAAAGAAAACCACATACTTTCTTTAAGAAACAAACGATGGGTTTAATTTGAAAACAATCGCAATATTAACAGACTTAATATAAGTTAATTAAATCTTTAATATCGCATAATTGAAGCAACCTATCCGTCAAATTGACGGGTCCCGTAAATCTAGTGTTAATCATCGATATAGTTTATAAATTGTGACGAGGAATGTAAATATCACCGCGAACGAACTTATGGGACTACTTAATAAAAAGGAGAGTAGAAAAGTTTGTTTTTAAGAGAATCCGAACATTTTCAATTGATCACTGTCGATTTCAAGCGAGAAAAAATTGATCACCCGGTGTAGAGAGGAAATTAAGTATAACGTGGAAACGTTTTATTCGACAGAATCGTCCATTTTACGACTACGTACACTCCGCGGGAGGAAGCATGACGAATTTGCAGGTGACACCGGTGTATCCGAATTATTACGGCAGCTCGAGCCCGAATCAGAAGTATCTGGGACAGAATAGAGGTTCTGACGCGCGAAGGATACCAGGATACAACAATTACGGATACCATTCCGAGATGCGAGAAGTGAATAACACCTACACTGTACCGCAAGTCTGCATCGAGGATGCGGACGTGAGGCTTTTTCCTATTTTTCCCGCATTTTTCGCATTCCGTTTTGCCTAGCCTAGCCAAGCTCCTTATTATATAGCAAAAAGGAAATACAAAAATCGGTTTGGTTTATGAGATATTTAATAATTGAAATTATTGAACTTGTTATTAACATTATTAACGTTTTTATTAACCTTTTTAACAATAAGGTTATTGGATGATCGGGTACTTAGATATTTTTTCTTTGTTTCTTCGTATGCAGCAGAGAATCGCGATTATGGCATAAATGCAATAAGAAATTTCAGTACCAGGTTTGGTTTAAAGAAGAGATTTAATAATTTCAATATTTACGTTATTTAGAGTATCTACTTAGATAATAGTATCATAAATAATTTCTTTAATTAATCCAAACACAAAACTGGAATTTAAGCTATTTTCCCACCAATGCGATTAGCAAAATAGAACACTCCCAAAATATTTGCAGCAACGTTCTAAAAGACCTAATTTTTCAGAATCCGCTTACTTCGACCTTATCCACTCACATCCAACAACCTAAACCAATTCTCACGTGACAGAAGACGCTAGAAGAATAGTAACTAGTTTCCCCAATTTAACGAACCCAAACGCGAAACTAGAATGTAAGCTATTTCTCCAAACACCATTGCGATTAACAAAATAAAACATTCCCTAGATACTTTGCAGCAACCTTCTAAAAAACCAATTTTTAAAAATCCACTTATTTTAATCTTACCTATTTACGTTCAACAAACCAAAACAATTATCGCACAAAATATGGAAAGTTAAAGAATAGTAATTAATTTTTCTAATTAACTCAAACGCGAAACTAGAATTTAAGCTATGTCCCACCATTGCGATTAACAAATTAGAACATTCCCAAAATATTTGCATCAACATTCTAAAAGACCCAATTTTTCAGAATCCATTTATTTCAACCTTATCAATCTTATCAATCGTGTTCCAGCAACAAATTCCTAACCCAAACCTAATCTAAACCAATTCTCATACGACAGAAGACGCTAGAAGAATAGTAACTAGTTTCCCCAATTTAACGAACCCAAACGCGAAACTAGAATGTAAGCTATTTCTCCAAGCACCATTGCGATTAGCAAAACAGAACATTCCCAAAATATTTCCAGCAACGTTCTAAAAGACCCAATTTTTCAGAATCCACTTATTTCAACCTTATTAATCTTATTAATCGTGTTCCAGTAACAAACTCCTAACTCAAACCTAATCTAACCCAATTCTCACACAACAGAAAACGTGAAAAGACTAATAATTAGTTTCCCCAATTTAACGAACCCAAACGCGAAACTAGAATGTAAGCTATTTCTCCAACCACCACTGCGATTAGCAAAACAGAATATTCCCAAGATACATTTCAATAATGTTCTAAATGACTCAATTTTTCAGAATCCACTTCAATCTTATCAATTTTATCAATCGTGTTCAAGCAATAAATTCCTAACCCAAACTTAATCTGAACCAATTCTCACACGACTGAAGACGCTAGAAGAATAGTAACTAGTTTGCCCAATCTAACGAACCCAAACGCGAAACTAGAATGTAAGCTATTTCCCCAAGCACCATTGCGATTAGCGAAACACAACATTCCTAAGATTGCGTACCCTCTGCAGTAACACAAGATAGAGAGAGAAAACAATTCGTTAAGAATTGAGGAAGTTACATTTACAGTCAAGGCTGAGCCCGGTGGTGGAGCGGAGCAACTCGAGCTCGACGTACGCGCGTCCAAAACGACACCGGAAGCGGAAGCCGAAGGAGGACAGAGACTGCATCGAGACCGACGTCTACGTCGAGGGTAACATCTCTACCAACCGCAGATCTCACGACGAGATTTATCCAGCCAGTCCCAGCAACCCCAGGTTAACCCAAACCGAAGCGACCATCCGCGAAGAAGACGAAGGAGACGACTCCACCAGGATCACCAGATTCTAACAACTTAAATCGTGTTAAATCGTGACAGTGACTATAAACAAACTGCCAATTTCTAATCGGGACCAAACACGATGTTTTACAAATAGAAAATTTTCCAAAAATTATGGCTGAACTTCAGACGAGATAACTGCGATGAAACGGAGTGCAATAAAGTGATCTGTGTTCTTCGTCGATGGGAACTGATTTCTAAATTTCGAGATTTGTTTCGTTAGAAATGTGTATCAGGTGTCGTGTCTTAGGATCTCTCTAACGAAGATCGTAGCCGATTTTCCTCTGCGATTTAATTCCTTCGTGTCTAGTCTTCATCTGTAGTTATACTTTAATCTCACGCGTAAGTAAGCACGTTTATCTTCTTTCTCTTTTTTTCTACAACCTTCGTACCCGGTTTCTCCAGGGAAATTGAAGATAATTTTACCGAGACTACGAGAAACTCGCCGTTAAGTCTGTCGATCGAGAGTGCTGTGTAAAATTCCACGCAATTTTGTCTAAATCGAGTATGTACATATAATAGACGATAGAAAGAAACGAAGCTGATTCAATGTGTAAACTTGGATGGAAAGGAAAGTTAATAAAGATGTTCGCAGGGAAGTTTGAATTGTTTTAATTAACCCTTTGACTATTGTAGGCGGTTAGAAATTTTGCGTTTGCGATACTGAGGGCAGATGTAACGCAAAATTTGATACAAACGCAAAATTTTGATTCCGTTTGTGATACTGAGAGCAGATATATCGCAAAATTTGATACAAACGCAAAATTTGCGATTGCATTTGTGATACTGAAGGCAGAAATAACGTAAAATTTGACACAAACGCAAAATTTGTGATTGCGTTTGTAATACTGAGAGCAGATATAACGCAAAATTTGCGATTGCGTTTGTGATACGAGAGCAGATATAAGGCAAAATTTGATACAAACGCAAAATTTTTGAGCGCCTATAGGCACCTTAGCAGTAGTCAAAGATTTAAAAGGATAAAGAATCTTTATAAGAAAGTTAAAAGAGTATTTAATTTTTTCTGCTTTATCGGAAATATGTTTTCTATATCAAAAAAGATAAATAAGATTGGGAAACCATATAAAAAAATATTTTAACTTTTTTTTATGTAATATACCTCCGAACTTAAACTATATATTATAAATTCATAATCACATTTTTTTAAAAAGTTTTTGCCGTAACGAAAGGATTAATTTAATTATTTTTTTGATTTTTATTATTTCGCGTAGAAATTATCGGGGAGTTGAGAATTTTCTGGGATTTTTCTGCGCGTTTTTAAGAACGATGGGGAGAAGTGGAGATCCCGATCGACTTTCAGAGCGAAACGGAAGTCGCTTCGTTCGCCATTATAGTCGTAATTAAAGTACAAAACGAGGCGACGACGAACAGAGCCCCTTTTGCACGCGGAAAGGGAGCCGCGCGTGCGAGAGAAGCAATTTCGCGTGTTCCCTGCCGAAATTGCGTTATGGTCGATCGTAATTCCGCAATCGGGGCACAGGTGTGTGTGCCGCAGGAATATCGATGACAGTGCCGTAACCGGAAACCAGTGGCCGCAGCTCTGGAAGGTTTGAAAATTCCCGAGGAATCGGGGGGAAATTTATCGCGAGAAATTGCGTTCGATTATGTGGCTTCTAAGAGATTGCGAAATTGAATATTAGAAATTGAGAAAGTTGCAAAATATAGATCTACCTGGCTTTGATCCTGATGGAAAGAATTAAATTTAAAACGATAGATCTCTGATAGAAATTCCAGAAGTGGATCAGAATAAATATCGAACACTCAAAATTATTCAAAAATAAATCGACCAATCTCTGTCTTAAATCCCAGAAATCCTTCGAAAGAAATACAAAAAATTCCAAGTTTGTTAAAAACAAATCCACTAATCTTTGATACTAATCTGAGAAATCCTTCAAAAGAAATATCGAACATTCGAAATTACTCAAAAATAAATTCACCAATCTTTGATCCAAGTCTCAGAAATCTTTCAAAAGAAATACCAAAGATTCAAAATTTGTTAAAAATAAATTCATCAATCTTTGATCCAAGTCTCAGGAAACCTTCGAAATAAATACCAAAAATTCGGAATTTATTAAAAATAAATCCACCAATCTTTCATAAAAAATCTGGGAGATCCTTCAAAATAAATACCAAAAACTCGAAATTTGTTAAAAATAGATTCACCTACCTCTATCTCAAATCCCAGAAATCCTCCAAAAGAAATACCAAAGATTCGAAGTTAACCAAAAATAAATCCACCAACTTCTGTCTCAAACCCCAGAAATGCTTGAAAACGAAACCGAAAAATTCGAAATTAGTACAAAATAAATTCGTCGATTCCTAATTTAAACAAAATCAAACGAAACTAGACTTCACTGAACCTAGTAAAAAAAAAAAAATAAGAAAAAGGTACGGGGAGCGAGACTGCACCGCGAAGGATTCTCTCCAAGGTCCTGGATCCCCGGTAAGATGTTCCGCGATTTAGTTCCAGGCGATGTGGCCACCGCGTGAAAAATAATGAAAAGGACGGCTGGTCGTGGTCGATAAGCAGCCGTAACAGCTATAAATGGAAAAGCGCACCGGCTCGTGAAAGTCGTCGGGGGGCCCGACGACATCCGCGCTCGGGCTGGCGTTTTCTGAAAAAGCTTCTGCGCAAGGACGAGGCCAGGACGGCTATAAAAGGACGATCGGGACTGGTCCGCTTTCCAGTCACGTATACAGCCCTGTTTCCGCTATCGGAGGAACGAAATTCCCGCAAGCTTCCACGGATCGACCGTGTGCGATCTCGCGAAAGGTGGAAAGGAAATCTCGTGGATCGGGGGTATGCGGCAGTCGATTCGCAACAGACTATGTCCCTGCAAGCTCCCAGTGACCGTAATCGAGTGCTGCAGGGCTTTGGCTCGTTGAGAATCCGGCTTAACGTGGACCAGCACGATGGAAACGGGAACCAGCTCCAGGGCACTCGTCGTCACCGTGGTCTATCTCAGCCTCTTCTTGGACAACGTGTTGCTCACCGTTGTTGGTAAATCCTCCCTCCGAAACCTTCATTTCCAAATCAACTCTTCGATATTTTACAGAATCAAACGCAACGGGATGCAACGAATTTTACGTTGGGGATTATTAATAATTTCTTTCTCTAACGCGATTATAATTGGGGACGAAGCGCGAAAGAAATAGATTTCTTAAAACTTCGTATAAACTATGTAAAGTTTAGTTATTGGAAATTATTTGTTCTAGGATGATTTAAATTTGGGATAAAGTAAGGAAGGGGGAAGTTAACTTTGAAAACCTTCATTTCCAAATCAACTCTTCGAAATTTTACAGAATCAAATGCAATGGGACGATTTTTCGTTGTTGATTATTAATAGTTACTTTCTCTACCGCGATTAAAATTGGGGATGAAACACTAGAGAAATAGATTTCTTAAAATTTCATATGAACTATGTAAAGTTTAGTTATTGGAAATTATTTGGTTCTAGGATAATTTAAATTTGGGATAAAGTAAAGAAGGGGGAAATTATCTTTGAAAACCTTCATTTTCAAATCAACTCTTCGAAATTTTCCAGAATCAAATACGACAGGACGCGAGGATTTTTCATTGTTGATTATTAATAATTCCTTTCTTCAACTAGATTCAAATTGGGGATGAATTAGAAGAGAAATAAATTTTTCAAAATTTCGTATGAATTATGTAAACCTTAGTTATTGTAAATTATTTATTCGAGGATAAATATGGGATAACGTAAGAGGAAAATTAACTTTGGGAACTTTTGACAAATTTTCCAGGTACTTAAAAGATACGTGTATCAAATAAAGAAATATTTTAGGCCTGACTCGTTAATTTTTTCACAAAAATTGAACACCAATGGAGAAAAATATAGGCTCTCCTTTTAAAAAATGCTTTCCGAGATATTCGATTGTTCCAATTTAAATTTCGCGCCCTGTGTATAATATGGTAACGGATTTTGCCGATTCGAAGAAGTAGAGTATGAGAAAACGTCTGGATGGCCAGTGAATTAGTCGAGAAACTTATCCAGAGGATTAAAACTATTTCAGTGCCGATCATTCCCGATTTCCTGTGCACCCTGGACGGGAACTCGACGGCGAACGGTGAAAACGACGAGAACAGTCGGGTGGGATTACTGTTAAGCTCAAAGGCGTTGGTGCAATTAATACTAAATCCTGCAGTGGGCACACTCACCGGCTCTTTGGGCTACACCAAGCCTCTCTTCCTAGGCAACATAAGTCTCCTATTGGCTGCGATGCGTAAGTTCCTTCTTCCAGACCCCCTAATAAACCCAACTCAAGCGGCTGACAGCCATTCCGCGCCATTCGATCCGAAAAATTCGTTCTACCGATAAGAAAATGCCTTTTAAATCGATCGTTTTATCGATAGAAGAGTAAATCTTAAATCCGTCACTGAGAAAGAAAAATAAAAATAAAGAAACAAAAATCGATTCCGGACCATTTCGCAATAGTACCCGCTCCTTGTTAACGAATCACAAAGAGAAATACTCGAGTCATTTGTTCTATCGGTAAAAAAATAAATTTGAAATCACCGAGAAAGAAAAATAAAGACAAAGAAACGAAGAACGATTCGGGACCATTTCGCAATGGCACCAGCTTCGCGTTAACGAATCACAGAAAAGTACTGGAGTCATTCGTTCTACCGATAAAGGAAAAAAAAATCTGAAATCCGTCACTGAGAAAAAGAATAACAGACAAAGAAAGGAAGATCGATTCGGGGCCATTTCGCAATGGCACCAACTCCGTGTTAACACATTACAGAGAGAAGTATTCAAATTATTCGTCCTATCCATAAAAGAAAAAAATCTCAAATCCGTTACTACGAAAGGAAAACAAATATAAAGAAACAAAGACCGATTCGGGGTGATTTCGCAATGGTACCAGCTCTTTGTTATCGCGTCACAGGAAAGTATTCGAATCATTCGTTCTACCGATAAAAAAATAAATTTGAAATCGCTGAGAAAGAAAAATAAAAGATAAAGAAAGGAAGATCGATTCGGTGCCATTTCGCAATGGCACCAACTCCGCGTTGACGCAGAGAAGTACTCGAGTCATTCGTACTACCGATAAAAGGACAAAAATCTTAAATCCGTCGCTGAGAAAGAAAAATAAAAGACAAAGAAAGGAAGATCGATTCGGTGCCATTTCGCAATGGCACCAGCACCTTGTTCACGCATCACAGAGAGAAGCACTCGAGGTACTCGAAGCGCGAACGGAGCTCGGCTGAAAGTACAACGAGGCGTCTCGACGTCCTCTGAATACGACAACTATTGCAGTGTTCGCGTTCGGGCAAACTTACGAAGTGCTCTTCCTCGCGAGAAGCATCCAGGGCATTTCCTCCGCGTGCATCGGCGTTTCCGGGATGTCGCTGGTCGCGTCGCAGTACCAGGAAGAGGACAAGAGGTCGAAGATCATGGGGTTCGTGCTCGGCAGCATCGCGTTGGGCGTCCTCGTCGGATATCCCATCGGATCCGTTCTCTACGACCTCGAGGGCAAGATGGCACCTTTCTTGCTGGTCTCCTGCTTCATCATCCTCACCGTCTGTACGTCCTCTCTTCCGTTTTCGCCTACACCGAACCTCCGTGTTTCGGAATTCCTTTGAACCGAGCCACGGGGATTCCGTGTCTACGAGATTAACGATTTTATACCGTTGCCGGGGAATCCATCGATTCGGAGAAGCTTCCTTGGTGAATTTTAACCGCGACTTCCTTTCAGGTTTGCAGGTATTCACGTTGGACGTCGAAATGAACACCGAGGTAAGTGATATATTTTTTCGTGATTAAAGTTTAACTTATCGATAAATTTTTTTAAGATTACAGTGTGCAACGAATTTTAAGTTTTCCGTTTGTTTTGTAATATCCATTGGGTGGCTCTTATGGAACTCGACTTCACTGAATAATTTCTGAATCCGTAAACGAAATTTTTCTGTGAGCCTCCGTTTTCGAGGAGTTTGGGTTTTTTGAAAAACGCGCGAATTTTTGAAGAGTCTGAGTTTCTTGAAAAACACGCGATTTTTCGAAGACTCAGTTTTTTAAAAACACGGAATTTTTCAAAAATGGAGGATATTGCAAGTCAAAAATTGCGTTGTACAGTGCTATTTATAGAGTTATTAGTTACTAGTCGCAACGGAGTAAAGATATATGCGTTTATACGCGTATAATAGAGATTTAAAGAAGATAGTTTTATAGCTGAGTGGAAATTTGCAAAAAGGATGATGAAAGGTGTTTTCAGTCGAACGAGAGAGAGACATCTTGGACACACCTGTTATCCGACCCGTATATACTGATCATCTTCGGAGCTATATGGTGTTCCACGTCGCCAATGGCTATTTTAGAGCCTTGCTTACCAATCTGGCTACGAACTCACATCAAACCCAAGGTTTGCTTTAATTTCTTCCACGGAAAAAAGAAAATTAATTCGCTCTTATCTTATACTATACTACATTATTATGTTTTTACCATTTAAAGAATGAACCATGAGAAAATTCACTTTAATATAAAATTAACTCTCTCTTATCCGAATTATGAGGTGATTGATGAATTTTTACCGAACCCAAGGCTTGCTCTAATTTCTTCCACGGAAGAAATAAAATTAATTCGCTCTTATCTTATACTATACTATATTATTATGTTTTTACCATAATAATATCATTACCACGAAAAAATTCACTTTAATATAAAATTAACTCTCTTTTATCCGATCCTCTTATCCGAACTATGAGGTGATTGAAATTATACCAAACCTAAGGTTCATTATAATTTCTTCCACGGAAAAAAGAAAATTAATTCGCTCTTATCCTATATTATACTATACTACTATGTTTTCACCATTTAAAGAATGAACCACGGGAA
>NIJG01000193.1:1776597-1786658 GCA_002201625.1 Euglossa dilemma
ATTATAATAAATAAGACCTAATTTTATTATAATAAATAAGGTTTTAATATTTCTTATAATAAATTCTTCTCGGAAAATTTAATAAAATATATAATAATAATATAATAAATTTTTCTCCGGAAAAATCACCGTAGCGAAAGGGTTAATATTACATATCAGCCGTTCCTCACTCCCACGATATTTTATTTTTAATGCTTCGCAAAATACAAATTTTCAGTGCAAATACACATATATATGTGTGTATATGTATAAGAACCTATTCAGTTACCCTGTTTAAATGTGTAACAAATTATTGGGTAACAACGAAGCGCAATGGGTCTGACAGGGGTTGTCCTTTGACACGGTGACGTTTGAATTTTCATCGAATTTCCCGAGGCACGTACTTAGGTAAAAATCGGATAGACGCGAGGAAAAAAAAGGAAGGAAAAAGTTGGTCGCGTTCGCACACCCCTGCGCGATGAATTTCGAAACCCTGATCGATCAAGACGCTACAACCTTCGACGTTTCTGGAACGTGTTGTACATACAAAGTGGACCTTAATCGTGTCTCTGTACAGCTGGAATATAAAACTCGGTGGAAAAGTCTGAAGTAAAATTCACGCCGACTTTTAAGCTCCGGTCGATGTTAGGCAAACAGGATATTAATCGTTGACAATTCTCGAGTGAAACGGTTAATTGGTTTCGCGCGATTCGGAAACGTGTTATACGAGACTTAGCATCTGTACGAATGCGACGATTGTGTAAACGGAATCCATAGAAACGTTCGCGAGTTCTAGAGCACCATGGAAATATATGGACCGTTTATTTAGAAAGTGGCGTAAGTCTTTTTTAACATTAGGTTTACGAGGGCTTTTTGTATACCTTTTCAGATTTTCGGTAAAGAAAACCACATATTTTCTTTAAAAAACAAACGATGGGTTTAAGTTGAAAACAATCGCAATATTAACAGGCTTAATTTAAGTTAATTAAATCTGTTAATATCGTATAATTGAAGCAACCCATCCGTCAAATTCATGGGTTCCGTAAATCTAGTGTTAAAAAAAGAATGAGATATGACGTAATTTATGCTTAATTTAGCGTAAGCTTTTCGTTTAGGACTAGTTAGTGTTTAATATCTTAAAAGATACCAATGCTTTGTTCGATTTAACACTGGATTTACGGGATCCGTGAATTTGACCGGTGGGTTATTCCAATTATACAATATTAATAGACTTAATCAACTTATATTAAGTTTGTTAATATTGTAATTGTTTTTAAATTATATATATTTCAAGCGATATTTGTTATTTCAAAATTGAAATTAAACGATATTTACAATTGACTAATTACGAAAGTGGTGTAAGTTCATTTGCAGCCTGGAAATTGTATATTATTTTAGTTAAATTCGCTTAAATGTAATTTATATAATTAAATTACATATTGATAAATTAGTACAAACATTCTCAGACCTCGCATAATTAACCTATATTTTTTAATCGTCAGATCTGTTAACGTTCAATTTTCTCGAAACCAAAGAAAATGAATTTGCACCGTTTTCCAAATAAACTGTTCATATATCGCGGTGATTTTTGGTCGTATCATGCGAATATCGACGTAACTCGAGGGCCACTTCAGTCGAGGAACTATGATTCGGATTAACGGATTATCCGGAATAATATAAACACGCGAAGTCAACGATTCGAGCCTCTCGAGGAAAAGGTTTCGATGAAATCGGAATTTACTCGACCCAACTCGAGTGTTATTTCATTCGAGGATTATCTGCGTTTAGAAGAACTATGATCTAGATTACCGCGCGAAAGTGTGTTAAAAATATCGACGTGCAAGCACCGAACGACGCGAGGATTTCTGAAAGGTTTCAGCCAACCTTGATGCAGCTCGACCACCGCTTTATTCGAGGATTATCCGTATCCACGGAAACTATGATTTAGACTAACGCACCATGGTGTTCCATAAATATAACAACCCCTCAAGGACCGTATTACAAGACTCCTCCGGTGAAAAGTTTCAGAGCAATCGCAATTTCCTCGAGTTATGCGGATCTTGATCCAACACGAGTACCATCCTATTCGAGGATCATCTGTACTTAGAGTAACTACGATTTATGCTAACCAACGTACGTACTATAAATATATCCCCTTAAGAGCCGAATAATACGAGCCGGAAGCTCCCGGTTCAATCGCAATTTTTTCTCTCCGAGAGTGGAATAGATTTCGACCCAATCCCGTCTCGTGATCGAGTTCAAGTAGAGAAGATTTGTAATTTCGGTTAGAAAATAGGCGAAAGAGATGTGTACAGTTGACCAGGTACAGTAAACGAGCTTCTTTTATCTCGGGAAAAGAATAAGGTCAGTTCCAAGCCGTAATAGGGAGAAAGAGACGTAGCAAAGCCTAGGAAAGTCTTGCATATGTGACGCGAAATACCGCAAACAGCGTGACTCCACAAGCTTCGATTCTCGACTCGCCCACTCCTAGATCGATATCTTCACCCCGAAAATTTGGAAGGTCAGTTGCGAAGCCTAAAGCTCGAAACGAACTTCAGGAAGTTTATGAAATCCTGGTCTATGTCAAGTAACAAAAGATGAAGAGAGTGTCGGTTCATCCGACGAGCTTCGATTCTGAATTTTTCCATTGGCGAATTAATAATTCCACTCCAAAAATTTGGAAGGTCAGTTGCAAAGCCTAAAGCTCGGAAGCGACCTCTCGAAGTCTACGAAACCCTGGTCTATGTCAAGTAGCAGAAGATGAACACTATCGGTTCATCCAACGAGCTTCGATTCCAAACTCTTTCATTGGCGAATCGACAACTCCGCCCCGAAAATTTGGAAGGTCAGTGGTGAAGCCTGAAGCTCGGATGAGACCTCGCGAAGTCTAAAGCTCGGAAGGCACCTCGCGAAGCCTCCGAAACCCTGGTCTGCCAATTACCAAAACCAAAACCAAAACCATCATCGGTTCATCCCACGACCTTCGATCTGGAAAACTTACACCGACGAATCGACAACTCCATCCCTAAAACCTCGAAGGTCAGTTGCAAAGCCTAAGTACTCTGAAGGAACCTTGCGAAGCCTCTGAAACCCTAGTT
Source organism: Euglossa dilemma (assembly GCA_002201625.1). Lineage (NCBI taxonomy): Eukaryota > Metazoa > Arthropoda > Insecta > Hymenoptera > Apidae > Euglossa > Euglossa dilemma. The sequence continues at coordinate 1,779,675 of NIJG01000193.1, forward strand.
TACCAATTACCGAAACCTTGGTTTACCAATTACCAAAACCAAAACCATCATCGGTTCATCCTACGATCTTCGATCCCGAACTCTTCTACCGACGAATCGACAACTCCATCCCTAAAACCTCTAAGGTCAGTCCCAAAGCCTAAATACTCTAAAGGAACATTGGTAAGCCTCCAAAACTCTGGTCCGCCAATTACCAAAACCAAAACCAAAACCATCACCGATTCATCCCATGACCTTCGATCCTGAAAACTTGCACCGACGAATCGACAACTCCACCCCCGGAGCCCCGAACCTTCCCCAATGGAACGCGCGAGACTCTGTCGGCGCGGCGCGACAAAGGAGGAAAAAATGAAGAAGCGATCGAGAGGTGACAAACACGATCGTGGAGGAGGGGACACGTGGAAACAAAGCGTCTGGGAACGGGCGGCTAGAACGGCGCCGAATCGATGGAGCACGCCGGCTATCGGCGCTCTGAGAAATTTTCGGTGGAAAATCGCGCGAGCAGACACGGGGGATGCTGCGTCCGGGACCCGTACTCCGTTATCGATCTTCCAGCCATTCCCGAGGCGGCACACACACACACACACACACACCGGGACACAGCCTTCGTCGGTGTGCCTTGGCACGAGCGCACGCACAACCCCCGTAGCGAGTTGGCGCGTAACCCGGCCGCGGCTACTCGCGCGAGCGCGACCACGTTGCCAAGCTGCCAGTGTGCGTGACTTTTCCCAACCCTCTGTGTACTCTCTACACCCTGTGTACACGTGGAAGGGAACACGAGGACGCGCTTATGGGGCCGACGCTCGCGTTCATTCGTGTTTCGCCCGGCTCTCCCCGAGTCTCTCCTCGCCTCTCTCCCCGCCTCTCTCCCCGCGTCTCTCTCCGGCCGCGTGTTTGGGTTAAGGGATTAGAAGTTCGGCATCAAGCCGACTCGCCCGATATCGCTTCCACCGAATGCGAATTTTCAAACCACCGGTGCTTTGATTTATTTTTATTCGGACACGCGTCCGTTCGTAATAACGCTGCGGAGAAAAGATCGAAAGCGGAGAAAACCTCGAGGGGAATCTAAATTTAAGGCCACTGCGAGGGGAGTGAACTTCCTTTTACCCAACAAATAATATCCTTCGGTATACCAATTATTATCGACGAGGCAACGTCTGAATTTCCAACGCGAACGTACGACATTCGCGACGCGTTTGAAAGCTCGAAAGAGCCGTAGAAAAGAACCCAGCTGTACGAATCGAAGAGAAGACGGCCAAAGCTGAGCGGAACGTCGGGCCGAGGCTCGGTCCGTTCCACTGGCGCAGCGGCAGTGATGTAACCGCGTTATAAGTCGGCCGGAGGCGAGCGGAGACGCAAGGCGGACTCCTACCTGTCAGCCCGCACGCACGATACTCGCTCCTCTTCCTCTCCACGCAGAAGACGTCACTCTCCCCGAGCACACATGCACGCGCGATAATTTCCACCCTGTCCGTACATCGACCACCACTCTGGAACCGCACCCACACACGCGAAGACACGAGACCTACATATCGTCTGGCAGCTTCGTACACGGTCACACTCGGAAGCCGGTGAAAAGACGATCGCGTGTAGAGGTGGAACGGGTCTCGGTGTGCGAGAGAATCACACAAAGGTAGCCAGAAATGCGACTCGTCACGGACAGAAGCTTCCACGGTGGAGCATCGGAGCTGGCGCACCAGTTTCCGCGTTCCAGCCGCGCACAAGCGCGCCTGCAAGCACACGCACGCACACGTACAGCAAGCGGACACACGCGCAGCCACGTCACCAACACCGAGAAGCTCCGCGAACACCCGTCGGCTAGCCTGGCTTCAGTAAGCTCGGAGCTTTCGACCGGTCCAGTCGCCTTCGCTCACACGTCCACCGTGCGCCCTGTTATCCAGTCGATCGTACGTACTATCGACGACATGTGCGTGGCCGACGACCAATCGTGATTTCCGTCGTTCCGTCCACGTTATCATGGATCAGACACGGTCCATCGGGATCCTCGAAACGTGCCGATAACCGGAAGATCGCTCACGAGCCAGCTCTACGAGGATGGACTAGCCTAAGCGGCTCCTACAGCGTGTCTCTGTCTCTTAACCTGAAACCCAGCGAGATCAGACCTTCCCAGACTTCGGTTAGACCAGTCTCGACCCCAGATGGTATTAATAGATGACACGGTGTACTTTCGAACCGGACTCGATGCGGCAAGGAGCGGAGATGTACGAGGATAAATGAACGATCTGGCAGAGGATATCAGCGAGCTGGTGTCGAGGGTTCGGAAGCTGGGATATCGACTCGGATTCGAGGATTCCTGCCTCGATGTGGATGGACAGGCATAGTCGGAGGACCACTCGACGCAGTCTGGTCACCTAGTCTGGGTAACACCGGCGGGATCATGAGGAGCAGCGTGTACGGTGTAACCAGGATCCTCTCGAGATCGATTCGAACAACGTGGGATCGGTTAGGTTTCCGTGGAATATCGAGGATTCTTCCAGCTTGAGTCCTTCGACGGAACCACTAGCGTCTGACCCAAGACGGGACTCTCTACTGGATTGCGGCGTCCAGACGTTCGGAGATCGCGAGTCCACGAGGTGAGAAACGGAGGAGTGAAGAGAAGAGGAGAGAAGAGTTTCGGTTCACGAGGTGGTGCGAAACGCGTACGATATTAGAAGAGAAACTGAGGAGAAAAGAGAAGAGAAGATAAGAGTTTTGATTCACGAGGTGTGCGAGACGCGTACGTTATTAGGAAAGAAACCGAGGAAAGAGAAGAGAAGAGAAGGAAAGAGAAGATAAGAGTTTCGGTTCACGAGGTGGTGTGAGACGCGTACGTTATTAGGAGAGAAACTGAGGAGAGAAGAGAAGAAAAGCGAAGATAAGAATTTCGGTCCACGAAGTAAGAAACCGAGGAAAGAAGAGAAGAGAAGAGTTTCGGTTCACGAGGTGGTGCGAGACGCGTGCATTATTAAGAGAGAAACCAAGGAGAGAAGAGAAGAGAAGAGAAGAAAAGAGTTCGGTCCACGAGGTGAGAAACCGAGGAGAGAAGAAAAGAGAAGAGAAGAGTTTCGGTTCACGAAGTGGTGTGAGACGCGTACGTTATTAGTAGAGAAATTGAGGATAGAAGAGAAGAGAAGAGAAGAGTTTCGGCCCACGAAGTGAGAAACCGTGGAAAAAAGAGAAGAGAAGAGTTTCAGTCCACAAAGTGAGAAACCGAGGAGAGAAGCGAAGAAAAGAGAAGAGTTTCAGTCCACGAAGTGAGAAACCGAGGAGAGAAGGGAAGAGAAGAGAAGAGTTTCAGTCCATGAAGTAAGAAACCGAGGAGAGAAGAGAAGAGAAGAGTATCGGTCTAGAAAGTGAGAAACCGAGGAAAGAAGAGAAGAGTTTCGGTTCACAACGTGATGTGAAACGCTTACGTTATTAGAAGAGAAACAAGGTGCAAGACACCTACGTTATTAGTAGAGAACCCGAAGAGAGAAGAGAAAAGAGTTTCGGTGCGAGACGCGTAGATTATTTAGAAGAGAACCCGAAGAGAGAAAAGAAAACAGCGTGACTTTCCAGAGGAAGCTGGTGATCCTATTGCCGAAGATGCTGCTTCCTCGCGGGAAAACGCGAGCGAGTCTCGATTCCGAACACATCGAGCAGAGTTGAAGCCGAGACAGAAATGATACTTCTGTCTAACTCACGATCATCGACAAGAAGAAGACTGGATTAAAACGAGAAAGGAGGGTTAAAAATGACACGTCCGCTGTGAATTTCACGCAGGATAACACCCTCGAGGGTTGGAGGAGGAAATCGAAAATAGAGATCGATCGATGTCGGATTAAAAACGGCACTCGGCGGCGGAATAAAATTCGGAATAGAGAGAGGAGAGAAGGCGTGGACTCGGAGAGTTGGGAAGATCGTTGCGTCGGGATTCTTCGCGGCAAAGTTATTATTAAGGACCGCGGAGGTCGGCCGGATGCACAAACGATTAGCTCTCGGCCGAGTGCAGATCCAGGGATGCAGCAAAGCCGACGGTGCAGGCTTAAAGGACGCCGTTGAAGAGGACGAACTCTGTCAAAGAGACGCGGCCTCGTAGCTCGTCGGTCTTCTTCGTCGTAGATATAATAATACATACCTGAATCGGGATGGATCAGCCATGATCGGATCTCGTCTGGATCCATGATGTCTGAACAGTGACATCAGGCTGCCTGAATGCTATCCGCGTTATTCTCGTCCATCGGAAACGGTCGTTTGTCGTTCGCTGTAAAAGGAGAAAATCGTTTCTAAAAAGAGAGAGAGAGAGAAAGAAAATTAAGGGGAAAAAAGAGGGGAGAGAATGCAAGGATTGGAGAAGAAAATCGTTAATTACACGCGGGTAAGTTTCCATCGGGTTCCCGTTTTTTCTTGTTTTCGGAAAAAAACAGGAAAAAGGGGCAAGAACGGAGGGGAGAAAAAGGCGCAAATGAGAGAAACGACGGGGTGCAGCGTTGTTTTCACGCTTCATCGGGGGCTAATTGGAAAAGGGTAGCGTCGCGGGGGAAAGTAGTCGTCGATTTAACGGATGGCCGCGCCGTTCCATCGTGCAGGGGGTTATTTTCGGCGGAGGGAACACGGAGGACGACGAACGGCCCGTTGAATATCAAATCGCGCAATTTCATAATTCACCGATTAGACGTGGATTTCCCGTGGGAGTCGTCCTCTCTACCCCCGGCAGGGTGGCACGGGGGTTGCCACGGGGTTCGACGTTACACAAGACGCGTCCGCGATGAAAGATTGCACGATCCTTTTTTCACAACGAGTTTACACGGCAAGGAACTAACGAGAGCAACGGAAAATCCCGTGGAAAATTTAACCCTTCGCGCGCCGTCCACGGGGGTGAGAACTGGTCGCCGAAAGTTTTCCATTTTTCTCCCATATTTTCCCACGATTACGTTAACCATTCTGCAAATTTACCGTTTTTCTTCGCGTGATCCTTTTGGCCAGACCTTTGTTTGCGCTTTCCCGTTCACGAGTCGCTTGGAAAAGTCGATTATTAACTTTAATAGTTCCATGAATATGTAATTCTATAACAATTTCAAGATCTTTTTTTTTTGCGCTATCTTATTCCTGAATTACTTAAAAAATGTAATTGATTGATTCGTATAACTCTGTGGATTTTATCGTTATTTCGGTGTAATTAATTTCAGATTTTTTCAAATATCTTCTTATTCTGGTGTTATTTGAAAAGATGATAATCAGAGATACGAGGAAGATACTTTTCGATAACTACTTTTTCCGCGTATTTCTACCGAGACTGGAGAAAAATTACGCCTCGAGTCCCCTCCTTGGTTTAATTCCAAACTTTGGCAATTAACAGAGTCGTTCTAACGTATGGGCGAACTCGGTGATCGCGGGGGGACTGGGGCTTTAATTGGGCCTCGAAACGAGATTAATATACGAAAAGTTGCCAGGAGGACACGCGTTTGTTCAAATATATAAAGAAACTCGATTCTTATTCTTATCGCGAAAAATTGACTCGCTTCTCGATTCGTCTCTGACAATCGAAAAGAAAGACTCGAAGTAAAAATGAGAAGCTTCGTTCGATAATTCGATATGACTCTGTTGACTTTTCGAAATCGCCGGAAATGGGGATAAATTTCTTCCAAAATATTCATTTTTATCGCGAAAAATTTACTGGATTCTCGATTCGCATCTGACAATCGAGAAGGAAGACTCGCGATAAAAATGAGAAGCTTCGTTCGATAATTCGATATAACTCTGTTGACTTCTCGAAAACGTCGGAAATGGGGCTAAATTTCTTACGAAATATTAATTCTTATCGCGAAAAGTTTACTCGCTACTCGATTCGCTCCTGACAATCGAAAAGAAAGTTCGATAATTCGATATGACTCCGTTGACTTTTCGAAATCGCCGGAAATGGGGATAAATTTATTACGGGAATATTCCATAGCGCGCGAAGGGTTAATCGCGAGTGCTTGTAGTCAGATTTCGGTCGTTTCTTTGCGAGATTCGCGAGATTTGCGGAGTCCGAGGGTGAATTCTGTTATCAAGCTGGGGAGAGTCTGCGAAAGGAATACTGGTTTCAGGTTCCGTGTGCCTGGGACTCGCGTCGCGGCCCAAAGAGCCCGTAAAGTTTAACAAAGCGAAGGGGTTACAATGCGAAGTGTCCTCTCACCTCGTTCTCCCGAGGGCTCCGCGTGTTAAAGCCTTGCGACGCAGCTACCATCGTGCTCAATGCTAATTAATTCAGACGTAAGATGATATGGAGTCCGAAGACGAAGTGGACGAAGAGCTGCCGGAGGTGAAACGTACAGAGGTATGATAATCCCTCTAGAAAGAAAAACAAACAAGAGAAAAACAGAGAAATAAGCGACAACGAGTAGGGAAACGGTGGGTCGCAGGAAAATTCCGTTCGTTGGTTGTTTGTTTTGTAACGAAAGTCGCGGAAAATTGTTGCAATCGTTGGTGAAAAATTTGAACACGGTGGGGATAATTAGAGGATGCTAGGAACCTTTGTTATGGGTGCTTTAACCCTTTGCCGATGAACGAATTCCGAGTGGTAATAAAATATTCCAATCCCTTGAGAACGAATCTTCGGGAATATTTGATAGAGTAGTTTATTTTTATGGTAGTGGCCAAAATTTGCTGAGGCAAAATTAAATTTGTAGATTATCTAACATAGTACAGCCTTCCACTACGTGTCATTTTTTTCTTTTTTCTTTTAATTTAGAAATCTAGAAATCGTCGTAGAGTCCAAAATCTAAAATCCTAGAAATTATTGTAGACCAAAAAATCTAAAAATCTAAAAATTATCGTAGATTAAAATATAAGAATATAAGAATCTAAGGATCTAAGAATCTAAGAATCTAAGAATCTAAGGATCTAAAAATCTAAGGATCTTAGAATCTAAAAACCTAAGAATCTAAGAACCTAAAAATCTAAGAATCTAAGGATCTTAGAATTTAAGAATCTAAGAATCTAAGGATCTAAAAATCTAAGGAT
>NIJG01000193.1:1790274-1818754 GCA_002201625.1 Euglossa dilemma
GATTGCTCCTATCGTTTTCGGTGAAATATTTATCTTTCGATGTTTATTCTGGAAATATTTACGCGCGGCGGTATATTTATTTCGAAGTATTCCATCGAACGACGCTTGAGACCGGATATTCGCGAGGAAATAGAGGTTTTCTAGGGTATTTCTAAGGAACGATGGTCTATGCGAAATTTAGGACGTACTCGAGTTTAGTGGGACGAAGGGAAGAGCTCAACAGGTTGGACGAGAGCGATTTGTTCATGGAGCTGATTAGAGACGTGGCGAACGAGCTGGATATCAACGTTCTCTGCCACAAGATCCTGGTGAACGTCGGCCTGCTCACCCATGCCGATCGAGGCAGTCTTTTCCTGGCTAAAGGACCCTTCGAGGACAGGTATCTGGTGGCGAAGCTGTTCGACGTGACGCAGGACACCGAACTGGAGGAAGCGATTCAGAGAGCAAAGAACGAGGAGATCAAAATCCCTTTTGGGGTTGGCATTGCTGGCTACGTCGCTCAGACTAAAGAGATCATCAACATCAAGGACGCTTACAAGGTTTCGAGAGATTCCTTTCCATTGTCTAAAATTAATTCCAACTCCCTAAAATTAATTCGAACTCCCTAAGATTAATTCGAACTCCCTAAAATTAATTCGAACTCCCTAAAATTAATTAAAACTCCCAAAAATTAATTCAAACTCCCTAAAATTAATTAGAACTCCCTAAAATTAATTCAAACTCCCTAAAATTAATTAGAACTCCCTAAGATTAATTCGAACTCCCTAAAATTAATTCGAACTCCCTAAAATTAATTGAACGAATTACGAGGCGATTTCTGAGGCTATAACGGATGTTTGCGTGTTTGGTTTTTAGGACCCAAGATTCAACAGCTCCATCGATATGAGGACAGGGTACAAAACAACGCTGATTCTGTCGATGCCTATCTGCAATTACGAGGGAGACGTGATCGGAGTGGCTCAGATTATAAATAAGACTAACGGCAGCAATGAGTTTACCGATAGAGACGTGGAAGTGTTTCAAAGGTGAATGAACAACCGCCATACGATTATAATAAAAGTTGATACTACAAACTTTACACTACAGTGAACAGTGACACTGAACATTTTATGTTGCGAATATAGATGGAGAGTAGACTCTATATGCAGATATATGTAAATGAAGAATACGCTTCATATACCGGCCGAGTATAGAATATTCCACAGAGTGTTGTCCAATGTTTGTATGACAAAACCAATTTCAGGTACCTAACATTTTGCGGAATAGGCATACAGAATGCGCAGCTATTCGAGCTGTCCGTGCAAGAGTACCGGAGAAATCAGATCCTCTTGAATCTGGCCAGAAACATATTCGAAGAACAGAACAATCTCGAGTGTCTGGTCACGAAGATCATGACCGAAGCGAAGGAACTTCTAAAATGCGAGAGATGCGCCGTGTATCTTCTGGACCTTGACTGCGGCGAGGCAGTAAGTTCGTTTCAATTATAACTAACCCGAATCTAACTCATTTTTCTTTTTCCTTTTTTTTTATGTGGAGAAAAATCTTTCGAAGATACTCTTTAAATAGAAAGGCACCCACGTTAAACCCAAACGTAACTCAAATCTAACACAAATTATAGATTCACTAGCATCGTCGGATAGATAACAAAAATCGCGCGAATAAAATTAAAAAACACACCTAGACTTCTCGAGACCTCTCTAAAAGGGGTTAGTCATGAACGTCGTAAGTTAGTCATGAACCTCTAACCCAAATTTAACCGAAATTAATCGGACTTCCGTCAATTTCAAATTCTATGCAATCGGATCGTCGGATAAATAATAAAAATCGCGAGAACAAAATTAAAAAACACACCTAGAATTCTCGACACCCTTCTAAAAGAAGTCAACCACGAAAGTCGTAAGAAATCCTAAGTTTCTCTACCCCAAATTAATCGAACTTCCGTTTGTTTCAAATTTCATCCACTCGGATCGTCGGATAGACAATAAAAATCACACGAATAAAATTTAGAAACACGCCTAAACTTCTCAGGACCCCACTAAAAGGGGTTAATCACAAACGTCGTAAGAAATTCCAAGTTTCTTTAACCCAAATTAATCGAACTTTCGTTTGTTTCAAATTTCATCCACTCGAATCGTCGGATAGACAATAAAAATCACACGAATAAAATTTAGAAACACGCCTAAACTTCTCAAGACCCCTCTAAAAGGGGTTAATCACAAATGTCGTAAGAAACCGTAAGTTTCGTTTCAGGGGCACCTCGAAAAGATCGTGGAACGACCGGGAAGATCGACGCAAGAGTGCCGGAAGCCTTTGTCGAGGAGAGAGGTGAGTGACACCGGCACGTGTTACTCGAGTTCGTAAGTCTGATGATCTTTTTCTTCTTTCCTGGCGGGTCAGAGTAACAACATCGAGATGGAGGATATTTTCCAACAGCACGTGAGTAAAATTCGTAAAAAGGCAGACAGCCAGTAGCGGTCGTAGACCACCGATCAGGAGATATTCGGAAATGTGTTTTCGTGGATTCTTAGGCAATGAACGACGCGAACAAATTCACCACGATCTTCGAGATGGACAACGAGACGCAGGAAGCCAAAGTGTACAGGCCTAGCGGAAGCGATCTGTCGAATCCTCTCGGACAGATCGCGAGATACGTGGCTGCCACTGGCCAGATCTTGAATATCGGCGACGTGGCCACGTGGCTGAAGAAGGACGTCGTTCAAGCCGGAAGCGAGCCTATCAAGAGCATCCTCTGCATGCCTATAGTTAATGGCCAGAGGACCGTGATCGGTGTCGCTCAATTAATCAACAAGGTTACTCTCCATTTTCTTCTTGCGAAAGAACAAGTCTGATAAGAAACGAAGAGCATGGAAAAGAAAATTTTTCTTTGATCTATTAATAAGATGTTCTACTAAATAAGAATAGAGAGAGTACGAATGATATAATTAAACTGATCGTTGGTGAAAAATAGATACTTTGAATGAAGTGTAGATTGACACTAGGATTATCAACCTAACGTGTACCTAAAGTTACAGTGTTACACGGTTGAAGAAAATTTCATAGATCGCGTTAGAGTTAACTGTGATTTCGAAGTCAATCGTTTCACTGGTTTGTTAGTTATAAATAAATAATCTAAAAGCATCGGCTCGTTGCGAAATAACAATTCTGTTAAGAAACGAAGAGTATAGAAAAGAACAACTTCCTTTGCTGATCTACTCATAAAACTTAATTTAAACTGATCATTAATGAAAGAATGATACTTCAAATGAAGTATAGATTGACACTAGGACTATCAACCTAACGTGTACCTAAAGTTACAGTGTTACACGGTTGAAGAAAATTTCATAGATCGCGTTAAAGTTAACTGTGATTTCGAAGTCAATCGTTTCACTTGTTTGCTAGTTGTTTGTTAGTAAATAGATAATCTAAGAGCATCGAAGTTAACCGTAAATCGATCCACAGGACAACGGAACATCCTTCACGGACTCGGACGTCTCGATCTTCGAGGCGTTCGCGATTTTCTGTGGCCTCGGGATTCACAATACCCAGATGTACGAGTCAGCTTGCAAGCTAATGGCCAAGCAGAAGGTAGCTCTCGAGTGTCTGAGCTACCACGCGACCGCCAGTAACGACGACACGTTGAAATTGACCTCAGAACCGATACCGTCCGCGGAAACCTACAACTTGTTCAGTTTCACCTTCATCGACTTCGACCTGACCGACGAAGACACCTGCAGAGCCACGATCCGGATGTTCAAACAGTGCGACCTGATCCAGAAATTTCACATACCCTACGAGGTGCTCTGCAGATGGGTCCTGAGCGTGAAGAAGAATTACAGGTGAGAATCTCTTCGCAAGAGTCACAAAATCATTTTAACGATTTTGGGAATTGAAATTAAATTGGAAGAATCGTATTTTTATTTAAGAAATACAATAAAATAATTTTTGAGACTTGTGACAGTGATTTTTAAGAAATTGATGTGAAGTCATAAAATTATTTTAACGATTTTGGTAATTGAAATAGAATTGAAAGAGTCGTATTTTTATTTAAGAAATATAACAAAATAATTTTTGAGAGTTGTGACAGTGATTATTAAAAAATTTCTGTGAAGTCATAAAATTATTTTAACGATTTTGGTCGTCTACTATTCTGGGAAAAATAGTTCCAAATATTTCGAATTAATATAAATCGGAACCATTTAAGTAATTATTTAAGAATTAGAGTATGAAATTTTTCTTCCACTCCCTTGCAATATTTTTTGAACCTTCTTCTGGCTTCCAGTATATTTCCTTTTTTATTTTTAAAAATAAAAACAGTATCGAAAGAATATTCCTTTCCGTTTAAAAAATAGTTAGATAATTTTTTAAAAATTAATTACCGTATAGTCACGGAAATTATTTTAACGATTTAATCGCCTGTTATTTTCACAAAAATAATACCCAATATTAAATGCCAGATTTTAAATTTTCTGTAAACCGTGTAAATCATCAATGCATCCCAAAAATAGGATGAGCCTTCTGGCGATCATAAAGGGACTAAAGCGATAGATAAAATAATCGAATTTTCGCTATTTCGAGGTGAACAAATAACGAAAAGAGTTAACTAAATAACCGGCGTTATCCTGAATAATCCCACGGTCTACGTAAAGGGATTAACACTAGGTTTACGGACGTTTTTTGTATAATTATTTCTACGGACACCCATCAAATTTAAGGGTAAAGGAAACCACGTATTTTCTATAAAAAAAAACAAAGATGGGTTTTATTTGAAAGCAATCGCGATATTAACAGACTTAATATAAGTTAATTAAATCTGTTAACACTAGGTTTACGGACGTTTTTGAATACCTATTTTTATGGAGTCCCGTCAGATTTACGAGTAAAGAGAACTACGTATTTTCTTAAAAAATAAGACTATGAGTTTAATTTAAAAACAATTACGATATTAACAAACTTAATATAAGTTGATTAAATCTATTAATATTGTATAATTGGAGCAACTCACCCGTCAAATTGACGGGNCTATGAGTTTAATTTAAAAACAATTACGATATTAACAAACTTAATATAAGTTGATTAAATCTATTAATATTGTATAATTGAAGCAACTCACCCGTCAAATTGACGGGTCCCGTAAATCTAGTGTTAATATCGAATAATTGGAGCAACCGATCCGACAAATTAACGGGTCCCGTAAACCTAGTGTTAAGATCGGTGCCATTGTCGCGATAGAATTTCTCGAAATCTTCTCGAAGAATCTCTTCGCATATTCTCATCCGAGAAACTCGTGTATTCGTTTTTTTTATTTCTGTTTCTAGACCAGTGAAGTACCACAATTGGAGACACGCGTTGAACGTCGCCCAGACGATGTTCGCCATGTTGAAAACCGGTAAGATGGAGCAATTCATGACGGACCTAGAGATCCTCGGACTACTGGTGGCCTGTCTCTGCCACGATCTGGACCATCGAGGAACCAACAACGCGTTTCAAACGAAAACCGAGTCCCCATTGGCTATCCTGTACTCGACCAGCACCATGGAACATCATCATTTCGACCAGTGCGTCATGATCCTGAATTCCGACAGCAACAACATCTTCCAGAGTCTCTCGATGGAGGATTACAGAAGAGTGATGAAAGTGGTGGAGAGCGCGATACTCTCTACCGATCTGGCGGTTTATTTTAAAAAGAAGAACAGGTTCATGGAGCTGATCGACGAGGGAGAGTTCGATTGGCAGAGCGAAGAAAAGAAAGAACGTAAGATCTTGAGACACCGAAATTTAAAAACATAGTAATTTATTCTAAGCACTTGGAGAAGTGAGAGGCTTAACCAAAAACGAAATTCTGATTGCTAGATTTAACGCAAATGCAATTGAAATTTGAAAACTAGCTACTTCCCTAAAAGTATATAACAGTGGGAATTTTTACACCTAATCGTAGTCAACGTATTCATTAATGCCAAAACGAAATTCTGATTATCCTGTAACATCGCTAGATCTAATGTAAATGCAATTGAAATCTAAAAGCTAGCTATTTCCCTAAAAGTATCTAACAGTGGGAATTTTTACACCTAAGTCGACGTATTCAGTAATGCCAAAAGAAAATTCCGATTATCTCGTAACAGCGTTAGATTTAACGCATTGGTACTCGAAATCTGAAAGCTAGCTACTTCCTTTAAAAGTATGTAACAGTGGGAATTTTTACACCTAATTATATTCTTACACCATAGTATTCACTAACGCCAAAACAAAATTCCGATTACTCCATGACCATAATAGTATTAGACCTAATTGAATTCTAAGACTACTTCCGTACAAGTAGCCACGGTGGTGTTAAATCTCAAAGATATACCGTATATTCATGAACAGTGCTAGATCTAACGCAAATGCAATTGAAATTTGAAAGCTGGGTATTTCCCTAAAAGTATCCAACAATGGAAATTTTTATACGTAACCGTAGTCAACATATTCACTAACTCCAAAACGAAATTCCGATTATTCCCTAACAACGCTAGATCTAACGCAAATGCAATTGTAATTTGAAAGCTAGCTACTTCCTTTAAAAATATCCAACAGTGGGAATTTTTACATCTAACCGTAATCAACGTATTCATTAACGCCAAAACGAAATTCCAATTACCCTATAACCATACTAGCACTGAACCTAATCGAAATCTAAGACCACTTCCGTACAAGTATCCACGCCAGTATTAAATCTCACAGCTACACCTTATTACCATAACGAATCCTCGTTAGATCCAAAATCGGATTGCAGTCACCTGACATAATCACCATGCACAATCGCTGTAAACCCAACGTTGAATTCCCGTTTGCCGATTTCTACTTGCAGTGCTGTGCGGAATGATGATGACAGCCTGCGACGTGAGCGCGATCGCGAAGCCATGGGACGTGCAGCATCGCGTGGCTAAACTAGTCGCAGACGAGTTCTTCGACCAAGGCGATCTAGAACGTCTGCAATTAAACCAGCAACCGGTCGCCATGATGGATCGCGAAAGAAAGGACGAGCTACCTCAGATGCAGGTCGGTTTCATCGACGTGATCTGCCTGCCTTTGTACAAGGTCCTTTCGGACACCTTCCCATGGATCATGCCGCTTTACGAGGGCACCATGGAGAACAGGCAACACTGGCAGGACCTGGCCGAGAAGGTCGAGATGGGTCTCACCTGGATCGACAGGGACACGATCGACGAACCAGTCGAGGAGTTCGTTTCCTACGAGCCCAAGGACATCGAGTTCACTGTCACCACCTTGAACTGCGCCCACGTGGATAGAAAAGAGATCCCAGAGAAATCCACGCTCGGCAGATTCGCCTCGTTGAGAAAAGGAGGTCGAACCTTGAGCAAAGGTGTCAGACATCGAATCAGCAGGTCTCTCTACGCGAGGAGCACACCGGAGGACGCTGCCAAGTCGAAAGCCTTGATTCCTGACAGGAAAAGCCGCAACAAATTGTGTCTGCTCATTTGACGACTTACGTCCACCACTCTAGAGAGTATTCCGGAATGATGAAACACAGACAACTAAAGATTTCACGGAGAAATAAAATTGTAAATCACGCAAGACTTGGCTAACCTCTGCTAGAGCTTGCGATTAATCCACGAAGAGGATGGAAAACGAAGATGAACTCGTGAAGGAATGAAAGGATATTTAAAGGAACGTGATAATACTGGAAGTTTGTAAAAGTATCGCGATTTATACTTATCTGCCTGAAGATAAAAGATCAGAGAAGAAGCTAAGAGATAAAGAAGCAACGTGGGATCGTTCGAATATTTAGTATCGCCGAGCGAAGAAGATGGAAGCTTGCAAATTTCATTTCAAGACTGTCGAGTCTCTAGGCGAAAAGTAAAGTAGTCAATGGCTAGGTAGTTAGACCGGAAACAAGTTAGGCGACCTTCATCGACACTCACCGTGCAGAGAATTAAAGGGAACGCGAGAGGTCGGCGATAGTACGGATTCAATTTTGACAATCTTTTTTGTATTACATCTCGATACCTTCTTAGAATAATCGGATAGTATCGATGGAGAAAGAATAAGGCGATATCGCGATTTATAAAACGCGGAATAAAGCGGGGAAAAGCGTAGCGGGAAAACAAACGGGCATTTTTATATACCGATGGGATCGAGGATGAATTCGGAGAGAGCAGGATAGAATCATAGAAGCTGGACGAGAGAGAGCGAGAAAGAGAGAGAGAGAGAGAGGTTCGAGTAACCGATGACAGTACGTCTCGACTTCGCGTGTTTCTCGGACGATGCACGGAACCAATCAGAAACGCGAACGGACGATCCGTAGCCAATCAATGCTTGCGATTGAATGAACGATTCCGTTGCGTCATTCGGTCGCTTCGAATATCTCTTCTCTTTTTCTCTCTCTCTCTCTTTCTCTCTCTCTGTGATGTAGAAAATAAACAAACGGTCTCGCGTCCGCGGCACGAGGATCTGACTCGTGATTTTATTTTTCTATATTCTTCCTTTCTCCGTTCGCCGTCGCGTACATCTTTTCCGGCGTCCCGACGCCGACACCGCGCGCTGTTCGCTTAGGCAACTCGATAGCCAGAGAAGGAGAAAGAAACGAAGGAAAGACGCATAGAGAAATCGATGTATCTTCTTCTGTTCGATTATTTAAACCATTCCAAACTGAATCGTGTAAAATCCCGTCTCGGACGGCAGTGACGAGAAACAGGTATTTTCTTGGTGAAACAAGAAGAAACAAGGGAGAGATACGCAATACAAGTGGACGATTTGTGCTATTAGTATATACAAAAAATCAATTAATATTCAGGATAGTTCGAGTGCGGTGTTTTTAAAAAAAAAAAGAGAAAAAAAAAGAAAAAAGAAATTAAAAAAGGAAAAAAATCTCAAAAAACGAACGTGAGAATTCAGCGACAAGAGTGAGACTTGTTTCTAGTCTTTTGATATAGCTACTGTGTACGAACATGCCTGTCAGAGACTATCGCACACGACTAAATAAAATCTGAATGTGCTCAAAACACTATATGATCGATCGACCTCTGTTTCTTTCCCATTTTCCTTGTAAATAAATTTAATTACGAAACGTTTAATATGGCGCGGGTCGATCCGAGAGAATTGGGAAATTTTTGAACAGACGAATTAAATTTGAATGAATTACATTGAAAAATACGTTAGGATATTTTATTCTAGAAAAATCGCGGTAGGTGCTGAATTCTTGACACACAAAGGACATCTTTTTCTGGTTAATGGAAATTCCACCTTCGATGACTATCAGGTGTCGCTAATGATGCACGGAGAAATTTTTTTTATTTTCGGTGAGTCACCGGTAGCCAACAACGAATATTTTATCTTCGACGAGCTGTGTTGCGAGTTATCGGTGACGCACGACTCGGAAATTACGTTAAAATCGCCTTACTTTGTTTTCCCCCTCTTTTTCCATTCTTTTTGTCTTCTTCTCTCTTTTTTTTTTTCTTTTGTCAATTTTCAAGAGTAGTCCTTCGGCTCCGTGACTTTTACGCAGTTTTTATTATTAAAACGTTTAGAAATTACACTCGAACGATGGTGTCCTTTACACAGTAACGAATCATCAAACGTTTTGGTCCTACGATTAAATTAAGTATAACAAACGGTTTTCCCTCTTTATCGTCTTTTCTCTTCGTACTCCGTGTGTTGACGATTAATTCGCTATTTTCACATTATGCAACGTTCGCTTGCATAGGGAAAAAGAAAAGGGAGCCTGACACGCGTAACACTACGACACTGTCCGACAAAATTTTTACGAGACGAAAAAATTTACTTAGACGCAAGATTTCGTTATAATCTCCATGTAATTCATTCACTTAATAAACGCAAGATAAAATGTCGAGGCAGTGGCGCGGCTATTTGGCGAGACTCTTTCACCTTGTCGTACAATTATGTGGAGCAGGCTCCATCTATGATCATTGTGACCAAGGACGAAACCGAATTACCCTAGATATAGTAAAAAAAATGAATGTTTGCCCTCTGTGAGATAATAAGTATATCCGGGTGCTGGAACAGCCATCGGAACATCTTACAAAACGATACACACATCATCGATGCGATAAAGGAGGAAAGTTTCGTGGCTCTTGGATTGAGATCATATCATTCCTTCAAACGAATCAAATCAGAAAGGATCCATGAGATAATCGAACACACGGATGTAAAATGTTTGACAAGAAAATTCCTTAAGTCTCACGCGGTTTGTAGAAAAATATAAAACAAAAGGATCACACATACAACGCGATATAATTATGTACAACTGGCACCGTGAACCAGGTGCGTCAATGGTGGTTCATCCTTAATCACAATGCTTGCACCGTCACATTGATTCGATACAATATAATCTACTTAATAATCACCTCTTTAATAATTCACCTTGTTTCATTTTCGTCTTTTCATTTTGTACAATTTACCCTTATAGCCAATCCAACGGAGATTTCTTAGCGCAAAAACTTTGTGCCAGCGAGTTGAATTTCGATATTTTAATCTGATCAATTGTTCCGGAGAGGTGTCACATCCGTGGTAAGTGAAACCCTGGGCTCGTGTCGCGTGTTCACAGATAATGAGAAAAACTCACGAGATATGGTCGTGGAACAGAAGCATCGTGGAAGATATAACACGCAAAAGAGTTAAGCTTAACCAAGTTCAACGAAGCATTCGAAACTTATAATGACGCGAATAAATGTTTCTCAGTACTTGACGACGATGTTGAATCAAATTCGGGACGAAACTAATTCTCGACTAATTATTGAACAAGTATATAGAACTCGAATTTGATTCACATGTGTCGTCTGTTAAATGCAGATGACGATAAAGTCCTTAAACGAACAGTAAAAAACTTTTTAAACGTTACTTAATATGCAAAGAAACCGAGTGTGTGCAAAGTTTATGTATAAGTTTCAAGTTTTACGCATTTAATGAATAAAACGTGTAGTTATTCTCGATAAATACACATCCAGTTTCTTTACATTGACCGTTTACACTGGTATTGTTGAATGCATAAAAAAATTGAACTTATACAACGCCATGGCCTTAACGCGTCCACGATTTGTCCGAACTCAGTGCGTGGACACTAGATATAATACCAATTGATCAAAAACATACATGCAAAAAGGCTAATCGTGTCCTCGTTTGCAGACAAAACCCTGTGAAAATGTACTTTTGTTATTGTTGTTTCGCGACTTAAAGTCATATAAAGAGTCGATCGAATTTCTTATGTCCCACCAAATGGAGCATAAAGATTTTTCCCTAGAACAAAAGAATTGCTTCTTCCGATGTACTATATCGAAGAAGGCAACTTTCATTCGTAATATTTAGTAAAGACGTTGCATGTATGTTTACAGAACTATTCACTGAAAATGTAAACTGTTTCTTACTCTGTGAATCTGTGCAAAATTCACATTCACAAACTAAACTGTAAAATAGGATCAGAGCTTGAACAAAATTTATGTTCAGAGACACTCATCAGCTCAATCCCACCAAAACCAGGGGTTTTGCAATCCCAGCAAAGTGGCAGAAGTGCGCGGATCACATAAAGAACTCCCTGGATCGGCTAATATGTAGTCACGACGCAGGTCTGTCTAATACTGAAATTTCTATTAGCCTAAGACCACGCATTACTGGATTTGTTAATAACAGCCCACGTGGCTTATAGACTCTGTCATTTTGTTCACTAATAAACTTTGCCACTTTTCGTAAACACTTCTCGTAATGAGTCTCTGTGCATATATAAATTAGATAACCAGTGAGGCAAGCCAGGCAGCCTTCGCAATACGTGGAACAACTGGCACGTTCGGCTTCTGCGAAGTAGTTGTTCAACTGATTGATCGTGTACTCGAACAACTGTCTGTCCAGCTAAATTGGAAAATAAGATAGCAAAAACATTTCTCATAAATCTAATATAAAGTCATATATTATTGCCTATTAATTCACAGATTAAAAAATTAGCTCGATAAAGTACATCGCTATGCTTCTGCACCTCCTGATCCTATACTAGATTTACATGATAAAATTGATAATAAAAAGCACAGAAAATCACAGAAATTATATTTCACCTACAATTACGGTTAAACAAAGGATAGCAAAGTAAATATTTCATTTTCATTTTAGACATATGAAAAACTACATTTTACCATTAATAAAACATAAATAAATTTCTTTTAATACATACTCTGCTCTCTAATTCCATGGGAAACTGTATTTGAAACTTAACCATGGTGCCTTCACTGTAGTCACGTTCTATAAAAACTTTCTGACAATTCGGAGGCGGCCCCTCACCTGCTTGCCCTCGACCAGCTGACATGTCCTCCAGGGGTGTAAGGGCAGCGTGATTGCCCTAAAAAGCAAATCCAATAAACATTCCATTAAAATCTCTGTTCGAACAGTAAAAGGTAGCTTTCTCATTGATCTCTTTACATTTAATATCACGTCCCTAAAATTCAAAAACATTTCGTATATCTAACCACAAAACCGCACCCAAACTGTATTATTGAAAATCGTACATGAAAATTCGAAAATCTATCGATAATCGAGTGACAACGAAACACGGGATTACGATATTTAAATTCGAAATAAATGAAACATGGAAAACAGTGACGAAATGAAAATATATCACTGACAGATCAATGGTAAAAGGAAAAGAGAAAAACTATGGTAAAAGGTGGACGAACTTACCAATAGCATTTTAAGCTTCGTCTTGGCGAATTGATAGAACAGGTCCGTCGAAAATAACTTCGACTTGTTAGTCGAACACGGAACGTGGGAATGGGGCACAATTGATCACTGAACGACAAATTTTCCTTGGAAAACCACGGAGGGCAGTACTCTGACTGACGGACTACGACACGACACCGTCGCCATGAAATGTGCGCGCGCAATGAATAGCAATTGAAATATACAACTCATAGTGTTTTTATGATATTTACATGCTCTAGTTTGCTATTACTATATTTTAATAAACGGTATTTTAAATTCAATTATAACGTTCAATTTCCAATCTTCTTTTGTCATTGTTCCCATTACTTCTAATTATAACATTCATTTATTCATTTTCTTAAATTACTTTTTAAGTTTTTATAATCTTTAAAATTTCATGTAATTTTGTACGTATTATTTATTTCTTCGTTCCTTTATTATTTATTTTTATAAGTACAATAGATTGTATTTACATAGCAAGAAATACATTAGGAATATTCGTTATTTTTTAAAGTAAGGAAGTGATATTAAAAATTTCTAAACTTATGTTTTACAATATTTTAAAAGAAATGAAAATGTTTAGTACGGTTTAAATTTCATATTGCATGTTTCTTTACCATCTATGCATTTATTTTTGATAGTAATAGTCGTATTTAGATGGCGCTATAATATGCATCAGCTGTTCATATTTGTAAGCTCTTCGTGTGCATCTCAGATGCAAAACTTGCTGAATAAAACAAAATTTTGTTAACAACGTTTTGCCGTTTTTATCTTTTGATAGAAAGTTTAATAAAAGCTCTAAGAATTTAAGAAATAATTGCATACGCTTCTTAAAGTACAAATTTTATAACAACGGATTATTTAAGTTAACGATGTTCACTAATCGTTCACTCGAAGCTGTGAGTTTCAATTCACAGTTGTCTACTACGAAGTACGTATTTGAAATCGCTTACATTTTTAAATTTATGAAATGCTCATAATTTTTTGTTTTCATTGTTTAACACCGTTTAGATCGCAACTATCAACGAACATTCAAACAACAGAAATTGTTTATAATCAAACTCCTGCACAAGCAGTTGAAACAAGAGATGTTGAAGTATTTATAATTTGTATAAATTTCTTTCAACGCATAAATAAAATTTGCCTATACCAATTCTGTGTTTCTTAGATTCAAACTACTAGCGTAGAAAAGAAGAAGCCAGAGATAAACTATGAAAAACTGGCCCAATTTTTAAACAAGGTTACACCAAATGTGTTAGATGTATTAGATAAAGCTTATGGAACCAATTCATTTGAAGATTATGAACCAAAAACAGATGAAGATTCACTCACAAGCACGCAGTTTCTGCAAAAGATTCATAGCATAGAATCAGAATCCCAGGTATTTACAATCTTTTATAGAGCTTTGAAATCTTTATATTATTTCATATTTTTAGATGAAAGTGAGTGACATGAGTTGGAGTATTAGTGGAAGAACACTAGCTGTGTCATATGGTATTCCTTATCATGAAACATGGTGTTATCACCCTTCCAAGATACAATTGTACAGCCAAACGAAAGAGGGCAATTTCACAGAGGAAGACTGTAAAATACTACCAACAAGTGCCTGTGTAACCTCACTGGCTTATCATCCAACTGAACCATCTATTATAGCAGCTGGTTTATTCAATGGTAATTTATATAATTATCATTGATAAACTAAGAAAATATTTGTAAATACTATTTATTAAAAGGTGATGTTCTTGTATGGAACTTGAGGAATGATGTATCAGCAGCACCAATAGTAATTTGTACTCATGAAGACTCTGTATCACAAGTGTACTGGAAAGCAAGAACTGAAAATGTTGTGTCATTCTTAATGAGCTCTAGTAAAGATGGATACATCTTTATGCATAAAATGATAGCCGTTTCTAATATTGTCCGCGTATCTAAACGGTAAATTGTTTGGAATTGTTAATACATTCTTGACAACATGTACATAATATATTACATCGTTTTAGACTGAAAATAGTCAAAGAATATAATCCAAGAGAAAACTCAAGGCCGCGTAGCGCAGGTGGAACTCGCGAACGCGCGGTGGAATCTGGATTATGTATTACTGCCTTTGATTTTTCCTCCAGAGATCCCATATTTTTTATTGTGGGTACTCTGTGTGGTGGAATATATAAATGTAGCTTAGATCGTGTCGCTCCTATAGAAAGTATGGATCTTTCTTGTAAATTATTAAACTCTTTACCGTTACATGAAAGTAATAAACAATCTTTGATCACAGATGACGAAACAGTAATGGATCCTGTGATAGACGAGTATGAAAGTCACGAAGGTAGCATCACATGCATTAAGTGTTCTCCAATTCGTAATATTTTTGTTACAGCCGGTACGGATAAGGAAATTCGAATATATGACTTCGAAGAGGTACCAAGTTTATTATCTTAATTTGTATTTTATATATCATAACGAATAAAGGTATTTACGTAATATAGCTCACGAGCCTGCGATCGATCTCTTCTGAAAATACGATCGTAGGTTTAACATGGATGATGGGAAATCAAGATATATTAGCAACTTATGGAGCTGGTTCGAACATCAGATTATATAACGTTACAGATGGTAGATCCGTGACAAATGTAAATTTTGATATTGCTGATAGAGAAAACACTAGCTGCTTACGTGTAAATTCGAAGAAGTAAGTATTAAGAATATGTAATCAGTAATATGTGTTATATTGTTTATTATACCTGTTTTATAGAGATATGGTAGCGATTGGCGACACTCAAGGAAATATAGAGATTTGGAAAGTCCCGAGACAATTATTATAAGAATAATATGAAATAGACATTTTATAAAACTGCTTTTTTCTTCAATCACAGTATCACCAATAACGCTTTTTGGCAATGCACATACGGATATTTATTATATACTAAAATGTATATTACATTTGACATAAAAGATATTTTCGAAATACATTGTTCAATTTTCTTCGATAAGCAAAACAATATACCACAGAATTAACCAAAGTATCGATAATACATCGTTACCAAAATTTGTTAGTATAATCCAGCAAAAACGTATTACAAGACATACATACATATTTTATTTTTATAACTTGAAAGAAATTAAACAATTAAGGATATATTTTAAAGGATTATAAAACAAATATTACTTTTGTTTAAAAATGTATTTATTAACAGTATCATACACAGAACAATTAATTCTTGAAATAACAAAAGTGGAACAGTTACTTACGCGTTGCCTTTCGATTTCGTGACGTTTTATCTTGATTACTCATCCGTGCCATCAACGTCACATTTACGCAAAAGTATGAAACATCAAAACATGTTCAAGATATCATTTGTTCGTAATCATATAACTCTTATTATTTGAAGTTTTGTATTAAAAATCAAAAAAATACATCGTATCTGTATCGAATTTTAATGTGTTATATATATTGATCATGTTTTATACATAAATTTAGAATACACAAGATAAGAAAAAATATTCGATGAAAGATAATATTATATAACAATGTAAGAATAGTGGGATTAATACAAAAAACATTCGTGTTTTTCTCTAAAAGAAGTACAAAGTACTCTTACCATATTTTATAACGGGAGTTAGATAAGCTTATAAAAGAAAGTCACGTTGGTGACGAAATTGTTTTCACTATTTCTTAGGACATCTTCATGAATAAACTTTTACATTTACTAATGTCTTTTATTTGTTATCACATATGCAACATGGAACTATGAAAATTCAATTAAGCGTTTATAGGTCATAAATTGTGTCCAGGTGATATCTAAAGAGTTATCAAAAAGTTGTGAAATACGGTCACACGACTGGAACAAATAAATTTTGTAATAAACACAAATTTTAAAGAAGTAACGAAACGAATTAAAAACTTAAAGTAGCAGTACAATAATTTGTTACAGTGGATTTAGAAAGAGTAATCTCAATATACTTTAGAAAAAAAGAGGCCAGAGAAATCACGAAACTTATTTTAGTTTTAGTAGTGGAATACGTGACACACTTAAATTTCCGGAACGTTCCATAGCGGATCTCTTCTATGACCTTCCTGGGTTTTTATGCAGATGTGCTTACATCAGACGAGTAGAATAGTGATACTTGTAAGTTTATCCATATGAATGACTTACACGTATGTTCTAACACAATGTGTTTATCAAATAGCATTAACCTTGTGTTCTACGGATGCTAAAATAGAAATAAAATTAATTTGTAAATATCACATTTTTGTAAGTATACATACCCACTACTTATTGGACCTAAGTAGAATCTAAACGTTTTGAAATAAGATAAAGTAAAATAAACAGCAAGATGTTCACGATTCATCAGGTACTTGGAGTTTTCATCTTTGAAAATACTTTTATTTGTACTTTGCTAAGTTTTTCCCTGAAAATAATTCTAGGAATTAATCATAAAGAATTTTCGTCCTTAAAAGGACGTTTAAAGATCTTTGTTCTGAAAAGAACATATTTATATTTGTTTAGTCTACTTGAGAGATTGCTACACTCCATGTATGAAGCATTTGCGGACCCTGAGAAGGGCCCTAAAGAAAAAAAGGGATAGTAAAGACGTAATGTGGACGGGATATGCGTAATATGTGTAAAGTATAGTATATAGACAGGAACAGGATTGATATTATCGTTGAAATGTGTCTGAGAACGAAGCTGAACGCTTCTTTGCTACATACACTTTCGTCCAGCAGTTTTTCTTCATTATTATCAAAAGGAAAGGACGGTTAAAGTGAAAAAGATTAAAGGGAATGAAATAAAAAAAAAAATTGGGGGGAATAGATAGAAAAAAGACACAGGATTGTCTACAATGCCAGGAAACGTTAAAAATTTTCTCTCGTTGCGCTATTTTTTCTTCTTCCAATTTGTCTTTAAAAGAAAACAGATCCATTCAAACGCTAGGGAACTTCAATTGCAGCGTATGCGTATACACGTGTGTGTAATTATTCATCTTGTATATATCGTCTTTGGAAATGTGATAAACGGTGTACAGGATTGGTTGTTGAGAAAATTTTCAGGCGTTCCGTCGCTCACCAGTTTTCTTCCTCGCTCTTTGAATATATCTCTCCATTCAGTCTGTCGAAAGTTCTCGCATTTCTGCGTTTACTTCCGCTAATATACACCGCGACATACAGGTCATAGCGGTGGTAGTATTAAATATGTGCGTCCAGTGTTCATTCTATACGAATTTTGCACATATGACTCACATTTTTAGACGATGAACCCGCTCGGCTCTACTTCTCCCGTCTCTTCTTATGTATATACGTGTGTATATGAATGCTCTGTATGTGCCATGTGTATGTATGTATGTATGAATGTATGAATGTGTATATGTAGTTGTGCTGTACTCGAATACTCTTCAAAGAAGTCAATTCTGAATTTTATCTCACAAATCACCTCACAATTTCCGCTTTTTAAAACTTCTTACGAGAAGATCCTCGCACCAAATCCTTATCTCTAGACGGAAGAGGATCCAAGAATCTTATATCATCTTCTAAGTCTTCTTCACTCGCATTTGAGCTTCTCTCCACGACGATTTTGTTTGCACATCGACACCTTCCGCCAGCAACGTTGCGTTCACTTTCTTCCGATTTATCATCTTACTTTATTCCTCAGCTTTCTAAACATCTCTGCCCAGTTGATATTTTCCTACCTTTACCTTCAGTCACTCTACGCATTCGTTCTATTCCTCACACACACATTCTCCACTGGTTTTATACATTGATTTTTTTGGCGCTTTTTGTTCTTGAAAAGACATTTTTTCTGATGGTTTTTTAGAAATCCTCTCACATTCGCTCCGACGTCATTCAAATCCCGTTTCTCTGCTTCTTCGTCATCGATGATCGACCTTGAAAGACAATTAAATACTTCCTCTCCCCTGGCTGTGATAAATCTTTCGCTTCACGATGCTGCTGCCATTTATCATCCCCTCTCTGCTACCATTTCCATCCTATCGTCGCTGATAAATCGCTTCTTTGAATCTTTTTCGTACTTTCTCCTCCTCGTCCATCGGTCACGCGCGCTCAATATACTTTCTTTGCAAAAACGCGTGTATACGTACTTGAATAACAGTACCAAAATTACGATATATAAACGATTACGCTTTAAGTACGACTTGGATATATCTTCCTTCACCGTGTATCGTTTCTCCAAGTACTTACTGGCTCTCTCATTCTCAGTTGCATTCCTTCACACCCTTCCGGAGGATCATATCATCATCGCCGTTCGCAATAATCATCTCGCTGGGCCTTAGCTGCTCGTCGCTTTGGCGATGGGAAACTTCCTGAGACGTTTCCTCTTCTGATACGAGAAAAAACGGCAAAAAATAATTGTTCCTCTGTCGAACCTCTTCATTAGTGGACGATTATTAATTATTTATTATATCATTCGAAAAAGTTTCGAGTCTATTCATTACCTGCACGAGAACATAACCTGTTTCTCGCTGTGCATGCTTCCCTCCGATTTCCTCTGCTCGTTTTCAATTCACTCCTGGTTCACGTCGGACGCGCAAACACGAGACGATTGTTTTGTCAAGAAAACAACGGGATGCGCGTCGGAAGGTGGCCACCAATCGATAATCGTTCGTTCTCGTTGATCGCGCCATCGTTAACGCTCCCGTTATCCTCTTGCCAGCGTTCTTTTTCCTCTTTAGCTTCGCCTTGGTCTCCTCCCATCTTCTCCGCGTCCATCTTAATCGTTCGAAGAAACAAGAATTCGACAGGAATCGATATTACCCGGTCGCGATTCTCTCCTCTTCCATGCGTCTCGGTGCGAATTATTCGTTGGTGAATTGTGCACGCCATCTTGGAAGATCGGCGATTCGTTACAAACCGGAATGTATCTCTTCTTCGTGCTTCCTCGGTATACACCGTGTTCGTGGTTTTTTTGTTTTGAAATATGAAACTGACCAAGCTACCGCTGCCTCCATCTCTCGGAATGATAAAGAAATCTCGTTCTTGCGCGTAACGACGGCGTCCATCTTGTTTCTCGTTGCCACCCGTATTCGTTCACCTTCTGCACTCACTTCTCGCTTCGCATCCATTCTTTTTACAAGCTTTGAGGCCGCGAAAAGATCCCACATTATCGATCGGATCGTCTCAAACGATAACTCGAAACGTGCGCTCGAAAATACGCAGCAGCCATTATTGTATCTCAAAATGAATCTCTCCCTCTCTTCGCAAATTCTCGGTTGTCATTTTGTCCTCTTTACATTAACAAAATATTCTCTTTTACGCGCGTCGCCATGGCTTTCGCACGATCGAATTTCGTTTCACGCATAATATGTACAACTGCCGCGGATCTGTCCTTTTCCTTTCGCCTAGATCCGCCCTGTTTTATCGGTCGATCCTCTTCCAAAAAAAAAAAAAAATGTTGCACGCGAAAAGGGCACCCTTGATACGATAGTTTTTTTTATAATACATTATTTTCTTATGTATGCGCTCGAGTCGAACCTTAAACGTACTTGCTTCTGCGTGTTTTACGTACAATAATATATATACTTTATATAACTCTATTCTTATGTACCCTAAAACTTGACCGCAAATTGCATCGTGTCCGCGACGGAGTTTTATATCAAAGAGACACGAAAGAGAAATCATCGTATCGTTTCCTCGGCTCACATCAATTTCACTTCGCTTCGTACCGCCTATATTCGCTCATATTCTCGCATCGATTCGATTTTCTTATCGTTTTCATCGCAGAGATCGCTATTCAGTAAACCTTAATTATATCTATATAATTTACTGCCTAACGGTAAACTCGTCGCCTCTATTTCGTTGGGGAATGACAGAACAAAAGTCCTGACCTTCTGTGTTTTTTTTTGTTTTTTGTATAACCTTATCGGACTCGCGAAGCCTATACCTCACCAAGACAACAGGCCGAATAATTTCTTCAACTTTTCATTTTTTCTTCTGTTTTGTTTCTTTTTTCCATTTAAACTACTGTTTTGAGCTGTTTTGAGCCGTGTTCGTTTCACATATGTTTCTTTATAATACTTTTCTTTCTTTTTGGTTTTCCTGTTATCAAGAAGATGAATTCGATAAAGGGTATACATGAGAAAATCTTGGACTTTTTTTTTACGGATGCGGATGAGTGAGATTACCTATCGCTTGTGAAGTATAAGCTTCCTCGAATGGATAATACCCTTTGGTGCACCGTACAAGTCTACCTCGTTCGTTTTTGCGTTTTTTTTATACTTCTACATCGTCGATCGATTTAAAGCAGACCAGAGTTTCGCGGAACAATGCTCTGTACAGCGATGCTCGGTGTAAAATTGTAAGCTTACGAAAAAAAAAGAAAAAAAAAAATTAAGAAAAAAAAAAGTAAGAAAAAATCATTCGAAGAAGAAATGCCACGTGGTTTGTAGGACACGTTATACAGTAGATTCCGTATAACACGGGGGATACCGTCCCGTATTATATGAATACGTGTTGTACGAGTATGGCCTTGATTACAGTTATGTCAATCGGGAACGCCGCTTAACGCTTTAATTTATAACCTCGCTACACCGTGTCCACCGATTATGTCTTACGATACGACGTATCGCTACACTGTGAAAATGTAAACTTACAACGTCGTGTTATAGGAACACTGCCACTATTTTTGTGTCGTGTTATATAAACCTGTGTTATACGGAGGTCTACTGTACTCGTAGACGGAGAAAAAACATCTGCGCGCCAGAGAAAGGGCATTCTTAATCATCATTCTTAATCCCGATACTTTCTACCAAATTTCTCTCACGATCCGAAGTACTAGTCTCCAAAACGTGGAATCTTCGAAAAAAGATTGAGAAACATCAGTCGAGTCCATGTTTCTCTGCCTCTGAAATCTACTTAAGCTTTCGATTTCACTCGACAGAGACAACACAAACGACTGTTGTAAAATTTGCACGATTAAATTCATCTATAAAATTTGCACAATTATATTCAGCTATAAAAATCAGCTGTATGAAATTACGATTGCTTAAATTTAATTCTCACAACAACGAACTAAAGCTACGATAATCGTCTCGCAGATAATTACGAAATTAAAACATAAAAAAAAAAAGAAAAAAATAACAGTCGATTAATCAAAGAGTTAACTTCGCTTCTACGTAGTTAAAATTTACTACCAGTTGCGCGGTTGACCCGCGTAGTATGGAAACTAGGTCTACGGATCAAGATGGCAGCGCCGTATCCTTCGCTACTGGCCAATTAAAAGAGGAATGGACATCTGGCAGCGTAATTTAGTAATTGACTCGATTCGATGCACGCGAGCATCGTATCGTTTCACTTCCGTGCGAAATCTATATAATTTCTATTTTTGCAGATTTTTGTTCACCGCGCAAACGTTATTCTCCGCGTTGAGCCTTGAAACGAGAAGAAGAAGAAAAAAGAACTAAAAGTTACTTCGCACACCGGCTACACGTAGGAAAAATTATTGTCACGCACGTGCGGGCGATGGCACGATCGTTTTTCGACGCGCTTCTTTCTCGATACACGACACACACACACACATACGCATACACGAAGAGCACACGTACACGCGCACCCAAATGCCATCGACTGTGTACCGCTCCCCTCTCCCTTGGCATCGATCGCGCGATGGTGTAGAAACCGCTCTGCACGTGCGAGAAATCGAGAAGCTAAACGGACGCGTTCTTCCAGGCAAATTCTCCCCGCGATTTCTTTTGTATTTTTTCTTTTTTAGTTCGAGCTACTCGGGTTACCGAGCCTCGCTCGAACGATCGTTAACGATAAACGATCGTTCTAGGATAAAACGCGTCCGTTTCTTTTTCTTCCTCAAGAGAACGAGAGGCTCTTCCTCCCGCTGTATATAGTATGTTTAATATATATATTTATGCTCTCTATTATGCTTTTGGCACGCTCGCATACACGCACACACGCTCGGCTCTCGCTCCCTCTCGCAGTCACCGACGCACACAGCTTTCTGGAACACGCTCAAGGTATATATCAAGGTACATGGTCGAATCTCGATTCGCTAAAATAGTCAGTGCGTTTTGTTTTTTTTTTTTCTCGCCGCGGTTGCGGCCGATCCGTTTCCCCCACTTTTTATAGTTTAGCCGCACATCAGAACGACACGGATATCTGTGTTCTAGGCGTGACATGCGAGAATTCTGTTCGATTCTCTCCGTCACTGTTTCTTTTTTTTTATCCCGCTTATGCTATTAATTCAACGAATTTTTACGATCACACTTCTAACGAAGTTAATTCTACGAAATGGAAAAATTGATGAAAAAGAAAATAAAAGAAGAAGGAAATGAAATGACGTATTTCGTGATCACGCATCGCGCTGGCGTACGGCTGGACTTTCACGAGCAGCAGCAGGAAGAAGGATAAAAAATATTGTCATCGACAGGCTCGTCAGAGATGCGTTATGGAATTCACAAGTAAACAATCGATAGTTTACGAGAAACTTCTCCTTGCTACCGTAGGTAAAAATCATGCTCCCCTTTAACAATGGTCTAGCTTCTCAAAAATGTCTTTTCGATTGATATTGCATCGTGTTCATAGAACCAGGCAATACGAGAGAACGAACAATCGACTTTTCCTCCCTTTCGTTTTTTTTTTTTTTTTTTTTTTTATACGGTTATGTTACCCGAGAGAAGAGGATGTCGCCCCGAATTCGAAACGATACGATTTGAGCGCGAAGCGACACCTTTCGTTCAACTATCGAAGAGCGAGGGAAAATGGCGTCCGGCTTCGCTGAATGTCTGCATGGTTCTATGGCCATTAGATTTCATTGGTATATCAAAGGAAAATAAACAGAAGGAATATTATTAATTTGACGATAATTGAGATCGAACGCGTTCCTCAAAATTTTCATCGTTTCAACGAGGGACGTTTAAAATCAAGAATGAAACATGACCAATTCGAGTGCGATAAAAACAAAAACAAATAGAAATCAAAGAAAAAAGGAGGCACAATTAGATTAGAAAAATAATCTCGGATCAATTTACCGACTAAAATTACGCTTTCTTGATTTCGTTCTTTTTTTTTTCCTCCTTAAAAAAGATCAATTGAAGTGTTTGATTTAAATATATATAGTCGCAGACCATGGCGCTTTAAAAAGACAGCATTCTCTCTTTCTCTTGCTCCATTCTTTCTCTCCTTTTTTCCTTCCTATCTCTGCTTTCTTTTCTTATCAGACCTTTCAACTTAATTCTAAATTTAAGGCTTAATTAATTAATCGACATAGTGTTTCGTGTGGCTGTGTTTTGTGTCCCTGTATAATGATCAGTGCTTCGTATGAAATCGATGAGCTGTTGATTCTTTTTTTTTTTCATTCGCTTGCATGAAAGATCAATTTAAAATGATGTCACATGGTATATCGATAAACGATGTCCCGCTTCAAGATCCCCTCTTGACAAAATACTTTTGAGGGGAGAACAGTTTGAGGCGTGACACAATTTCATTATTCATTTTCTTATTGTTTGACGTTGTCGTTCGAAGACGTTGGTTCCACTTTATTTCCACATTTCTTTTTTTTTTTTTTTTATTCCGTTTAATTAAGGTTAGCGGGGCCGTTTAACCCCGGCTTTCCTTCCTACCGATTCATTGTTTAGTCACAAATATTTTTTTTTTAAAAAGAACGGTTCGCCGGTATTCTTTCCCTAACGAGAAATGGTACGGATATGCAAAAATTCGTATCGATTCTTTTTTTCCTCCGCTCTTTAACACCGCATACGCACGTGAGAGTTTGCCAGAAACACAAATGACAGAAGAGAAGGTTAAAATCCGAATAAAAAGAGAAATCCTTCGAAGTACGTACGTAAAATTTTACCCTAAACCAAAAGATATGCTTCAACCCAGGAGAGAACGAATTACTTATAAAATATCTAACTAGGATAATATAAATCACGAATCACCGAAACTCGGTAAACGGTTGATTTCTTTTCCTTCCAAATGTCACTAACCTAAAACTAGATTTTTTTAAATTTTAAAAACCAAAAGAGAAAAGTGGCGAAAAATAAAAGAAAAGAAAGAAGAAAGAAAATGTTTGCTTCCTCGTATATCTAATTAAAACTTAATAAAAAAAAAAAGAGGAAAAAAGGATATGAAAAAAAAAATACCAGAAGAGAGATTAAACGTTATTTTGTGCTTCGAAAAATAACGAATTATCCGTCTAATAAAATAATAACTATGTACGTACTAAACATACCGAAAGAACGTGCAAAAAGAAACATTAACAAAAACTGAGAATTCGCCATACAGCTGGAAAAGGCAGAGCTTCGACCGGAAGAATCCGCACGAGTGCCTCTTTTTTTTTACGCGTCACTAAGAAATCTAATAACGAATCGAAGAAACGGGGAATCCCGTCAGTTTTCGTGGAAGCTCCAAAGCTAATTTACAGACTCGGGAAGAAAAAAAAAAAAAGTACGAGAAACGCCTATATTCCGACGCAGTGTCGAATTAAAATTTCCCCTAAAACGGATCAAAGAAACGAACAAACGTAGAGCATATATTTTTCGACGCGTTCCCTTTTCTTCACGACACAATTGTACACACTTCTCCCCCATAACACGTTCCATAACCCTATAATATTAGAATTACGCGAGAACTAAAGTAGAATTAGAATTACGATTTACGATTAACCTTTTTAACCTTTTTTTCCTTCCGAAAGAGACCAGCAAAAAGAAACGATTCAAAAGGTACGAAGATATACGTGTATAGATTGAAATAGGGACATGCAAGGGCACGTAGCCATCTTGTACGTGCGCCTGTATGTCGCACGATGTTCGTCGACGGATGCATCACGGTGTTACGTTTATTATGATCGTGTGTAACCCGCACAGTTACTAATGCCGCGTTCGCAACGAACGCGGCCATGTTACCTATTGCCCGGAAAAAAAAACTTTTGCCCCTCCCGACGTTTTGGCTGACGGAAATTTGCTTGCAATGGTCACGTATAAACGAACGGATTCTACATAGGAAAAAAGGGATAATTAAAGATAAATTTCTTATCTTAGTAACTGCAACTCGAGTTCCCTTATTGTAGTTGTTAGGACCTAATGTTAAAAAACGATTAAAAATTATTGTTCTATCATCGAGAACGGAAACGTGAAACGAAAAGAGCCCTGATATACGTACACGTATATATCTCTGACGGTAAAATCATTAGTTTACAGGACGAACGCAGCGAATAAGATTATAAAATATTCGACGAGAGAGCCGTGTGTGTCTCTGCGTTCCGTGTTTTACAAAATGGATCCGTGATACATCCATGTAGCATTCACGAGAATCTTGATTTTTTCCCTTATTGATTATTCTTCGATTTTTCGTGTTAACTCGCGACGAACGATTTTTGTACGTTACAATATCACAATAAATGCCAGCCGAGGATGGGTCGTCTCGCGACACTCGTTTATATATGTTTTTCTACTTCCTGTGTTTTCTGCCGTTTTCCGTGGAGACAAAAAAAAAAGAGGGAGTGAGTGACTGAGTGAGAGAGAGAGAAGAAAGAAAAAAAAAAACGTCAAAGGGAAGAGAAGGTTTCCTCACGACTTCTTCTCGCTTACGGAATACGAACTTTAAGTTCGTTTTAACCGAAAATAGTCGCGTAAACCGAAAGCGGAAAGGAGCGTATTTTACACGAGTTATCCTCGCGCCTTCTCGACCGGAAGCGCGTTCAAAGATAAAATTCCCGCCCGACCTCGATCCCATTTTTCGAAACGACCCAAGTTCTCGTTGGCTCTTATAATTAGAACTACTAACTATATTCTCATCTTAAAGTCACGAAAGTGGATTACGACACACAAGATGGACGTACTCGAAAGAGTTCCTAAATAATATTAATTTCTTTGCTCTTGACGCGGAAACATTGCACCACACTATCCTTCCCTCATTTTTTTCTTTTCCCCTTTCCTCCGAGCATTCCAACAACGCTTTCGAGCCTTTCCTTTTTCCTTTTTCTCGTTTCTTTTTTTTTTTGTTTGTTTTGTTTCGTGTTCCATGATCGCGCGCGCGTACATTGCTAATTACTAAGTTTCTTTTACGGATAATTAATAGTAACACGTCGAAGTGCGCAGGGTGCAAAAGCCCCGCATTTTTTTTTTTTTNTTTTTTTTTTAGTCGAAGAAAAACATTCCCCTATGTTTTCCCATCCTCTCGAATGACAGACACAACGCATGCATGCAGTGTGTGTTTGTTTTTCTCTTATTTCCATCGCGTTAAGCATTCGCGTTTTCCTATCGTTCGAAAAACGGTTAATTACTTTGTTCCTTATAACATCGTACTTGCACGGTCCTTAAATTACCCCACCTTATCGTTTAATCATATACATATAATATATAATATATATATGTGTATATATATATATGTTGATCAGTTACCAATTAAAAATTAGTAGTACCTATAGGGTCATCATCACAGCTAATTTCTTATCATCTTTTAAATTAATATTATCGATTGGTTGATTATTCACTTTGTAATTCGTGCCCCTTTCCCCCTTTCGGCGTCGCTATTCTTTCCGTGGACGCCATTTTGCCTTTCGTATTTCCCGCCTCTCGTCCTACACCAGCGTAGCGCCCTCTATTATCACTATTAAACGCTTTGTTCGCCTCAAAGATCACTTGAATCGAGCCTGGCAACCTTCGGCTATTTTTTTTTTTCTTTTTTCATTTTTTCTTTTCACTTTTGCACATACTGACTATTTTTTCGGTTTTTTTTTTTTTGCACCTCTGCGAGACTCGAACAGGTAGAGTTTATGCACATATTGCTTCGCTTAAAGATCTGAACTTTTTTAGTTATATGCTCTCGATCGGAACGGAACAAAACGCCGTTGCCACCGAGATTATATTATTCCCATTATGTATATAAGTATATATACATAATACACAAATCGTCCGTCTGTGTCCTGTTCGTCGTTATGTACACTACTTTCTTTTTACAGTACATTTACAAGTGCTGTTCAAAATTACAATTTCGTCGCTTCCTCACGTGTCCTATTTTATTTACACAATTTCTTGTTTTCTTTTTATCTTTTTTTTTTTTTGGTTGTTGCAAACGGTGCGCGCCTCTGTGACGAATTCTCGTCACGTTCAAAAGCTATTGGATTTCAATCGATCTCCCCACAGGACGGCAGTATTTTTTAATTCGTTTTTACTTCACGCCCGATGTGAGCTGTTCCGAGAAGAAAATTCGGTTAACGAACTTGAGAAATTTTCATTCGAATCCTGGCACGTATTTACAATTAATATTAGAAAAGGTCTAATGATTTTTTTTATACAAAGCGCGGCGGTTAAAATGAAGAGTCACTGGACAAATACTGAAATTCCCTAGCGAATTGAAGAGAGAGATCGTTGTACATCATCCTTCGAACCGAAACACCGAACGAACACGAAAAATTTCCCCTCGATTAACCCTCGAGAAAGACGATACTTAAAAACTCTTTGGAACTTACGCGTATATTGCTATGACGAAACATCGCGGTTATCTATGCGATGGAAACGACCATTTTTATCGACACGATCCGTGTATTTCGCATCTTTTTTTCCTCCTTCGTCTAACCGATCACGATCCAGCCGACAATTCCCTTTCCGTCGAGAGCAGAAACTATTTAGCAACGAGTATGCCGAACATCGATTAACCTTCCAGTTCATATCAGTATCACAACGCATGTGCAGTTAAACAAAGAAACTAGTTTTTTTCCTCTGGAAATTTGGACGAATGGAAGAAAGTCGAAGAAACGAAAGAAAATTAGGAACACAGGGAACAACAACCCTTTGACGACCGATGTGTCTCTCACCGATCCTATAC
>NIJG01000193.1:1818785-1880048 GCA_002201625.1 Euglossa dilemma
CAAAAAAAAAAAAAAAGGGAGACGAATTCGGAGGAACTAACCGAACTGAAAACATAGCCGTGAATAATCCGAATTGCCGAGGAAAAACGAAGGTGGATGCTTGTTTTCTTTCTCCTTCGTCGGACCTCCATTTTGTTTTGTTTTTTTTTTTTCTCTTTCGCCTTCTACGAGTCGCCGGCAATAGCGAACGCGAAGAAAGAAAAAGAGAACGAATCGAGTTCATATTCGATGAGAACATGAGAGTTCAGCACAATTGAAAAACCAATGGAATTACCGTGGATTTGTTTTTTTTTTTACATCGAGTTATTTTCCTACGAAACCGGTCCACCGTGAGATACACTGCTGCCAGATGCTATAGATACGATTAAAAATTTGTTTCCTTACGAGACTACGAAGATGGAGAAAGTAATTGAAAGTTCGAAATTGCACATTTTGCTATCTTTTCTCCCTTTCTCTCTCACTCCCCCGCACACAGAATACATATATACATTCATACGCATAGATACACTCCTTTCTTTTTCTTGAGATCTGCATATACATACACCAAACATATTTCGTAATTCATCCTAAAAACTAACTTACGAGAAAAGGAAATGTATTTACTAAAGAGAGAATGAAACCAACGTAATTTAAAAAAAAAAATAAAAAAAAATAGAGAACAAAAAGGATACTTTCTTTTGGATAAAAAGGAAATATGATATTATCGGTTAAAACGCCACTTCGAACAATTTGGCCAGTCTATGTGCTTAAATGTACAATTGCGTTTTAGGTAAAAAAAAAAAAAANTCATTTTTTTGTAACGTAATCAATGTCAGGATGAAATTCATTTCGAATATGATATACTATCAGCAGAAATTTCATCTTTGAAATGTTCTTGAACAACGTATAAGTAGAACTGAACCAAAAAATTTTGTTAATTCACGATTTCATTCTGTATGAAATAATAAATGTTATCCAATCCTATAGATAAATAAAATCACTTTATAACGAAATTCTAATGACAAGCCTCTGATTGAATTTCTTATATTAGATAAAAAATTAAATTTGTCACTTATAGGAATCCTTAATAAAAAATTTTGTTAACCTAAGCAGAAATATTGCTTAATCACGAATTTACTGAAAGAGAACAAAAAGTAATCATCATTCATCACATACATATCAGGTTACTTTTTTTCATGATTCATTCACACAATCTTATCTCATTCTTTCAATTAATGAATTACGTGTATCTCAAAAAAAAATTGAATCATCTGTATGCACACTGGAAACTTGTCACTTAAATCTTACATAATGCTTTGCAGAACTATTGCAAAGCTGCAAAATAAACAAGAATACCTTCGATAATAACAGAAGATAAATATAAACTAAAAATTTTGTTCTGATAAATCTTTCAAGGATAATTTGATTATGTCCTTAAGATTCATTGAACTTATGAATTCTATCAAAACTACCGACAACTTAAATGAATCCGGGAGACAAGTAATATAGCGATAATTCTTAGCCAGAGATATACTTAATTGATACTTAGGTTTATGCTAAAGAGCAGTAGATGAATATATGCGACACTTAAAGTTTACCACTTATGTTGTAAATGTAAAGCATTTTTCAATAAGAAGAAAAAGCAATTAGCATATATCATGTGTAAAGATTTAAAGAAATGTTTTGGAAAGAATTCCGGATTATAATTAGAAACGGATAAAACGTAATGGTCCTAATCAACTGTGCTAAGATGTAGCAATTTTGATTTAAAAAAAAAAAAAAAAAGAAAG
The DNA here is from genome assembly GCA_002201625.1 of Euglossa dilemma. NCBI lineage: Eukaryota > Metazoa > Arthropoda > Insecta > Hymenoptera > Apidae > Euglossa > Euglossa dilemma. The sequence goes on from NIJG01000193.1 coordinate 1,820,555, forward strand.
AAAAAAAAGAAAAAAAAAGAAAAAAGTATGTATATATATAGCTACTGTCTCTAAAAATAGCTAATGCAGCTTTGCCTGTGTCTTCGTACCATTTCGTCAAACAGATAATATAACAGTGTTTGTGTATTTGTGTATGTGTATGCGTCTCTGCAAGTTAATCATATATAATAATAATCTAAAATACATACGTTTATATCTTCATAAAGGGCGCATAATAGAATTGTTACAAGTTATCATATACTTGAATCATGGTTCGCGGCAGACGCACCCGCGTCTTTCATACGTAATGTTTGTATGCTTTGTATAATAGTTTAAAGAACGAATTGTAGTTTCTTTCCTTTCTTTCACTCAGCATCTGTTACCATGAAACCAAAGACGCTGGTGCCCTGTTTTTTTTTTTTTAGTTGCAATATTACTTGTGTATCGTTCTTAGAGATTGTGTTATCGCGCAGTTATAAACACTTTTTTTTTGTTTTTGTTTGTTTCAAACGAACAGCTTGACATCACATATAAGAGAAAAAATACATCCTTAAATCCAAGAGGGTGGACGATGATATCGTACCTGTCTCTTTGCTTTTTAGGAGATGGTAACTGTTTTTAGCAGTTCGTTGGTCTTTAGGTATCAGGCTTGGACGTTTAATATCATCTTCAGATGATTTGAAATATCGCAACTCCTGTCAGATTGCTGACAACTGCTCATCATAGTCAGTCTCGTAGTCCAATGGCTCGGTGGTTTCGGAAGGCTCGCAGGAGATGGCGGTTCGGAAAACTTTGCACCCGCGTAGAAATTGCTTGTTGGACTGCCGCGCGGACTGTCGTACCGCAATGGCGAATTTCTTGAACTTTTTGACGAGCCGTGTGGGCTGCAGCTTAGTCTGCCGGTTGAATTTTTACCATGAGATCTCCCACTGTTATGGAAATACGTCGACGATTTGATTGCACTTGAACGTTGATGATGTCGCTCGACGCCGCCATTCGGCGAATCCTGCCGGTTGTTCTTCAATTCCGGTACCGAATTCATCGTGGCTTGTTTATCGTACGTTCGACTTTCCTATCGATCACAAAGCCAACCGACCCGTCTGAAACATAAAATCCCTTCTAAATCCCATGTTTTAAACCAGCCGCTATATCCAACTGTCAACAAGCCAGTTCCTGGTAACTCCATTTAACATGCAATGGCCCCCTGAACCAAGAGACAAAGAAAACAGATGGAACATTTCTTTTCGCAAGCAATTTAACATGCGTCACTGGACGTGTCGGTATTATCACGGAATAATAACAAATATTCTCCATCCTGTTATACCAATCGATAAATTAAATTTACGGTCGCTATAGGTTCGACCCTATGCAAATCGATAATAAAACGTAACACGGAAAAAAACGTAACGCTGTTCAACGCCCCTGAAACAACTTTGTTAGCTTCGCAACGATATGTTACACGTTTGAAAAAGTTCTTGTAACGAAGGTGAATAAAAAAGTGGACGATGTTGGTTCGTGCTACGTTGCATGGAAATTAGAAAAACAAAGGAGAGGGGGGAAGAGTGAGAAAAACGTTGAATCGGTAGAGGAAACTTACCATAAAATGTTCGCGGGTCACTTTCTAAAGATGCAACGAAGTTTTCGGCGATGTTTGTATTGAATGAATTTTCTAACTGCGCAATAATCTCGGGATCCAGGGCAAAAGGGTAGGGGGAACGCGGAGGAATAAACTTGGTGGGGTACCCTACGAACCTCCTATGAGCGCAATGCTACCTCGCCTCGGTTACTTCGAGTTCTCTCGCAGTCCTCCCTATACGTGTTTTTTGCAAATTTGACCACATTCGGTGACCGTTGGTCACCTCTGCTTACACTTTTTCCTCTCACCAAATAAAATCACACGCGTCGGTCCGATTTCTCTCACTTCCTTTCAACGCAGCTGGAGAGGCACAAGATGGCGGACACGAGTTGTTTGTTTTCGCTACTCCGCACGGATTTTTCACAATACGATCACCGTTCAATAACAAAACCTCACGTATCCGTACCCTCGCAACGCGCACGCGCGCGTACACATATGTTCGTAAAACGTGAAATTAACTTTATGAGCAATATCTCGTACGTGTCTGTATATGTACGCGCACTAAACGACGTTCATACTATTTTGAAAACTGATATTATCATCCGTAAAGTAGCGCCTGTCAATTTCTGCCTCTCCTTGCGTTTTTTCCTCTCACTTTAAGCTTTTTTTCCACACTTCGCCAACTCACACAACACTCGCTGAAACCGGATACTGCGATCGAACTCGTAAACTATGTGCTCGCAAGCACGATCCTCCTCTAACTCTGTTTCTTGCTTTGTGAAGATGCAAGCCAAACTTAAGGATTATGAACGCCCCCCACCAGTCAAGCTTGACCAATATTTCAAAGCATTTCTAGTCACGTGGTCTCTTGCAACCAATCACGTCGGTCCTCACTCGGACATTTTCGGCTTTTTTCGTACAACTTACTATATTCCCTTTGAAATATTTACCGAGATAATATTTAGTAATTTTCCGAACGTTAAAAATATTTGCGAATTTTTTCTACCCATTCGTAATAGCCTTCTGCTACATTTTATATTGAGATTATTGAATAAACTAATATTGTGTATAACGATCGGAAGGTAGAGCTCGCTGATTGGTCGAGCATAGCGAAGCACGACACCTCGTGATACTGAATTTAAGGAATGATTTTACACCCCTTGCTATTTCTTTCCTTGTTTATCAGATCACCTTTATCAAAGATAAACGGAAAATCTACATATTTGAAAGGTTAAAATATTCGACAAAATTTTTAATAAAATAGAAGAGAAGGTATAGATAACAAAAAGGCATAGATGGGCTCTAAAGAACTACTGTTCTATACAATTTCTTTATAACCTATATCAACACGATTTCAATTATGAACTATTTTTCCTTTAAAATTTAAAATTGATATTAGAAAATTAACTTTTACGAAATGTTTTAATCGTAATAATTTCCTACATATAACACCCTGAAAACTAAAAATTATATATAGTTCAAAAAATAAATTACAACCAAACTTATAAATTGCCTTATGAAATCCTATAATGTATATATAACAGGGAATAGTTTCTAGAGAGTTACGACGAGGAAAGCAATCAGCTTATCATTCTTTTATCGTACAGACCTCTTTAAACTTATTAAAATGTACATGTAAGTTGATAAACGATTAAGTGTGAAGAAAAATAAAAATAACTTTATTTTTTATTACAGCAGAGATATAACACTCATTGTCAATTCTTTGATCGACATTAAAGAAACCTGAGAAATAAAATAATATTCATAAAAATGATGACACTCGTAAGCATCGTAGGAAAATTACGATATTCGTTCGAGCCTTTTCTCCGTCGATATCGGTGGAAAACAACATAACTATTATATGGCAAGCAAGTGGTGCCGCCATTAAACTACGGCGAAATAAGCGAAGTTCGGGAAAGCATTTGACGTCAGTGACCAAGAACGCTGATAATCTTACGACGCAGATATCGTTACGCGGAATATCAGAGAATATCTTTGGTGGTTTGCAGACGAGATTAATCAAACATATGAACATACTTTGTGGTTTATGGTTTAACATACGGTCTCAAAAATATCGTAGGCCCATTATGGGCGGGGTCGTGGCTTGGGTCGAGTGAGAGACATGGAGCGACCTCAGTGTTCTCAGTGGTGAGCTGCACGGCCATCGCCGACCGTCGGTTTCGCCTAGCACAATCAACCTACTCTGCTATGACATCGCTCTGAAAATCCCAGATTATCCCAGTAAAAGGTAGGAGTTTTCCCTCCGAAATTTGGATGCGCGCTGTCTCTCTCTCTCTCTTTCTCTCTCTCTCTCTCTATTTCTCTCTATTTCTCTTTCTCTCTCTCTTTCTGTTTCTCTTTCTCTCTCACACACACATACACACTCTCTCTTTCTCTCTATTTCTCTCGCTCGCTCGACCCCTGTCTTTATTTCACCCCCTGACGGTGTGCTGTACTCCGACATTTCCCATCGCTTTTTCGTAGATTTTTCTAAACGTGTTTCTCCGATGACTGAGTTTCTTTTTACTCCACCCTGGAAAAGTTTCTTGTAGCATCCCCACTGTGGTATATTCCTCGTAATTTTCCCTTTGTCCTGTCCTTTCTACGTCTCCCACTATTCGATATACGCATTTACCCAGCGTTCTTTGTTCGCTCGGTTTCATATTTGGCTTTCATTGTGGTGTATCACCTTCGATTTTTGATAATGTCCTTCGTAAACAGAGGATGCACACAAAGCGTGGAAACATGTCCCTCATATGCACAAGGAAAGATAATTAATATATAACATATATATGTATATATAAAACTACGTATACTACTATAGATATACATATTACATTGAATTGCACCGATATGCACCTGTGATATAAACGTTTTTTTTCCATCTTTCTCCCATGTGTTCCCTTTTTATCCATCATCTTTCTACTTTATCTCGTTCGTGTGGAGATTTATATATATATATATATACGTGCTATACATACGATCACACGTACGTGTATGCGTACGCGTTTGACGCAAGTTTTGTTTGTATATGTGCGAGTACACTTGCGTACGTGGTTTATCCGTGAAGGTACGTGTATAGCAAAAGCTTCCTTCTTAAACTTTTTAAACCGGGCTTCGCCATTTCGTTGGATTTGTGCAACACAGTCGCGGTACGTTGTACTCCATGCATAACCCTTATTGCCAATACAATAAGTACAGGTCGAAAAGCGACAAGCATATCATTGTAAATGGAGAACGTACTGAAACGGAATCTTTACTATTGCATCCGTTTGTAGTTACAAATTGTTATGATTATCATCGATTTCTCATGGGAAGCTGCCTATCCTTTGAATTTAAACGCATGTGACATGCAATCGATTATGCGCTTAGTTTATATGTACATATCAAGCAACGCTAGTTTTCTATACATAGTTGATAGTGAAACTTCGTAGCTTCGACCGACATACGCACACGCACGTGTAATGATCCTCCGGCGCTTTCTTCGGAATCAGCGCTTAATAATAGTTATTAATCAGCGTTATAATGTTCGTGTGCCCGTAATAAAGTCGCAAAATTAAACTATAACCCGCTCGCGATGGTAAACAAACGAGATAACGGATATATTTTATTTTTAAGTTAATTTTTGTAACACACACGTAGAAATTCAAGAGCGTTCTCCGCATTTATTTAAAACGGAGAATAGTTGCGAACGATAATTGCGATCTTACTTCGTGTAGTCCGTGCTCGTAAATGGATAGAATTTTTCAATTTCCATGATTCCGTCGAGTATACGTAAAAGCTGATACCTCCTGACGCAATGGTTACTAAAATTTGTCACGCGTAGTTAGAATTATCTCGAGATATTAGTTTTAATATATAAAGCAATACTTTTACATACGAAACATTAAATCATGTATGTCCGATTACTCTACTCTATGTAGTAGACATTAAAATAAATAATAAACTGTTAACCCAGTAAAAAAAAAAAAAAAATCATACCGTACATCATATCCCATCGAACGATTATTGTCTAGCATATTTAAAAACGCCAATGATAATTCAGTCATGTGGATATCTGCTGCATCCAGCTGGTTCGATTATAGGCAAATATAAATTTACTGCGTGGCCAACGCCATTCCCCGTAGCCTCGTGGCTAACTCCATAACTACACGAGAGCCTCTAAACATCTGGCAAAAGTTTCCTGAAAAATAGGCTCGTATCAGCGAACGAGAAACGAGGTAACGTAAATAAAAATTTATACCGAATTTCATAGCTCGACTCGTAAATACTTGCCCAGCAACGTATTCGCCGAAAGTTACAAGTCGATAACGCGACGTGCCAGAAAAGAGACAGTTCGAACGAGACGTACGTGTAACGGAATATAATTGGAGGTTAGAAAATATTCGAATCAGCTTCTCTCACCGTCTACTTCTCGTCGCGTTTCTTATTTACGCGATAATATCTGAACGATTAATTCCCATAGAATTATCATCGAGAGAGAGAGAAAGAAAAAAAGAAAGAGAGATAGAAAGATAGAGAGAGAGAGAGGTTCGATTTGGCGAGGAAGACCCAGATTTTGCGAGGACGGGGCGGACCCGCAGTATGGGAACCGTATCGTCGATAACACGGGCCGTCGTGGCATTAGGGCCACGGCGTTCTCTCGGGTTCTCGTGTCAACACATTCCCGACGCCCACGATGAGTGACGCATGCGCCCTAAACGTCTGAGTCGCTCTTCTTCCGTTCCTCTCCGACGCTCGTCCCTCTCTCGTCCTCTTTCTCGCTGATTCACTTGCTCGTTCTTTCGGTTCTCTCGCAACGTGCACACAAAGGCTCCCATCTATTCCTTGGATACGCCCCTGGCTTTTGTACCAGCACCCTTCCCTCTTTGCCACCATACTCTCTTTCCGCCTGCTGGAAATTTCTAATTCGCCGAGGGTGCATAGACAATGCAGACTGTTAAAACAATTTCGGACTTTAAAGGATTCTTGGAAGACACAGCGGCAGAGGAAAGTAGAGAAAGGAAAATTCTACCCGGAATCCGGTATTCCGCGTAGGTAGCCCCTATCCCGACCCTTCGATATATACGCCCCTAGCAGGCGCGTAAACCTAATCGTTCTTCCCCCACCAGCCAGTTGAACGTAGTCGAGACCCCTCCTCTTCCGCTCCCACTGCACACACCAATTTTCCAATTGATAAGGGTGCACAGTTGATACAGACTAACCCTATCCCTCCATCCTCTCTTTCGTTGTTAGTCCCTCTTTATTTCTCCCGCTCTCTTCGTTCGCTTCGTTGTAAGATTAACATCGCTGCGCCAATAACGTCGGTTCGCTTTTTCGAAAACATCGACGCGACCACTAGCGCCGCGTCTCGTTTCTACACAGACCCACAGACAGAGTGAGAGAGAGAGAGAGAGAGAGAGGACGGAAATTATTCTCGAGAAGAAGGTAGGATGCACGGCGGGAGATTTGAAAAGTAACCAAAGCGTTTTTTCTTCGTCGGTCGGAAAATTGGAGCGAAGGAAAATTCGAATGAGATATCGAACGGAGATCTGGGTAAAAGCAGGAGGGGAAACTTGTTCCTAGCAGGCAAGTGAGCCGTACGTTACGTAAAATTAACAATCATGTTCCGAAACTCACTTTCCCGTCTGGGATTTCGGGAGAGGGAAGTTGATGGCATGAGAATGTTACGAGGTAACGCTGGGTAGCCCGACACAGAGCCAGTAGAACCCTGGGCCACACAATGCTGTCCTTTAACGGAGAAATGGTTTTTCCTGCCGATCAAAAGTCAGACAACGTGCAACCGCTTTCCAAGCCGGCCGTTCTCCGTTTCGTATCGTACCATGAGAGACAGATCTCTGGCCAGCTCTTATAAAACACTTATGTAGAATAAGTTGAGCTTTGACTCGATGCGTGACGCGTATGACAGCTGTAGCGCGGCGTTGCCACGTGTTGACTTTGGCTTAACCTAAGCGGCCAACTCGCTGGCCAGGCATGTGCATTCTGATTATCTTACATTCGAGTATTGTTATAATATAACCGTTATGACACAGGCAAATGCGAATTCGCTTTAAAGGCAAGGTGAAGATGTTGCACGGCGAAAACGTAGCGCAACTTCGCCGATATTGTGTAAGCATCGTGTGATCGGAGTAACAATGCTTCAGACCCGTATAAGTTTCATTTATCCTTTTATGCCTTCTCTATACTCGTCGCGCGCGCGTTACGTGGCAATAAGTTATCTCGCGTCGATAAATATCTTCTTTTGTTTTTTCTCTCTCTCTCGCGATTTATATTATTTCGCGGCATCTATCGTACAGATCGAGAGGTTTCCTCGCTTTTTTTCTCTCTCTCTCTTTTTTTCACGCGAGTGACCAACATACGCGCGTCTCGCGTCTCACGGGTAATCCAACCTCGTGGAAAATGTTCGCTCCATGTCCAAGTACTAGAACTTTGGTGTGTTTACTTACACGCTCAGGGCTGTGCCAGCGGGGACCCAGCATGATCTTCAAGAACTGCGTGGGTGCGGCCTTTCCCCGGTCTCGAAAGAAGGGGGACCGGATTCTCTCTCCTTTTCTCTCTCTCTTGTTCGTTCGCTTGCTTAGTAGGTCCTACCTTTTTTTTTTATTCGAAGGTCCCTTCGTGCTCGCGGCTTTAGCATCAGCACTCCCTCGCTTTAGGGTCGTCCCTATCTTCCTTCCTCTCGGCTACCCTTCGCGATATTAAACCCTGTAGGACCCAGGGATGTACGGATACAACGCGATTCCATCTGCAATGTAGATGAACAATATTTTTTTTTTTTCCTTCCCATTCCACCTCCTTTCTCTTTTTTAAATAAATCAATCGATGCACGGCTCTTGATCAAAGCGGACAACACATGAACGGCGTGTAGCGACTTGGTTCAATCTACTTACCTACTAATACAGTCGCTGTACAGTTTTACGTTTAATGTCGATCGATAGTATCATTATGTACGCGAGTGTGCATGGGTTACGTGGTATGAAATTCGCAATTCAAAGCACGTTGCGCTCTTTTCCATCGAATGGGAAAAGTAACACGTTTGCCAGGCACAATAGTCAGGCTGTGCCTCGTACCTTCATTGATTCTTGATCGGTTTTAATCGCACACGAGTAATTTTCTTGCATCGGTGCGCGTTCCTCCTTTCGGAATATCATTCACCTTCGAAATATAAATAATTGCCCGAGACACATTGTTCGCGTTATCGCCTGTGATTATGCCTCATTTATTGCGAATAACGTAATTGTCCCGCGGTTTCATTCTCGGGAACCTCGTCTCCCCCCTCGATAATCCACCGATGATAATAAATCGGATAGCGTCCGATTGCTAATATTTAGCGTTACAATCTTCTTTGTTCGCAAATACGGTTAGAAACGGAGAAAAAAGGGAAATCTTATCGCCTGGTCGAGAGAGCACGTATCGACCGTATCGCGGTAAAGCGAGAACACGGGGCCCTCTCGCCGCGGTGTACACCCCTGCGACGGTTCCCCCCACCACTGCTGCTTCCCCCACCACTCGGCCACCTCCCCTTCCAGTCTAGCGAGCCGCGTTTCGTCTCAGTCTGTCGTGCGCCACCAACGGGTGAGGTTGTATTATCCGTGTGTGTCGCACACGGTGGTGGTTGCTTTACGTACGCGCGTGTGTGTCTAGTGCGCGCGCGCGTGCATGCATGCGTGTGCCTTTTACGGTGGCATAGTGTGTACGTGCGTCTGATACTATCATCGTGTTCTCTGCTTTCGACCGCTCGCACACAGCAACGGTGACATCGAAGCATGACAGCGACGCGGGAGTGTTACCCCATACGGTAGGAAAAACTTCCTTCCACCATTTTTTCTCTCGATTATCGCCGATCGTTTATACCACCTCGATACGTTGCCTTGGCGGAAAAAACGACGCAAGCCTTGAAACACTGGCTGCTAGACGTACGCTAGGGTACGCTCAGAAACGGTATACTTGGCCACGAATGTTTTGTCCGAATCGATACGCCCTCCGGCGGGCATTTCGTATCTCGCGGAACGTACACCGGAAACGCTTTTCTCTGTATACACCACTCGCCAGCGATTTACCGAACAATCTATACCGCTGCTTTTTAATCTGATAGATAGGCGCTGTCAGGCTGCCTTTTCCTTTTCCGCGGTTATCTCTCCGATCGTTTCGCTCGATTCTTTTTTCGCTACGTTAATGCTTCTCCAGCGACTCATGCTCGTCACGCGTCCGGAGCGAGCAAACAAGGACCTTTACCAGGGAAAATCGTGCGAGTTACCGTCTTTCTTGCGAGTCCGGTGAACGTGTATGCCGTGCAACAATAAATAAGTATACGCGTATTTTTCATCTATATCAAAGCCTACTGTGCCAGGCTATTTTGCCGAGTGTCTTGTCTCCGTTCCTCAAGGTCTCGCGCTTTGTATCGCAGTAAAAACGTTACGGTGAAACATCGATACAAGCGATACACGGTATATAAGGCTACCTTCACACTCGTCGACTGGCGACTTACGGTTTGTTGCCTTTTTTCAAACTGATAAAAACGTTTTTTTTTTTTTTTTCAAATTGTTATTGCGTTGATATCGATAATTACCGATATCGAATTTGTCTCTGGTGTCACACAGCGGTTTTAATTTAAATTTCGCCCAGTTCTCGTTTGACCTTTCGCACGGAATAGAGTTTAAAGATCCGTCCCGTTTAAACTCGACGAAAACCGAGGTTGCTGGCGATCGTCCGTATTTCTGCCGATAAGTTAAGCACGGAATCGAACCGATCGTGTGCGTGACCGACTGACACGGAGCTGAAAGGTTAGTTACGACTATATTCCGGCTCGGTGTATTTCCGTCATCTCTAAAAATGCCCTGTCGAAGGAATTATCGTAACCGTCGTTTCCGGCGATGAAAAACAACGGCGTGCGCTATTTAGTTGGCCTGTTGAATGAAACGAACGCAATCGATCATTGTTGCAGCTCTAGTGACTAAATAGTGCGATTTCTAGCGTGCAGAGGTCTATAGGTCCGACTTCGGAGATACGCGTACGAACCAGAGGACGTATGTGTTTTTTTTTATGTTTTCTCGATGCTCTTCTTTCGATGTTTCTTTTCCCTTCCTTGGCAAGGAAGAAGCTACTGAAATCGGTGGCGTTCTCTCCGGCATCGAGCAGGACAGAAATACGATACTATCGCGATAAACAATATTTCTCTTTCTTCCGCTGATGACCTCTCGGTTTTCTCTCTGTCTTTCGCGTATCGTCGCGTTCTCGAGGTTAGAAAATTTTTCAGCCTGGCGCTCCGCAATCGTTGAAAAATTTTTCGATTCCGCAGCGCTACGCTGAATAATTTTTCAACGATTAAAATAATTTTTTATCGTGGCGATCCGTAATCGAAAAATTTTTAACGTGACGCTCCGGAATTGTTTAAAAATCTCCCCGAGTTAAGAATTATTTTAATCGTTGCAAAATTTTTTCAACATGGCGCCCCGTAATCGTTCAAAAATCTCCCCGAGTTAAAAATTATTTTAATCGTTGAAAAATCTTTCAGCGTGGCGCTCCGGAATCGAAAAATTTTTCAACATGGCGCTTCGTAATCGTTTAAAAATCTTCCCGAGTTAAAAATTATTTGAACACTCGGAAAACGAGATAACGTGTTATTATTGTTTTACATTCGCGTTTTACGTAATTCTTTCTTGCGCTTTCTTCTCGCTCCGGTGTGAGGTTATGTTCGTTGCTTGGACGTAGAAGTGTCTCTCGTCTCGTTTCGTTTCGCTTAGCTCATCAGTCTGCTTTAGCTACTGGTTACATTGTAACCACCTTGAATCCGAAACTCTATAGTTCGTCTCTTATTTTCCGTTTTTCCTCGTCGCTCTAAATCGCAGCGTCTTTGTTTAACAGTAGTCGCTTTTTTGAATAATTTACTTGTTTTTAGTTTTATTCGTGACCGCGCGAATATATCGTGTGTTTTTCTGTATTCGTAAAAACAATGTTTCTGTATGTAAATAATATTACCGTGCGGAAGATATTTAATAAAAATTTGTTTCAATCAAACGAAATTTAGAAAGGGAAAAGGAGTAGAATATGCATTTCAAAAGATTGAAAAAACGTGGTAGCTTTGTATTTTAACGATATACGAAATATATCACGTTCCAAGCATAATAAGCTCCGTAAACGAGAGGAAATTGATACAGGTCTCATTTATACTTGAAATCTTATCTTAGTCCTCGCCATTTTCCAAACCGTTCGCGAATTTTAATTAAAAATATGTTTATGCTGATTTAATGGAAATTTTGTTTAAAATTCTACCACGGGAAAGAAATTTGAATTGTTTAATTCGAGAAAGGAAATTTTGAAGATTTTAATCGGAAATTTGTAGTTCTTCGGATTATACATAGACGTAGGTATCGAAAAGGCTTTGGAACTGAAGCTTCTACTCCCTGGGAAATGTAATTTACATTGGAGTAAACTTTAGACTCACGATACGGTTCGATTTACTCAAGAACCAATTCCTCGACACGTCATAATAAACAAATTATAAGATATTATATATCTTTCTCCACAGATCTACACGTCGAAAGCAACAGACGACGACAAATAATTTCCAGTAAGCTATTTTCACGAACCGTAACCTCGAAAACGGAAAATTCCTCTCGAAACCACGGCTCGGTAATTAAAAATCCCAAAATCGATACTTTAGCGCCGAATAAGATTGACAGAAAAAAGGTATAGTACCGTAAAAAAGGAAAGGAAAGAATAAAACGCGACAAATAATTTCCAGCAAGCTATTTTTGCCAACCGTAATCTCGAAAACAAAAATTCTATTTGAAACCTTGGCTCGGTAATTAAAAAATCGAAAATAGATACTTTTTTTTTACCATTCGATACTTTATCGCCGAATGAGATTAACAGAAGAAAGTTATAGTAGCGTAAAAAAGAGAAAGAGAAATGAACGCGACAAATAATTTCCAATAAGCTATTTTCACAAACTACATAACCTCGAAAATAAAAATTCCTTTCGAAACCTCGGCTCGGTAATTAAAGCTCCCAAAATTGGTACTTTTTCACCGAATAAGATTTTCAGAAGAAAGGTATAGTATCGTAAAAAAGAAAAAGAAAGAAAAAAACACAACAAATAATTTCCTTCAAGCTATTTTCCCGAACCATAACCTCGAAAACAGAAATATTTCAATCCCAACCTCTACTCGGTAATTAAAACTCCCAAAATCGATACGTTTTCACGGAACAAGGTTGACAGAAGAAAGGGGTACAGCTCGGTGCAAAAGGAAAAGAAAGAAAAAAAAAGATGCGCACGGTGAATCATCAGAATTTCTCAAGTCGTCACGCGATGCGTCGTTCACCTCAATGTTTCGTTACATCCGTGCGGGCACCGCTTCCGGTCGGCGCTTTCCGCAAAACGCCGCTGGAATCGAAAGCTTCGTTTTCTTTATCGATCGCGTGGAATTACGGCTCACGCATTCTCGTTTCGAAACCGACCAGCCAACCAACCAACCAGCCTGCTGCTGCTTCTCTTTGCCTGAGAAATATTCCACGGAAAGCGTTGCCGAGAGGAGGAGCAGGCTTGTTGCGAGGGTCCGAAGCAGGCAGAGGCAGGTGGTGGCCGAAGAAAGGCGGCAGCAGGTCCACCTGGGTTTTTCAGGAAGTGGACATTGCTCGTCCAGCGAACGGTACCTTCGTGTATCCTTAGTTGGAAGGGTCCCAGGCCTTCCAGGCAATTGTACAAGAGTACTTCGCTGCTATTCCAAGAAATACCCTAGGGTTGTAAATCAACCCTTCGTAAGAATTTGATTGCTAGCAATTTGAATGCGATATAAGGACGAAGGTCGAAGTTCCAAGTCGATAATGAACTTTCGGGCTTAGGCTCTTTTCGGACCACGGCTGTGGGAACAGGTCCACCATATTGTTAACCCTTTTCACTCCGAATTGTAATTCACTCTCGTTACCTATGGGTATGAACGCTTTTGAGTATGGTATTTGAAATTTGCTTGGAATAAAAAAATTGGAGAATTTGAATAAATAATGGAAAAAAGAAATTTGGGAATTTTTACGAGATAAAAGAGTTGTAAGGTGAAAATTGATGTTGTCATACTCGATGTAGGAGTGCAAAGGGTTAATGCTAAGTTAGGTTAGGTTTGAGTTTATTTCATGGAGGGTTGCTACAATTATGCGATATTAACAGATTTAATTTACTTATATTCAGTCTGTTAATATTGCAATTTTTTTTCGAATTAAACTTGTCTATTTTTTTTAAGAAAATACGTGGTTTTCTTAGCTTGTAAATACAACAAATGTCCCTAGAAATAGGAAAAGTGCTTAAACTTAGTGTTAAATTCTGTAGTACTATTTCCGAGGATCTTTTGCCAGGATGCGTTGTACTTTCACGAGTAATTCGATTGGTTTAGTCGCGTAAGGTTGGGTACAAGGGGTTGAAACGCCGAGCGACGACGCCATGTCGAGTGCTTCGGTCAGAAACTCGTCGTGGCTCGCGCAGTTCCACGGTATAAAGAGTATTTCGAAACTAGAGACCTACCAAGTTCGCTAAACAAGCTCAAATTTCATCATTTTGTATATTTAATACGACCAAAATTTTATTCCCCGATTTCCTAACCTGCGATATAACATAACCTTACATAACCTAACTTTATCCCCGGTACTTTGTGAATGCATAACTAAACAAAAATTAAACATAATACACGCAATTGATATCAATTAATACGATGCAACGAAAGTAAAAAATCACACGTAATTGTGATTCTATTTGAACAAAAAAATCAACGTAATTTTCACCAGAAGCAGCTGCATATTTTCAGTAATCGTCAAAATAAAATATTCCAAATATGTATGTATTTTGACTACATGGTAAATCTAATTTAATTAAATTTAATAAATTAATAAAATTTCGCAGATCTTGGTCTTGGCCGTGACTTGAGAATGTTTCTTAAGCTAATTTATTTATTCAGATGCGCTCAATGTATCGTTAACTTTGTTTCTAGTTCGCAAAGGGTTAATATGATCAAATTTTATTCCCTAGAATTGCGATTTCCTAACCTATAATATAACATAACCTTGCATAACCTATCTTTGCTGGATATTTTAACAAAATTTCGCAGATCGTACTGTCTTACATGCGATTTGAGAACGTTCCTGCTAATTTATCTATTCGGATACCCTAACTGCTCTTATGCTTCGATACAGAGCCGATTTTAAGAACCTTCTTGTACCTTTTCTACCTGTTATGCGCGATCCTAGTGGTCATTGGTGGAACCTAAACCGTACCTAACCTCAATCTTCTCCCCTGTTTTCGATCGCGTTGCTCAAAAGAAAGAAATTTCCTCGAACAGACCTGAGTTAGACCCAAACTTGCCCACTTTTCTTCATTTTCGGTCGCTACGCGATTCCAGCGGTCGTCGATGGACTCCAAACAGAACCTAACTTGAATCTTCGCTGCTGTTTCCAATTACGTCGCCTAAAGCAAAGAAATTTCCACGAACAGGCCTGAGTCAGACCCAAACTTTCCCGTTTCTCTTCATTTTCGGTCTCATGACCCTGAGGAAATCGAAGAATTTTTCTAATTGCTCTTATACTTCGAAATATGACCGACATTAAGAACCTTTCTGTACTTCTACCTGTTATGCGCGATTATAGCGGTCATCCGTGGGACCCAAACTGAACTTAACCTTAATCTTCTCCGCTGTTTTCGCCCAAAGCAAAGGAATTTTCTCGAACAGGCCTGAGTCAGGCCCAAACTTTCTCGCTTCTCTTCATTTTCGGTCGCATGACCCTAAGGAAATCCAGGAATTTTCCTAATTGCTCTTGTACTTTGATACATGACCGATTTTAAGAACCTTCCTGTACTTCTACCTGTTATGCGCGATTATAGCGGTCATCCGTGGGACCCAAACTGAACTTAACCTTAATCTTCTCCGCTGTTTTCGCCCTAAACAAAGGAATTTTATCGATGAGGCCTGAGTCAGATCCAAACTTTCCCGTTTCTTTTCATTTTCGGTCGCATGACCCTAAGGAAATCCAGGAATTTTCCTAATTACTCTTATACTTCAATTCATGACCGATTTGAAGAACCTCTTCTTTACTGTTTTCGCCCAAAACAAAGGAATTTTATCGATGAGGCCTGAGTCAGACCCAAACTTGCCTGCTTCCCTTCATTTTCGGTCGGAAGTCGAGGAATTTTCTTAATTGCTTTTATACTTCGATACACGACCGACTTTAAGACCCCCTTCTCCGCTGTTTTCGCCCAAAGCAAAAAAATTTCCTCGAACAGACCTGAATCGGACCCAAACTTTCCCGCTTCTCTTCATTTTCGGTCGCATGACCCAAAGGAAGTCGATGAATTTTCCTAATTTCTCTTATACTTCGACACATGACCAACTTTAAGACCCCCTTCTCCGCTGTTTTTGTCCAAAGCAAAAAAATTTCCTCGAACAGACCTGAGTCAGACCCTAACTTTCCCGCTTCTCTTCATTTTCGGTCGCATGACCCAGCGGAAGTCGAGGAATTTTCTTAATTGCTCTTATACTTCGATACATGACCAACTTTAAGATCCTCTTCTCCGTTATTTTCGCCCAAAGCAAAGGAATTACCTCGATGAGGTCAGAGTCAGACCCAAAATTACTCGTTTCTCTTTATTTTCGGTCGGAAGTCGAGGAATTTTCTTAATTGCTCTTATACTTCGATACATGACTAACTTTAAGACCCTCTTCTCCGTTATTTTCGCCCAAAGCAAAAAAATTTCCTCTAACAGACCTGAGTCAGACCCAAACTTTCCCGCTTCTCTTCATTTTCGGTCGTATGACCCAGCGGAAGTCGAGGAATTTCCTCGAACATGCCCGTTGGTCCGCGATACGAGTCGCCTACGTGCTCCATCGGCTTGTTTCCCGTGAAAGTGACGCGTGTATGGTCATTGTTCGTGACGTATTATTAATCTTCCCGATGACGCGACGCGTCTTCCGCTCCTTCGAAGCGGATAGTCCATTCGGAGAAGAACTCGAGTCGTTCCTAAGAAAGCTGACGAAATCGTAGATACAAAATCAACGACACTGTCGCATACGATACTCGCATTTACACATTTTTCTTCTTTTTACACACATTTAACCTCGTTGAGAATCGCAAAAGGAAAGGAGAATTTCATTAGTCATATTTTTAAGACCGTGAATCGAAACGTGGAATTGTAGACGTAAATTCGATTGGAGATTCGAGTAAGTAACACAGATAAGAAGATGTCGAAACGTAGGAAACGAATAGAAAATTCGAATTTGATCGAGCGGGTTGTGAAACGGTTTCGGAGCACCGTTTGATAAGATTTCATTTTCGTTCTCGACGAGAAAGACGAAAGGAAATTATATCCAAAGGAATAAAACGGATTTTGCAAGATACTGCTTCGTTGCAAAAGAGAATTCTCATCGAATATAGTTAAACTCGTCTACAGATCGTCTTTAGCTTATCTGTAGCCTAAAAAACGTATATTATATAAATTAAATAAGTAATTAAATGAATTCTGCAATAATGAAATCTTGAAATTTGGCTTCCACGTTATCGTATTAATTCCCAGCGATAAATTGCTATTATGTGGTACATTTAATAAAGCCATAGAGTATAATTAATAAGAAAATTGAAACGATCTATATATATATCTATATGATAGAATTGATACGAGGTTGCAGGAAATTCCTGAAACGTTTCGTAATGAAAGACCTAACGTATTTTCATTTTATTCAACCAGCAGCAAACCTGAATTAACACACCGGCCTTCCATGCCGACATATTCGTATCGATATGGAAATGAAGCACTTTATGCATTTCCACGTGTCGCGGCATTGTCATCAGAGATCTTGCATGATCGCCTTTTGTCAATGCGTCACGTTCGAAAATAAGTAGATGTATTTCCATTGCAAAGGGAACCGTGTGCGACGCGTTCTCTGGGCCCAGTTCGAGATCTTCCACCGTGTAATTCCTTTCTCGAAATCTACACGACGTATTATCATCGTCGAGTATCGCCTCGGTCGTATAAGAATTCACCAGACATTTTATCTCCAGTCGAAATTTCCTTTCGATAATCGCAATCGTCTATCTATCTGTTCTCTGTGTAGATTAAACGAGAGATATCCCTCTGTTCGACGTGTGTCGTGCATTGTTGCAATTTCTTCGCAGACACGTGTGCGAATGTGCGTACAAGAAATTCGTTTGCATCATCGCTCTTCCGTTAGGAGATAGAGATACCCTGGTGTTTGTCAATAGCGCGATAAACAGCCCCGATGGTCTCAGCCATTAGCGTTTTGTGTCTCGGTCAGCTTCGTTTCGGTGCTGCCTCGAATTTGAATAAATACTTTCGACCTCTCCGAGCCTCTGCGAACCGTGTTTCGAGTTCAAAATCGAGACCCAAGATTGTTGGAAGGACTTAGAGCTTCGATAGAGTGGACGTATTCGTTCGAAAAGCTAACGTTTTACATCTCAGAGTTTCTACGTTTCAAAATCTTTCTTCTTTCATAGCCGAGATTTTAAAACTTAAATCAAAACGCAGGCTACTCCAAAAATTATGGTTATATTGGTCGCTACGTTCATCGCTGTTAGAGGCTTCCTTTAATTCCTCGTGTTTCGAGTTCAAAATGAAAACTTCGAGACCCAAAATTGGAGGGACTTAGGAGCTTCAATAGAGTGGACGTATTCGTTCGAAAGGCTAAGGTTTTACATCTCAGAGTTTCTACGTTTCAAAATCTCTCTTCTTTCATAGCCGAGGTCTTAAAATTTAAATCAGGACGCAGGCTACTCTCTCTCAAAATTATGGCTGTGGCGGTCGCTACGTTCATCGCTGTTAGAGGCTTCCTCTAACTCTTCGCTACCACCGAATCGTGTTTTGACTTCGAAATGAAAGCTTCGAGCCCAAGATTGTCGGGACTTAGAAGCTTTAATAGAGTGGACGTATTCGATAGAAAGGTAGTTTTGGTAGAAACTTTACACCTCAAAGTTTCTACGTTTCAAAATCTCTTTTCTTTCATAGTCGAGGTCTTAAATTTTAAATCAGAACGCAGGCTACTCTCGAAATTATAGTTATATTAATCGTTACGTTCATCGCTGTTAGAGGCTTCCTCTAACTCCTCGCAACCATCGTCAAGCTTCATTCCCCGAAGAAGCTTCCAGGAACACCCAATCCTCCGATCAATTTCCGCAACAGTGAAATCTATCTTAAAACTCATCGCGATCCCTCATTTCTAAACTCCAAACCCACCAGAGCACTTAGTCCCCGAAAGAAACTCGCGTCACCGTGTTCGGTCTAAACACCAATCTATCTCATCGGTTCTAAAACTCGCGACTGCACGTTAGAGTACCGTGACTAGACAAGGCTCACATTCAGCTCTAAAATAGCCCGACGATCACAAACGCAGAACGCACGAGGTCCCACGAATATCTCTAGAGACGTGTCCAAACCAGACCCTGACTATACCAGACCTACATTCAATCCTGTCCCTAGTTTACAAACAGCTCGCAAGATTCGACCTACGACTATTCTCAACCCAAGAATCAAGAATTTCTTGAAAGTCAACAGACCATTGGAACAAAAGCCACTCTCTGGGCCCTGTCCCTTCTGTGGCTACTATCCGACCAGGCCCGAACGACTCGGACTCGTCTTACCGGGGCCCGGTTCGCTTTGATCCGTGTTCTCTTAAGCTGAGGGAACCTAACTGGGACTGAACGGGAACCAGAGAGTTCCTAGGTCGGATTTTTGAATAGCCTGGAAGGTAGAGAAGGTATGCACAGGAGAGGCCAGGTGAAAAGAAGACCGTTTTCCACGCGAACCTTTCCTCGGTACCTGGATCGTCGGAAGAGCTCCCTCGGGGGCTGGCCACAATATCCATCATTATAGGGGGCGGCAGAGGGGGCAGGGTGAGAAGAGAAGGGATGGACTGTAATTCGCCGTTGCGGTATGCGGGCACGGTGACGCATACGGGCTCGACTTCGGTTCTCAAACTCCTCCGCCGCGTTCCTGGCCTCGGTCTCGCGAAGAAAAACCCGTAGGGGCGAAAAACGAGGGACAAAAAGGCCGCTGTTAAGGCCCCGCGGAGACCCCCTCGCCTCGTCGCGATATGCGGGCGCGTGCACGCGTTTAGAAGTTTACGGGTTAAATTGCCTCGGACCTGGACTGCCGCCGGGATTAATGGAGGCTCGTTAACCGCCTTTATATCGACGAATTATGCCTCGTCGTGGATGCGATAGTCCTCGTGAAGCTTTTTATCCCAGTCAGAAGAGAGGTTGGTCTTCGGTACGCGTGGTTTAAGCTTTTCGATACAGAGACTTCTTTTTCGCGGCGGATTTTTTTAAGTCCACGGAATTGCGGCTCGAAGGGGTCGGACCGGGTATTTTTAACCCTTTGCACTCGAGTGCTGACTCTCAGTCGCCATTAATTTCAATATTAATCGACACGTTAAATTGAAAATTACACCCCGATGCGTAGAACATCGAGAGAAAATAAATTTCGTGTCTTAAATTCCATAGAATTTCTTACGTATCGTTTTAAATTATCAGTAACTTTGTGGTAGAAGATCTCCGAATTATTATATTTCTATGACGAAAAATTCCACCGAGTGCATAGGGTTAATTGGAGGAAATTTTTTTTAATCCCCATGGCACCGGTGTATGGCTTTCTCGCATATAAACTTCGGCTGCAGACAGCAACTCGTTTACGTTCGAATCGAGTAGAGATCCGTGTCTCGCTTGTTCGTTTGCCGAACTAGGTATTTCTGGATGTTTCGCACCGGGTCCCGGGGGATTTCAACTCCGGGAGGCTAGTTACGCGACCGTGTATTTTTGCCTCCAAGTAAAAACTTCGTTTCCAAGGGACGAATCTGCCGGTTAAAGACGCGTCGGTAAGTCAATTCGAGCGTGTACCTCGTTGAGAGAGAAAGAGAGCTGACGATCGATATTTTCGAAACGAACGCGGAAAAAAATGGTCCGCGGTGATAGCCGGTTAAAAAAAGGAGGAGAGGGGTGAAAAATTTTTCGCGTACGAGCTACCGTTCCGGAGAAAATTAACCTCGAAGTGTATAGGGCGCGCGGTGATTTAGCGCTGCGCCCACGCACTTTCAAATTCCATTATCTCGAGAACGGAGACAGCTACGGGAAAACTTCGCCCTGCGATTTTTCCTCCTTTTTTCACGGCGAATCGCGTACGGTAGGTTCAACAAATTTTCCACCGCCTGTTTAATCTGGTTTCTTCGAAAACTCTCGCGCTGAGAGCCTTACGAAACGTCGCGAATCGATGGGAAAGGAGGGACATGGTGATTCGCGGAAAAAATGTCGAGAATCGATATTTTTCCATCGCTTGTTTAATCTCGTTTCTCAGAAAGCTCTCGCATTTTCGTTCTACGAAACGTTGGGAATCGATGGGCCAAAGGGACACGGTGATTCGCGGGAAAAACCGTGAGAATCGGAATTTTTTCACCACTTGTTTAATCTCATTTATTCGAAAACTCTTGTACAGAGTGCTATGAAACGTTACGAATCGATAGGTCGAAGGGAGACACAGTGATTCGCGGAAAAAAAGTCACGAATCGATATTTTTCCACCGCTTGTTTAATCTCGTCTCTCTGAAAACCCTCGCACCGAAAGTTCTACGAAACGTTGGAAATCGATGGGCCGAAGGGGAGGGACGGTGATTCGCGGAAAAAACGGTGAAAATCGGAATTTTTCCACCGCTTGTTTTTAATCTTGCCTCTCCGAAAATTCTCAGACTTTTGTCCTACGAAACGTCGTGAATCGGTATCTTTCTTTCGCTTCTTAAATCTCATCTTTCGGAAAACTCTCGAGCGATACTCTACGAAACGTCGCGAATCGATATTTTTCCATCGTTTCTTTAATCCTAGTTCTCCGAAAACTCTGACACTTTCGTCCTGTGAACGTAGCGAATCGATGGGTCGAAGAGACCCCAATGATTCACGGAGAAAACGTCAAGATTCGGAATTTTTCCACCATTTCGCCTTTCCGAAAGCTCTCCCTCTTTCGTCCTACGAAACGTCGCGAATCGATATTTTTCCACCGCATATTTAATCCCAATTTTCCGAAAATTCTCGCACTTTCGTCCTACGAAACGTCGCAAATCGATGGGCAGAAGGGATATACCTGATGATTCACTGGGAAAACGGCTGAAATGGGAAAAGCACGAGAGTGGCCGCGACAGAGCCAGGTCGCGTTGCTAATTTCCCAAAGCGAAGCCGGCGAATAAGGACTCGTTAGTCATCGACTGCGGCAGTGACTAAGAAACGAGGAACCCCACTGCTGTTGCACGCCAGTTTTTCGTCCTCGTCGTGGTGCCGGCATAAACAAACACGGATGCAGGGCGACGAAGACGACGGTATATACCGTACGGTGGAAGCAGAACAGGCTGTCGTTTCCGGATTGTTGCTTTTAGTCCGGTTCGTTTATTTCGTCGAACCAGTAGGTCCAGTTCAGCAGGGCTAAGTGTACCTGTTACCATACGTATGTACGCATAAATTAAGGCGTCGCGGCTCGTCTTGGGCACTCGCGTGCGATCACGCGGAGTAAAGGGTTCGAGTGGACGTGCTCCAAATATATACGCACACAAACGTATATATATATATATCTGGCTTTTCCACGTGAAAAAAGGGCGTTGTTCCTTTTCCACGCGTTCTTCGGGGAATTTTCAAGCCTCTGCGTGGGTTATTTGAGCGTGGAAACTAACGGAACGGCTAAGAGGAGATCGCGAAGGGGGAGATAATTCGAGAAGCTTAGTGTGACGTGAAAGTATAAGGTGTTTCAAGAGATCGGTGTAACGCAGAGAATATTTCTTGCAGATCGACAACGGTTCAGATGCGATAATCGGGAACGAGAAGGAAACAGAACGGAGGGACACGGCGAGTTTTTCCTGATACGCGGATTTATTCTCGTCCATAATGCAATTTACGGTTTGCTCTTCCGGTTAACGCGTAAGGTGATTAGCAGGGTTTTCGGGGACACCCGGTATAGTCATATTTGGAGCGCTCCCAGCGTC
This sequence comes from Euglossa dilemma, assembly GCA_002201625.1. Classification (NCBI taxonomy): domain Eukaryota; kingdom Metazoa; phylum Arthropoda; class Insecta; order Hymenoptera; family Apidae; genus Euglossa; species Euglossa dilemma. The sequence continues at coordinate 1,843,111 of NIJG01000193.1, forward strand.
ACGAGTGCGACTCGTTATCACCTCTGGACTGTTTTCCGCGCGACAAGTGTAACTTGTAAGACACAGGGGGTTAATTTGATACGAGCGCGTAGCGCGATACAGCCTCTAATAAGAGAAGCGTGAAAAACAACTGCGCCTATGTGTTCGCAAATAACGAGACTATTGAAATAACCAGGCTTAAACAGCAATGCAATCTTGCCACGTCGCGGACGCCTCGAATATCCTCCATGTTTCTTTGATTTACTTTATCGCAACGTTTCCTTCCATTCGGATGGAACGAAGATCAATTTTCTCCTTTTCACGCTTTTCCAAAATATCCGCCATATTGGATTTCTGCGGTAACGTTCTGAATCGCAACATAATCACAGAGGACCCAAATGTAAGTTTTCCTCGATGTTTCGTTTATTTACTTTATCGCAACTTTTCCTTCCAATTGGATGGAGAGATGATCAATTTTCTCCTTTTCACGCTGTTCCGAAATACCCGCCATATTGGATTTCTGCGGTAACGTTCTGGATTGCAACATAATCACAGAAGATCCGAATGTAATTTTTCCACGATTAAAATCGAAAAGTCACGTTTTTCTTTGTTTTAACCAGGCTTAAATAGTAATGCGATCTTACCACGTTGCGGATGCTTCGAATGCCCTCGATGTTACATTTATTTACTTCACTGCAACGTTTTCTTCTATTCTGATGGAGAGAAGATCAGTTTTCTCCTTTTCACGCCTTTCAAAAATATCCGCCATGTTGCATTTCTACGGTAACGTTCTAGATTGCAACATAATCACAAAGGACCGAATTTAACCCATTTGCATCTTCGTTCTAAAGAGAGTTTTTCAAACTTTTAACACTAAACCTACCATGGTCTAAGTCATCGTTTTTTAAACTTTTATCAAAAACTCAACGTTCAACGTTACCATCCTAATAATTCGTATTCGAGATTTTTCTTCTATTATACGTATAGTCATTCTCTCAATGTCTCCTCTTATTCTATTTTTTTAAGCTTCTACTTTTTTTCTATTTACCGGTCATTTTGACCCTGATAGGTTTAGCGTTAATTGAAATTGAGCGTAACACTCGAACTCTTATTTACATTTAATCCAAAAATGATCCATACTCTAAAATAAAACGAAGCAACGTTATAAGATGAATATTTATTTTTGCAGCTAGTTTTCACGATAAATAAGTTTCAGATAGATAAATAACAGTTATCGAACGATTACTTCGTTCAATGACACAAATGGTTTAATTTTTCCTCGATTAAAGTCTCAAAGTCACGTTTCTTTTCGTTTTACTCGGAAATATCGCAATTTCACGAAGGAATTCGGAATTGAATGGTAGAGTCGCGCGATGGTTTCAAGTATCATACGAGAGATAGTAAGTTTCGTACTAATAATAGTTGACGAAATATCGCGGTTATTCGTATATCTGGAACGAGCCTGGATTCGTTTGCCGGAAGCTCGTTAAGCGTTCGGCCGCGAGGGAACGCATCATCCTCGAGAAGTCGAATGTTCTTTACCCGGAGTGGACCTTGAATATTTTAACGCATCCTCGTTTCTCCTCGAAGGCTGTGCGAGCCGATCGTTCGCGCTGCACAATCGTTCCCCCGGCTATCTATTCGCGTTATCTTTCGCTGGAAAGCGAAAGAACTTCTCCGCGGAGCGGATCGAAACGGCGTCCATTGTTCTTTTAGGAAAACCGGGGGAGAGTTGCTCTCTCGCAACAGCAGCGAACATCGTTCGTCGAGTCGTTCGACCCCTTTCGAACAGCGTTTGAACCCGTTCTTATCGTTTCAATTCGTTCTTAGCGTTTGAATCGATTCTTAGCATTTATAACCATTCTTAGCGTTTGAACCAGTTCTTTGCGTTTGAACCAGTTCTTTGCGTTTGAACCAGTTTTTTGCGTTTGAACCCGTTCTTAGCGTATGAATCGGTTCTTAGCGGTTTGAACCCGTTCTTAGCGTTTAATCCTGTTCTTAGCGTTTGAACCCGTTCTTAGCGTTTGAACCCGTTCTTAGCGTTTGAACTCGTTCTTAGCGTTTGAACTCGTTCTTAGCGTTTGAATCGATTCTTAGTGTTTGAACCCGTTCTTGGCGTTTGAATCCGTTCTTAGCGTTTGAACCCATTCTTTGCGTTTGAACCCATTCTTTGCGTTTGAATCGGTTCTTAGCATTTGAACCCATTCTTATCGTTTGAATTCGTTCTTAGCGTTTGTACTCGTTCTTAGCGTTTTCTGGTGGAGTTATCCTGGCGATTCTCCTCGGCGGCGCCATCTTTGATTCCGGCACCTCCTGGCCGGAGGAAAGCGGCTAGAAATTGCGAAGCAGGTGCACGCGCCTGGCTTTTAATCGCCACTCTCGGTTATCTCTCGAACAGAAACGAATTTCATCGGCGCACACTGGCTGGCTAGAGCGCCGAATACTTTCTTCGCATAATTCCCCGGGAACGCGATAAATCATCGGGGCAACGAGAAACAGGGCCGGAATAAAACTCGTTTTCGACCAGTCGATTCGCTATCAGAGAGAGAGTCGTCGGATCGTTTCCAGTTCAATCAATAGCCGCCATGTTGCCGTAAATCCGTGTGCACCGGGCGTGCGTTGCTTCGCGTTGCGTTGCGCGTGCAGATTGTGCGTGAAACACACCGATGATCAGCACCCTGGACGAGGATCTGCGAAGAAGCATCTCGTGAACGGAATTCGAAGAGAAAACTGAAAATCCATCCTTGGTGGTGGTGCATCCTTTGAAGAGAGCAAAGTGGAAGTTCATCTCTCTCTGTTGCTCTCTCTGTTTCTCTCTCTAGTCCCTCGGTTCGTGTTCCCTCCCTTTCGTGTCTCTGTCTCTCTTCTCTATCCCCGTCTCTCTCTCTCTCTCTCTCTCGGTCGCTCTCTCCGGGGTGCCAGCCAGTTTCGTGATACGAAGCGGCCTGGATCGATAGAGAGCAGCTCAGCTCCTTGGAGTTCCTCTGTTCGGTAGAGTTGACGATTCCTCGAGGACTCCGAGGAACATTTTCTCCGGCAGGAAGAGAGACGGAGAGAGCTGTGATGGGAGAAAGAGAGAGATAAAAGAGGGAACAAGGTCCCGACCTGCACCGCCACCGCCCTAGGGACCGCCTTTTGTCGTTCCGGCCTTTTAAGGGCTAGTCGAGTGGACGAACGAAGGTCTACGGCCCTGTCCGTGAGACACCGTGCCACCAGCTGGTGGAAAATCGAAAACGCAGCTGCTGCCGCCGCCTCGGCATAAATTCCAGGCTCTTTGTACCCTCGCCACTGGCCACGTCTTCCGTACGCCTGGATCCGCCTCAGTCCGCCTGCAGTTTCGGCCCGAGAATATAATCGTGGGAGGCTCCGGCTCGAGCCCCGTTCGCCCGGAACTGGTTGCCCCGACAGCCGACGCTGATCGAGGCCTGGCCTCCTCCGAAAGACCACCGAGAATCCCGCACCACAACCGATCTGCAAATGCTCCATAGTCAGTTCTTTCTTTTTATCCACCGTCACTTTTATCCGCCTTTACAAGCCGGTCCTTCCTTTTTACTCATCTAATTTTATCTATACTGTAGCGAATTTACGAGCAATCTTTTTGGAGGTTCTGCGGGTTACAGGTTACAGTCTTGACCTCTTTCTCTTCGTGTCTCAGGTTTTTATTAGTAATTATCCAAGGATCGGTATTAGAATTGTCGAACTGTGATACTTAAACACGGACGAAGTGTTTGATTATGTCTCTATTCGGATAAAAAGCAATAATTTTTGCGAAGGGGAGTATATTTTCGGGAATTGTGAAAATCACACGTCTTGACCTCTTTCTCCTCGTGTCTCAGGTTTTTCCTAATAATTTTCAGAGGATCGGTGCTAGAACTGCTGACCTGTGATACCTAAACACGGACGAGGTGTCCGATTGTGTCTCTATCCGAATAAAAAGCGATAATTTTCACGAAAGAGGATATATTTTCGGGAATTGTAAAAATCAGGCAGCTTCGATGTAAGGCGTTTAGAAGTTAGGTACGAGAGGATTAATCCATGGTGGTTCAGAATGCAGTGATTTCTTGAAAATGTTAAAATTCAGATTTCGTTTGTAACCTAACCGCGTTGATATATCATGTTAAATCAAGACGAGGCGAGCTAGGTTTTACGCGTGGAAGTTAGGAAGAGTCGAATGAAAGAGCGTCGAGGGTCGGCCATTTGGAAATGGAGGATTTTCGTGCGTGCAGATGGCTCGAGGCCTGGTATTCAGGATTCAGAGGCGATTTTTTATACGAAACTCGAGTTTTTATGCTAAGAACAGCTCCGATAATAGTCAGATTTGAAGTATAATTAACGAATGCAACTCGATATCTTGGATATAAGCAGTTAAACGTTAGGTTCACTTCACCGATCTTCCATTTCGTAGAAACCTTCGCCTGTCCTCTTCGTTTCCCACGCAGAAATTCTCAAACGAAGGTTCTGACGTGTCAAAAATTAGATAAAGCTCATGGGAACCAGACCGACGATTCGGAAATGGAAAACCGAGATTGCGCCATCGGTCTCCCGTTTTAAACGCACGAAAGATGTACTCCTACGTTATCGGTCATAACACTGTTAACGCTTGATACGATATCAAGGTAACTCTCGAGCTTTCATCGTTCTTCAAGCAGCCGAAGATCTTCGAGGAAGATCCGCTTCGTTCCCCGAGACGTGTTGACGTTCAAAATTGGGTTTACGTTGCTCCAACAGCGTGAATCTTCTCTCGAGTTAATTTCCTTATGGCATTCGAATGTTACAACGATTTTTATACGCTAAACGCGATTCTCTGGCTCGAATAGACACTCTTGCTAGATGAAGAAGATACACGAATTTAAGTCTTGCTAGGTATACTCAAAATGTCCACTTCTACTTAAGACTATACCTGATCGAGTGACCACTTGTGATGTTTTAAAAGAAACACGCTAAGACAAAAGATACGTCACTCCACGTTTGATTAAATCTCGAAGCTAGGTAACGATGTTCTTAATAAAGGAGTTAAAAATCCTTCTATTCGGTAGACTTAATATCAAAGTGTTCAGTAGTCAAAATATCCACTTCTACTTAAGACTATGCCTGATCGAGTGACCAGTCATGGTGTTTCAATAGAAACACTCTAAGACGTGAAGTGTATTAATCCAAATTTAATTAAATCGCGAAGCCTAGGTGACGATGTTCTTAATAAAGGAGTTAAAAATCCTTCTATTGGAATAAGCTTAATATCGAAGTGTTCAGTAGTCAAAATGTCCACTTCTACTGAAGACTACGCCTGCTCGAGTGACCACTTGCGTTGTTTCAATAGAAACACGCTAAGACGAAGCTAGGTGACGACGTTCTCAATAAAAGAGTTAAAACTCCCTGTGTTCGGCTTAATATCAAAGTGTTCGCCTCTACCGAGTGACTCTGGGCTACGCCAATGATCCACCCACGTGAATATGGAATACGGTAAAAGGAGGGAAAAAAAAAATCTGCAAAAAAATAATTAGCCGAAGCTTCGGATCGATGGTTGGAGCTAAAATCCAGCGCCGAAGCCGACGGAATCGTGATGGTTCGGGTCTCGTGACCCCGTTCAGGCCAGCTTTTGATCACGTCGCCGTCCGGAACGGTGCACGCGTTTCTCGCTGCGACTCCTTCGTCCTCGTCTCGACGGTTTTTGCGTCGGTCGCGTCTCGAGAGAGCCGCTACCACGGGAGAGGAGTTTAAAGGTAAACGGGTTTCTCGCAGACGCGCACATCGCCACATCACCAGGAGGCTCTGGCCTCTCTCGGTCAGACCCGCAACCATCGCGTACGTGTACGTAACGTGTCTCGAGGTTTTACCAGGCACTCCCTCGTTCTTCCTTTATTTTCTGCCAAATACGTCCTATTCGCACGATTGATCGTCCGGGAACCTTCGTCCCTTGCGTTCCCGGTCCTCCACGACCCTTGAAACCCTCCAGGTCCATCCTCTAGGTCCGAACTGCTCGAAATTCTGCCAACCTGAAATTTCGCATCGTTAGAAACTGCGAGTAATGTTTGAAAATAATAACTTCGTTGATAACGAAGTTCGAAACCTCAGAATCGAGGAAGAAAATTTTAATATAAACAGGATAAGAGAATTTCAAACGTAGAATTCGGATAACATCGAATTATTGCACATAGGAAGCTGTTTTTCCCAATGAAATTCAGTCAGATCGGTAAAAAGAGTTTGAAATCGGCATCGAATTAGCTTTCGTCCTCTGTTCGAAGCTTCGTGGAAGCATTCCTCCTTGGACGAAAATTTTAATACAAGGAGGATAAGAGAATTTCAAACGTAGAATTCGGATAACATCGAGTTGTCGCATATAGGAAGCTGCTTTTTGCAATGAAATTCAGTCAGATCGGTGAAAAGAGTTTGAAATCGGCATCGAATTAGCTTTCTTCCTTGGACGAAAATGGACCTCCGCCATCGCTGTGCTACAAAGCCGTCGAGATGTTCTTATTATTGCGTCAAAGAGACGTATTAGACGTTAAGTAGCGTTTAATAGCACCTGTTACGTTGCTTCGCCCATTGCCTTACCCCTGTTAATGATATACAGCGCCCAAGACACGGTAAATATCCAGCATATGGTACATTTGGACTAGGAGCCTCGCACGTGCGCTATTATCCTTTCCGAAGGAAATAAACGTCAGCTTCATTGATAGCGCCGGGAGTATTTCCTGCAATAAACAATCGACGTTATAACGTTCAAATATACCAGCATTTTTTTTATAACATTCCTTATTCTATTTAGATTGCAACCGGACCAAGTGTCTCGCGTTTGCGTCTGTCGCGAACGTACAGCAACTTTTGACGAAATTAACGTTGACATTTAATCATATAAAAATATCGATTGTGCGCGCGTATGTATTTTCAACGTACGACTTTAATTATTATTATCGTCGTGTCTATACAGTGTAGCCGTGCGTTATAGATCGGTAGCTCTAGTCTAAATATACGACGATAAATATTCAATTTAGAGATAATACAAATTTGCCCCTCTGTTGGCTGAACTGTTGAAAGGAACTTCTCTATCGACACGGTATCGAGCAACCGGATGCTTTGTCTCCGTTTCGGCTGGTTTATATCCCCGAGCTCTGCCGATTGTTAATAAGAATGGTGGCCGATCGCATGAAAATTAAACGAGTAATTCGCTATCTTTTATTAGATACCCTTATCTCCCCACGTGACATATGGCGTGTTCACCTGGTGCCCCTGCGCGAGCCATCTAGTTTCTCGATACCGGTGGTTACTAAAAATTCTACCCGGCCACCTGACCAACCGATAGTTTCGTTATTAATCTTTACTTATAGCTGCGCACAGTGCCAAGCGTTCTGGTTAGATACGTATCCGTTTTCATATTTCATCCCGGCACGTTTGTTCTACCAGCGCGACGAAGCATATTTTCAAGTGCGATTGATTTCGATTCCTCCGATTAATCGACAAAGAAGCTCGACACATCTCGAAGCGTGGTAAACTGCCAAGAAAATGGATCTGAAAAAGGAAGAAACGCGCGGTTCGCAAGATAGCGTACTCCGTTCTCAGATTACTCAAAGATAATTGTAGAACTCTGATGCAACGCCGTTCGGTATCTCCTCGGTTTAACTTCCAGAAGACACGATTACTCCGCCGATCTTCCTGAAAGCCACCTCCCGGACACAGCTGTCCGCGAGTCCTCGTTTCCTCGGACGTCGAAAAATGTTGAAATCCCGAGTAAAAGAACAAGCTCGCATCGGTGGCCATATTGCACGGCGTGTAAAGTTTACCGAGCAGCAAATGTTGACATAAATTCCACGCCGAGAGCATCAACTCCATCATCCTGCAACCGAGTAATCGTTAGCGATCGCGACTTTTCCCGTCCACTCACATCAAAGAACTCTTCTGAACGCTAACTCAAGGAGAACGTGTGACCAGAGCAGAAGAAAGAGAAGAAAGACGCCATATATCCGATGGTGAACGTCCAGATAATTGTCTCCTCAAATCCAAATACATTCAGCTGGGTTGGCAGGAAAAAACCGGGCAGGTGGCGTTCGGATTTTGTGTGGAAAAAACAATTCGGGGGCCCCTTTTACGTTCGACTTCGATCCTCGCCCGATGATAGTCTTTTTTTCCTTTAGAGCGGCGGACTCCGGCAACAAGGAGGGGACGGTATTCTTGTCCAGGTCGAAAATTCGCTACAATCCGAGGCTTATTTCCAGTCGCCGGGCGTATTTTTTTCTTCCCACTGTTCACGCAGCCATGGGCTGCACACAAAAGTAAAGAGAGACGGCGAAAGAAGGGAGAAGAGGCTGGCCCAAAGCAACGGGGCCTGGATATTCCGGTTCACCTAATCGTTTCTTCGGACTTCGTGGCCAGGGTCCGGCCTCTCTTGCCTCTCGTCTCTGGTCCCGGCAGGGAAAAAATGAGAAAAAAGAGGCCGGTGCTCGCCGTGGGTACACAAAGGGACCAGAAAATGGTACCTCTAGCCTGCGCCATAGAACGCTACCACCCAAATTGCCTGTAGGGCCCTGTGGAATATTCTTTCGCGGAAACGAGACACGTTGCACAGGGATTTTCACGATTTCCAGTCCGATCTTTCCGTACCCAGGATCAATTGGAATCGTAGAGTCGTGCATACCATTAACGATCCACGCCTATCAGCGATCGTGCATCCTCTGTGCATACCCTTCTCGCATGCTGTGCTTCTCTTTGTTCTTGTACAGCGTTGCTTCTTGCATTTACCTTTAGCTGCTCTTTGCACAGTTTTCATAAGGAATCGTTCTTTTTGCTTCTCTCTGTTCCTTTTCTTTTTTCTTTTCTTCTTTGCTCTTCTTAAAACCTTTCCACCGCTTTATAAACAGCCGACCTGCAAAGCGAGATTTGAAGATTGACTTTTTAGTTTCTGCATATTCTACGTAGCTTTGTGTCTGCTTTATGAATTTGTCACCGTCTGTTTCTCGTGTACTCTCGCGCAGCATTTCACGCTTGAACGTGAACCGTGGCTCGCGTGTCGACGGCCCATCGAAGAGGAGCGATTCCGCCGAATACGTTTTTTCCATCCGAACGTGTGCGCCGGCTGATTGAATTGAACGGCACGGGGAACGAGAGAAGAGGACGTGTCGTTGTCTCGAAGGAGGCAATGACTTGGTCGTTGAACGTCGACGTTTAACGCATCTGGGTCTGTCGTAATTTCAACGAACTGCGAATATACAGGGTGTCTTAATATACGCATACGTACGGAGAAAAGTAGCTAGTCAGACGTAACAGAATCTTTGTAAAATAAAAAAAATAGTTATATATTAGGTCGTCCCATAAATTCGTGCCGGTTTTTACTTTTACCGCTTAAAATTCTACGTCGAATAAACGTTTTAAATATTAAGAAAAAATTTAGTCGTCCTTTTGTTCTACGACTTCTTCCTATTTCGTTGACAAAGACGTTAATCATCGATATAGTTTATAAAATGCGACGAAGAGTGTAAATATCACCGCGGAACGAACTTATGGGACGACCTAATACTATGATACCTAAATACTGACGAGGTGTTTACAGCGCAAATTCCTTTTTTCTTTTTGGTTGAAAAACGTCTGGTCGAGACGATGTTGCGACCATCTTGAGTTAGCCTGTGAAAAAAAGAAAAGAAAAATTGAAATCTCCATACTTTGCACTCTGTGTTTAAAGCGATTTTGAAACACCCTGTATAACAGGAATAAAGAATATAATTTCAATCGTCGGTGACTAAACTAAGCGGTGATTAACAATTTGAAATTCGAATCTTTCTAGTCATTTCTTAATCGTTTCTTACGTCTGTCGGGATATTTCTTGTATCGCATATATACTTCTTCCTCTTACCTCTTCTCTCGGATTTCGACGTGGATCGAGCACCAGGAACGGGCAGTAAAATCGACGTCTGGTCGCTCAGCGATTTCATAAATATTCCCGCGGAATTATTAAGCTCAATTTGCATACGTCGCGATTCGCTCCTTTTCATGACGGACTCCGCTAACATGATGACGAGGGCGCAAACGCGCGCGAACGGCGAGCGAGAGAAATGAGGATTGACGGGTGTATCTCTGGAAAAAGAAAACGAAAAAGGGTAAAAAAAAAAACAGAAAAGAGCGACAGAAGGAAGAGAGAAATGGAAATGGTTGCACATGGAGGCTAGGTGGCGGAGAGCTTTTTTTCCGCGCCGGAAACGCAACCGAACTTGCCGCCACCAGGAGCGGAAGACTCGTGCGAATGTTCGCTGAGAATTTTATCGACGAATCTCTCATACCGAATGATATTTCGAAATAAAAGTTCCAGCTTCTATCGTTCGTCGCGATCAAACTATTTCCGTTCGCATCGGCCTTTTATTCTTCGATACAATCATTATTGCTTCTAAAACCAAAAACATTATATTATTATCTTCTATAAAGTATCACTGTTATTTAATATATACTCACGAATCATTTCGAAATATCATTCACCTTTTAATCGCTTGTTATACTATAAAAATATAATACTTTTCATAATCGTATACTTTCCTTTTTCTCTCATATCCATATACAATATTACTTTATTGTGTTACCAAAGAAAGGTAGCATTTTGCGTGAAGAACTAAAAAGTAAAAGATAAAAACGTACGGTTATATTTTAGTGAAAGAAAATAGAGAAAATTGTGAAAAAGCACGAGGCGCTTACGTCGATAGCGTCGGTCCTGGCGTTTCGAGCAGCGCTCGAAACATGGCGGCGAGCTCGGATGTTCTTTCGACATTTCGAAAGAACGGCGCGCGAGGTGGAAATCACCTCTCGATCATCTAGCCTCCTTTCCGTGTAACGTTCGTATATCTCGCCAGGTTTTCTCTCGATAGCCGAAATTGGAGGAGTTAACGTCTCGGCGTGCACGTCTCGTACGGAGGGGCCAGAAACGTGTGCGAGATCGGGCGAAATTGGGCGGCCAAAGTTAACCTCAGCCTTGCCGTCGTGTCGTCCTGTTTCAACCACGAAAACAAGCCAGGGGGAAAAAAAAGGTGAAGCGACACCGAGGCTCGCTGTGAAAGAGAAAGAAAGAGAAAAAGTAAGAGTGACGGAAAACGAGTGATAGAGAGAACGAGGGTAGAATAATACGATCGAAACGGTGCAGAGCGAAGGGGGAGGGAATGAACGGCCCTGGGAGTCATCAGCATCGCGGCTTGGGCATGCAGGGACGTTACAGGGCCGTAGTAACTGGTGGCACCACGGCAGGGCCCCACTCTCGCCCCCCAGCGCCACCTCTCGTCCGCGGTGGATGGCACCCCCATAATCAGCACCCTCAGCACGCCCAGATACCTCAGCAATACACCGGCAACAAGGAATACCCGTATCGACAATGTCCACCACCACGCTTCCATAACGGGTATACCATTGCAATAACGAACCAAATGCACCTTTGGTGCGCATAGTCATCTGTCATGTCGCTAATTTTTTTTATTTCCTTTATTCTTTCTTTTTTTTTTATTTTGCTTTCTATACTACTACGTTTGTCGTACACGTTTACCGAAATTGATTTATTTATTTATTTTTTTCTTTTTTTTTTGTTCTCTTTGAGTCGTGTGCATTTTATATAATTCTCTTTTCTTCATTTTGTTTTTCTATTGTTTGTTCAGTTTATCTTTTCGTTACACGGTCATGCGCGATTCGTTAGCATCCTATCGTTGATGCACACAACCCATCGACACAAGAGGTTACGATAGTCAAAGTAATCGGAAGTGCGGCGATTCGTTATCGCGTAATAAGGCAAATTATCGGCTTAACTTCTTTATTCGGGGATATTGTTACATAATCTCTGGTAACGTCGAGAACTACGCGTAGATCTGATTCTCTCGTAAAAGTTTCGATTGGCCGTCGATCGATAGACGGAGAATCGAACGGTCGTTGATGGGTTCGCGCATTTACCAACAACGAACGATCGGTATGGAAGAGCGAAGCTGAACAGTCGCCATGAAAGTGCTCTGTTTAAGCAACGTATTCGGCTTAGCAAGCGTGTATTTAATTTTCAGAATAACCGACATTGAAGAGTCGACGATCCTAATCGACGATAATAAACGCGCGCAGGGTTGTCCTCAAGTTGCGAACCCTGTGGATACAACCGCGGTGCATTTTCATTTTCACTCCGACATTTTAGCGTTCGATAGCCAGCTGAAACTTACCATTTTTTTTTCTTCTTTTTTTTTCCTACCCGACTTTTTTTTACCACGTTCGTCTCTCGACTTTGTTGCTCTGATTAACTTTTTCGCGACCTGGAAACGCACGATATCGCAACTCGCCGATAAAAATTCGACCGCAATATGTCCATAGACTACGCGAAACATAAATACGCGTGTGCATGCAAAAATACGGTTGAAGCTTGCTCGATTCAGACGATTTTGCGAAACTGCTCTTGTACATACACACACCTAAAATCATGTTATACGTAGTATAGAATAGTATAATATACATGTAAACAGGATATTCGCCCGTAAATGGCGTAATTAAATATACCATGCGTATAGATAGTATAGAGTGGCTAAATTGTACTCTCGTTCGATACGATGTCTCTCTTGCGAAATAGTATATTTCGCCAGTCTGTCATGGAACCGTTCGTTGCTGCATGAGACACCATACAGCACGCGACCTTGGAATTCAGACGAGAAGTAATTTTTTTTTTTTTTAGCATTCGATAACGGACGTAATTTTCTTCTGTACCATACGAATGCTTGAACGTTTGTTCTTGTTTCAGAATTCTTTTTTTTTTTCTTCCCGATTTTTTCTCGTCTCTATTTTCATTGTGACCTACTACGTATCATATTTATACGTTCTCTTCACTGGTTATCTTGTTTAGCATGTCACCGAATGAATACTACTTTTTGAATGGTTATATACACGTTCGCTTTTTCGTACTTGTGTTCCTCATCACGTCTTTTATATTACCCCGGCTAGGGACTTGGGAACTTTCCGAACGGAATTACATCTCGCGCTAGATTCCCGGCGTATCGTCATTTTATTGATATTGCAAACGGATTCGTGTAAACACGCTCATAATATGGCCACATTTATTCAGCTGCGCGTGGCTAGAAGTAATATTGTTCCTGCTACGTATCTAGTCGAACGAATGTCGTTTTATCGCGAGTCGGTAAACGCGCTAAGGCAGAAAGAGTATAGAGACGTCGCCGCCATGTTCGTAACCTACGGTACACGAGATTCGTATTTATTAGTATGTTATTTCACAGCGTATACCGTGGAGCCGTTAGGTCGGTACTATGCATACTAATTGTTCGGTAGATCGATACACGTGAATGATCAAGAATTGACGTAAACAGTGTTCAAGGAGAAAAAGTCGATTCTAGACTATGCGTGTGTCGGCGTTATGGTGAAAGTACTTAATTCGGTGATTCCGAAAGATCTGTAACAATTTTCAGAAATTATTAATATCGACGGTGTTCGAATTGAAATTTTTAATGTTACGCGCAACATCCGTAACGATAAGAATGCGAATTCGTGAGTTTAACGTGTATCGTAAAATATGTTTATCGAATCGTTGCAAAAAGAAAAAAATCACTAGTATTTAATTTCACCGTAACATCGACACTTGTTTCTCTCGTAGTACTGTCATTGATGATATCCTAATTTTGCACATATCTAGGGATTGTCCTGGCGTCGGTACGTCTTCCGGGCCAAACGGTAAGGAAGTTTCGTATCACGGGAACGTAGGCGGGTCTAGCGTGGGGTATAAACCGCCCCCGCAACACAGTCCGCAATCAAGAGGCCCACCGGCACATTTTCCGCAAGAGTCCGTGAGCCCACCGGCCAATTCTCCGCCGTTGCACATTAACATCTGTGGTCAAGTAAGTGTACTTCCTTCGATACGTATTAATGCCTCGTTTCCTCGTTCGTTTCTCTTTCAAACACCTATACATTTGCAGGATAATACGATGCGTGGCCCATTACTGAATATGAGTCCAGGTCTTGGAGCTAGCGGCGTCGATATGGAGTATCGTAGAAGTTCTCAAGGTATTTCAAGACTTTTGAAACAATATGTGTCTTGGTTTAGACAAGCATCGTAGTCTTTTTATCGTACTTGGTCTTATGGCTGAAAGTAAATGTCACGTTTTATCCTCGCTTTTTTCTTTTAGCCACAAACCAGCTACCTCTGAGTCCTGTACAAATACAGCCATCGCCTCCATATTACAGACAACCTAGTCAAGATGATGGTAGAAAGGTATATGAAACAGGATATTTTAGCGAGATTCCTGCTACTGCTTTAACCTTCGATACGAAATTAACATCGGTGTACTTTCAGAGCGAGTCACCATCTAGAAAACGTCGTCGAATATCCCGCAATGGTGCCGTCTCTGGAATAGAAGTCCGCGAAACAACGCCACCGTCGCCTACGCCGCCATTACATACGACTCCACCTCCATGGGAATTCTCAGCGGCACCTCAGAGACGATCACCTCGGAATCACATGCCGTCCACACGCGGCAGTCCAACCATCAGAAATCGTTATCAACGATACACAGATTCGTTTGGGTTATCCTATCCTTTCGTGCCCGGTCATACTCCTCTTCCGCCCATTCACAGCTCCCATCACGGACTCCTTAGTTCTCATCACAATATTCACAATTCGCACCATAATCTACATAACTCGCATCATAATATGCATAACGCCCATCAGACTCATCCTCACCATCCACCGGGCACTGGGCATCATCCTGCACAAGGAGCAAATGGCCCTGTGGTTGTAGAAGTTGGGCAACTCGGTTTGGAGGTTACCGTTAGCAGGGAACCGCTTTGGCATCCTCCAGCGACAGGTTATAGGATTCCCTGTCAGCTACACGGCATATACACACCGACCGGAGCATTCGCGCATTCATGTCAGGTATGAATAAAAGTGATGCAATTTTTTTTATGTTGCCTTTTGTTTGGGAAAAGTACTGATATGTCGAAACGTATTTCTGCAGGTCACCCATCACCATAGTCACTATTCAGCTCCACATCCGACCCATTCAGGTCATAGCCTCGTTGGTTCGATAGTAGGTGCAGCATCCAGAGGTTATCCTACACCAACCGGAGGTCCTGTAACGGCACTCCACCACGCTCATGCGTCACCACCACCCGTCCATACTACTCATTACAATGCGCACCATCAACTCTCTCAACAGGTATGATTCAGATCAGACAAATTATTATACACAAGTTCATATATTGCTAAGAGAAAATATTTATCTAACGCTTCGTTTTTTCTTTGTTACAGCGAGAAGTTGAATTAGAATTAATGGAATCCCATCATCACCACAGAGTAGGAGCTGCAGCCAGTGCTGCATTACCACATTCATATTCTCCGCCAGCTCTCACTCAAGTCACCACTCCTACTCCTACTCCTATATTCTTATCAGAAACGAGAAACAGTCAATTGGATATGATTCAGACCAGAACACAGCGCAGACCGTCGAATGTTCACGCGCTCAGACGATCAAGGTCGAACAGATGGAGAGGTATGCTTCCAGTGCCGACTACCTATACAGGATTCTTGTTACACTTTTTGTAAGTATCTTGGCTTTACTTGGTTTATGGTGACTTCGTGCGTTTCATTTGTGGAATTTTTTTTTATTTACAGCGCAATGTTCAACAATGCAACATTGCCCCCGTATAGTCAGGGGGAATTATCTTCACCAGACTCGGCAACCGAAAATTACGAGGCCCTGCTATCCTTGGCAGAGAGACTAGGAGAGGCCAAGCCACGAGGCCTAACTCGAGCCGAAGTGGAGCAGCTACCCTCGTACAAATTTAACGCGGAAACGCACCAGGGAGACCAAACTAACTGCGTGGTCTGTATGTGCGACTTTGAGGCTCTACAGTCGCTGCGCGTTCTGCCGTGCTCGCACGAATTCCACTCAAAATGCATCGACAAGTGGCTGAAGGTAAATCGTTTGTACAGATATATTAGGAATAAAATTTGTACGTTACCTAGCGACTCAAAACTAAGTACACAACGAATCAATTATATTAAAGGTATAGAAAGATTAAAGTTAACAATGTTGGTTTGCTGGTTTTTTGATTACAGTCAAATCGAACTTGTCCAATTTGCCGCGGCGACGCTGGGGAATACTTTGGAAATAGCGGAACTGGTAGCGACTGACGCCAAGCCGCCCAAGTACACTAGCGCCAACTGTCACGGGTCTCAGGGACGCTACTCGGCACAGAGCTTCCAGCAATCACATTGCTGGTTTGTGCAAATTTCTGTTGACAAGCATTTCTTGCCTTTTCTCTGACCGAGCCGTGTGTGTCACGATTAACCACCTCGACTTCGTGAAGAGGAGGGGATTGGAAATGAATGAAGAACGGAAAACGAAAAATACGGGGAAAAAGAGTAAAATTCAGGGTATGATGTCAGGGTGTTTGGTGTCGAGAAAAGGACCACACACACGCAATAAAGGTACACGATTTAAAATTACAGCATGCAACGTTTTTACAAGGCGAATTAACGTCTCTGCGTTTATTCCATTGTTTTTTCTCGGGAATAGAGAAGTTGAAGAGAGAGATTAGAGAAAGAGAGAGTGTATAATAACGTGTAATGAGCAAATCAACCAAGATTGAAAGAAACGAAGAGAAAGAGTTCCAGAGATTTGTTAAAAGCTACTGCGCATTTCACGTCAGGAAATGAAAATCTGACTATGTATTCGTTTTGTTTCATCGACGCGCTTCGAGTTTAACTATATCGTGTTTAACGTTTGTTGTTTTTTCTTTTTCGTGTTGCTACTTCGTCAAAGTGTCGGGTTTATTCTGTACATATATAATTACGTAATATGCAAAACTATCATCGCTACTTTCCATTAACGTTCCAATTTTTATTATTATTATTATTATTAATGTTATTATTATTTTACTTTTATGATTAATATTAATATGATTATAACCACCACCACCACCATCATCATCATCATCATCATTATTATCTTCATCTTCACCTTCACCTTCACCTTCACCTTCATTTCCTCATAATCATCATTATTATCATTATCATTATTATTGTTATTGTTATTATTATTATTAATATTATAATTATTATTTTTATTATTACTTTATTATTATTAATATCATCATCATTATTACTATTACTCCAGCTGCTACTATCACTATTGCTACAACTATTTCTATTGCTACTACTACCACTATCATTATTATTCTTATTATTACTGTTATCATTGTCATTACCATAATCATCATCTTCATCATTGTCCTTGGTATTATTATTACTACTACTGTTACTTCTAGTACTTCTATTACTCTTACTACTTCTACTACTATTACTATTGTTGCTGCTACTACTACTATTGCTACTATTATTAGAACTACCACTATCAGTCTCATTTCTGCTACTGCTGCTGCTGCTGCTGCTGCTACACACCTACTGCTACTATTATCATTATCATTATCACTATTATTATTATTATTAGTATTATGATTGTGATTATGATTGATTATGATTATCATCATCATCATCATCATCATCATCATCATCATCATCATCATTCTTATCATCACCATTATAACCATCATCCTCATTATTATTATTATTATTATCATTATTACCATTCTCATCACTGTAATTATTATTTTTGTTTATTATTATTATTATTATTATTATTATTATTATTATTACTGGTATAATTATTATTATTACTATTATGATGGTTATCTTAAAAATGCTACAAATTGTACATATATACTCGCAAGAAACACACTCCTATTACGATATTACATACACGTGTTGTGGATACAGCCAATTTGATTTTGTAGGTGATTTTTTTGTTTCTCTTGGGGCACTTAACCAAATGTAGCATGTACATTCTTTTCTTTTCTTTTTCTCGCGTCAAACAGGCCAAGATGTGCCATTATGTCAAGTAAATGAATTAGAAGAAAAGAAGTCTCAAGTTTCATAACCTATATATAGTCTCATTGCGTCTTTTGTGTAGGTCGAATCATCATTCTTTTGTTATCTCGAACTCCTAAGTGTTTTCCATAGTAATTAGGAACTATAATTACAGAACAGAACGATTATTGAATCATTTTTATCAGGTGGCATAAATATTTTGTATGTTACTCGGCAAAAATATCCGATATGTTTGTTGCTTTACGGGTGAAAAAGAAAAAGAAACAAAAACATTTGTTTTTCCGCCATTCGGAAGACGAAAGATAAGTTTTCTTAATTTTACCGATTTCCAGACTATCGTAGGACGTAGAATTATCAGGGACAAAAGATAAATGGATCAAATATCGTTCGAACCGTGAGGGATATTAAAGAAAAAGAAGAAATAAGAAAAGTCAGGCTTTTCAGCAATAGTATTCACGCAAAAAAAAGAAAAGAAAGCTACGTAAAGAAGATACAAAACTGAATAAAAGAAAAAAAGAAAGATAAGAATACTGCTTCTGTTTCCTGCGTATCTACCTCTAAATAGATGAAATGAAACGATTCATATTTTTTTATACACACATCTCATAAACAATAAACGTACGTATGCTAAGAAAACCAAAAAGAGAGAGAGAGAGAGAGAGAGAAAGAGAGCGCGCGAGCGAGAGAAAGAGAGAAACCAGTGGATAGGAGAAAAAGAAAAAACGAGTTAATTGCGATTTTTCGAATTTTCATGATATTAAAAGTAACAATTAAATTAAAGATTAAGATTTATCTGATATAAAAAGAAAATAAGATAACGTGTATTTAGAAGTCCCTAACAGAGAGCGAGAGAGAGAGAGAGAGAGTGAGAGAGGGAGAGAAAGAGAGAGAGAGAGTTTATGAATCAGATAATACTCGACTAAGCGCGTTTAAAGAAACAAAATATTCGTTTTTGAAAGAAACGTACGTTCCCGAGGTTTTTCGTAAAGGCCTTTCACACTTATCCCAACTGAGCGATACCACGTGGAAGAAAAATGCGTTTGTTATTAAAACTTCATGTGATTTTCTTGTTATTCGCGGGGCTCATCATACTTGCATAATTATTAATCGATTAGACAAATTTTCGTTATACGTCGTAGTCGAATGAAATTATTAAAAAAAAAAAAAAAGAGTTTCTTTACATAATTCTTATCATAATCTATAATTAAATTTTGTATAATCAATTTCTTTTTAGATTAGTAAATTTTCATGGTTAATTTCTTTTAGACTCTTACCAGAGCTTGTTTCTTCTTTAAAGTTAGTTAGTTAATTGTATTATTAAAAAATTCCATTTATCCTTGGTTTTTCGTTAGCTAGATTTTAGTGTAGTAATCGATAAGAGAAGATCACGTGGTGTGTTGTATGGTGAAAGGTAACGGTCGGACATTGTCAAATTTAATTGAAAGGGGGAGAAACGCATAATGCGATCATGATTGTACCTCTTTGACCTTATCCTTCCATTTCTTATCGCGTGCCTTTACTATACTGACCGTGTATCGGGAAAAATGATAGGAGTTCTCATGCGAAAAGTCGACAAAGGGAAGAGATACTGGGTTATTATTACCATAGGGGCAGGCCGAATTGACGCGAGTCATCATATTCGTAATTCCTGAAATAAAAGGAGAGAGAGTATAAAAAAATATCAAACGATTATTAAAGCGTTTCGAAAAATCTCTTACTCACCATCGCGTGCATAACCACGGAAAAGAAATGTACTCAAAGCACAACGTTAAAAGCCACCTGTGACACACGTGGTCAGTAAATCGAAATGCATCATCATTATGCATCTGCATGACTAAATTATATAAAACAAAATACAATAATCAATGGAATTGCAAGTATGAAAATTATAATTATCGTTCAGCTTTTATGTTTCTGCCTGAAGCATTGTCTTTCGTTGATCTTTTAGATATTCCAAGCGGAATGTAATATACTTGAAAAGAGTTATTTCATTTACTTGACGATTTTTTACTTTACGTTTCTCGTGTAATATTGATACGCTTGGCTATCGATATTATCTATATTCTTGTATAAATATTTTATAAACCTTCCACTTGGAGTATCTCAAAATCCATTGACTTATAATTTCATCCTCAGATGGATACAGTGAACAGGTCGATTTACTTCTTAAACGAAACTCGTCCGTACAACCGCATATACGTAAAACATGTACTGTACTTTTCAGTAGCTTTGTACAGATTCTAAAGCTGCGTTCACGACAATAGTTACTGGATGCAAGTGACGTGTATCGAAAACGAGTTGTAGCTCGTTCGAATCCAATTGGTCGCTCAAGGTAGTTCACGTTTCGCTTCTCCATCACTCGTTTTATTCTTCCACCACTTATACCCCGTCTTTTATCTACATTAATAAATAACTAAAAACAGAAAAAAAAAACAAATTAATTGTCGTTGGAATATGTCGTATTATACACGCGAGGAAAAGAGGAGGAAACGTAGCTTTGAGCGTCGATAAACATCGAACAGGAACAAGACAATGCAAATCAAAACTCGATCTCATTTCCAGTTGCTATCGCTTCGTGTTCAAGCTACACTTCGTTCCACGAATTGCGAGTTCTTTTTTTTTTTTAATCCGCGTTATTTGCATCGATGTAGCGCGTCGTGTAAACTCGGCTCATTATCGAACACAATATCAAAAGATCGTGTGCGTGTGTGTGTTCGTGCGTCTGTGTGTATATATACAAGAAAGAAAAAAAAAGAAAGAGGAAAGGCAAAAAGAGGAAAGAAAGAGAGGAGAGAGCGTTAGTTTTTCCTAGATGCGTTATAAGAGAACACATATCACTTTTCTCCACCGTATATCCACGCGTCTCACACGCTCACCCTCTTTGTCGCATTTTAGACCCAAGCAGAGGAGGTAAAGGGAAAGGCTCATTTTTTTACTAATTTAAGTCTGTGAGTGTGAGTATGAAAGAGAGTGAGTTTATCAAAAGGGACGAGCGTTCGATCGGAAGAAGCCGATGCTACAGACATCTTTGTGAGGAGACTGTATAAAAACCTTTTATAACTCAGTTCCTTCGAATTTCCTATCGTTATTACACTTTTCTTCGGTTTCCAATAGAATTACAATCTTGCAGCATAATTTCGAGATTCTTTCTCTTTCTTAACCGCTTTACAAACGATGTCTGTCCGCTGTTGGTGTGTTTACGTTGAATTGATTTACGTAGAAACGTGTTTATTCGATTGATAGATTTCTTTCTCTCGAATCTGCAATCGCTGATGATGCTTGGCTCTAGTAATCTTGGCCTGTTCAACGCTCCGTCCCTTGATACGCTTAGGCTAAGATAGCATAAAGAAACCCATAATGCGTACCTTAAGCACATCCTGAAAGCTTAGTGTACCAGTCGCAGCAGAAAAATCCATGATCGGTTCCTCCGACGTCGCGTATCAATCTGAAATCGATAATTAAATCGTTAAATTATCCTTGAAAGCTACTCGAAAACGGAGAGTCTCGTTTACGAGAAAAGAGAAATTTTTTAGCCACTCCGAGCATTAAAAAAAAAAAAAAGAAAAAGAGTAGAAAGGATAAATTATTGGAAATTTTGTAATTTCGCGTATGTTCGAGGAATCGGTTACGAAAAGTAATTGAAACAGTACCAAAAGTAATTGTTCCGACGTATGAGTTCGCGCGAGTTGCTTTTAGATATAAACGATATAAGTCCGTATATAATTTGTACATAGAAAGAAAACATGTATTCGTTTATACACACTGTACACTGTACACGTATCACGTGTTTAAATTGCAGAAAAGAAAAAAAAAAGAAAAAAAACATACGTTGCTTCAATTCTCGATTACTTTGGGGTTGAAGAAAGTGGTTGGCATTAAAAAAGGTGTAATATTGAACTTGCGCGTTAACTCGGCTGTTGCGTCGGTGTTGCTGAGCCAGCTGCGCGTTTAACTGATTTATGCATATCGAAGGCCGTCGTTGTTGAAGTATTCATCTTCTGAAAGCCAAACGTATGCTGGACGCAGCAGCGTGAAAGCCCTCGCCGAAGTAACGAGGATCGATTTCGGCCTCTGTTTCTTTCCCATTCTTTCCACTTTCGCATTAACGTTGAAGACAAATTGTAAAAACATCCGCCTTTCGTTCTTCGTTATTCCCTTCTGTTCTAAAAACATCAACGAATGCGATTTAGAGTCTGATAAATTCGAGAATATAAAAATACGATTATAAATCAAATTTCAACACGTGCCATCATTTCGAATAGATTAGGTGTTACTCGAAAATCGCAGCTAGTACGAAAGTGTTCGCCCGGTTGGCCCAGCAGCAAACGTTTTATAAATCAAAGTATCATTAAAGAACGTTCTTCGTCGTGATCCCAATCCGAGAATCATATCCAGTGACCTGACATCATGTTCGAGTCCTCGGCGAACCGGGGACCTAAGAATAAATCAAACGACCCATACAAAGAGCAGGATATATCGATTTCTGGCGCGTTCAAAATGTATTAATCCAGTTTTATAATTTATAGTTTACCGTTTGTTCCGTTTCATTAGTAACTTCGTCGAGACAGCGACGAAGAAGCACGACACGTCCGTCGTAATCGCTTCGCGACAGATAGTACAAGCATGCCATTATTTATAACTTATTATCCGTTTCTTCGTGAAGAGAAGATATTTTCTCAAACGAGTGGTGCTCTCTTACCATGCATTTCTTCTTCTTTTCAAACCTATCGAAAGCGTATACGATTAATCGATTCGGAGATAGTTTCGATAGGCCGCCATATTGGAAAGCTATTCGGAACGCGGGAAAATTGAAACGAGAAAAAGATCGCCGCTAGTTATTTCAAATATTTATTAATACGTACACGTTGTATTCCGCCGACTTACCGCAAAAAATTTTACTCGGTTTCTTTCTTCTATTCTCTTTTTATATCGCCATCAATTAACATGTACGACAATGTCGAAGAAAACCGGGTATTTAAAAAGAATTCTATGCGTCTTTTTTTAACGTTACGTTAAAATTATAAATTTTGTTTACGTTGATATCGGTTGTCAATAAAGAACGCCAAATTTTTCTTTGCTCCTATACGCGGTATATCAAAAGTACGTCGCATTTGAAAATATATCGACTTTTCCCCTCCTTTCTATACTGCTTCTCCTTTGTGTTTCTTTCTTATTGGCGTGAACAAGTAGATTCTTGCTCTGTTAACAAAATAATTAGCGTGTAATATTCCAAGTTGTCCAGACGCTGCCCACGATGACAAATTTCTGTAACAATTTTATATATTTTCTTAGTAGAATTAATTATTGTCGCTGCTACTGCTGCTGCTGATACCATTATTTCTTTCGTTGATATATATCAAAAATACGTCAAACGTTTTTATACAAACTCGATTTAACGTTTTTTTAGTTATATTACGATATTTAATTTGTTCGTTAGTTAACTGTTGTTATTAATCAGATAACATTACCATTATTATTATTACGTTATTATTAACTGATCATGATATCGGTTCATGAAATTTATCGATAACCAATTTGTAATATCGCTAATATTGGGAACACATTGTTAAATAACCAAAATGCGACACGAATTTTTGTATGCAGAGGAAAACGGAGGAAATTTCGATGATTAAAAACCATCGAAGTGTTTCCGCATGAGCGAACTATTGTACAGACGCGAAAATAACGATGCCAAACATTATATATTATTAATACGGACACTACTGCTGCTACTATCGCTACCGTCTACTATTATTCTCATTATTATCACCATCATCATCATCATTATCATCAGCATCATAATCATCGCCATCATGGTCATCATTATTATTGTTATTATTATTATTACTATTATTATTACTATTATTATTATTATCATTATTATTATTATTATTATTATTATTATTATTATCATCGCGATGATTATTATTATCGAAATATTATCGATCATTATTATTCTCAAATTACACAATTTTTTTCACGTTATGCCCCGAATGAATTTCTTTTTCTATTCACACATACTTATTCTCGCTAACACGTCCTTGTTTGTCATATACCGTTTCCATGAATCGTTAACTATGATCATAATTGATTCCGCTTTTACATTGTGCTTCGAGCGTATCGACATAATTTCCAAGCGAACAAGTAGTTCCTCCCCTTGTAAATTGCACGAACCTCTTGGTCGATACGCCGAAGCATATCCGTACACCCGATATGTTTGCGGACGTTTACTTTTTAACAAACTCATAGAGAAAACCCGACACAACGCATATAACGTGTTATATAGTTAATAAGTATTTTTTTTTTCTTTTATTCGGTCGTATTTCGGCGAGGATGCGTCAGAGTCGAAGTTACATCGAGTCGTGTTGTCGAATGAAATTTATAACGAATCAGTCTTACCGGTGTAATATCCCATCGACCCCGGTCTACCCTGCGGAAACGTGTTATCGATCGCGGTATTACCGATCGATCTGTAACACTGCTGCGGTTAGGAGGGCCCCTCTTGATCATGTCGTGTAGGCTCCCGTAATACAGCATTGCCTCGGTCAAAGGGAGTAGCCTCTAATTTGCGACGATGCCATTCCAATCGCCGGGATCCCTAGCTCGTTCTCGACACCCTTCACGTTCATGCGATTCTCGAACGGTAGAGACGCGCTACCAAGGTCACGAGAACAACAAAACGACGTGAAGAAAGCGTATACAAAAGACGGGGATAATCCAGAGGAGTGTACGTGAGATACGTTAGAATTCGAATCGCTTTAAAGTGAGATATGCCCATATCTCATGACCCTATAGGTTAGACTGGAACGTCCCATCCGCTTTAAGCTGCTCGACAGAAATACCCTGGCAACGGCAGTTTCCCTTTAACGGAAAGCACCCTAGCTGAATTTATAGGGGGTGGGTTGTAGGCTTTAGAACATAAACCCTCCCTGCCTCCGTGCATATCTTCCCTCTCTCCCATCTCGTTACTTTTCTGTTTTTCTTTCTTCCGTTTGTCTTCATCTGTTCGCTTTTTCTACTGGCACACGCTGTTTATGTTTTATTTATCCTTCGCTTCTCCTTTATTCTCTAGCTGCTTTCCTTTCTTCGTTATATGCGCCAATCTCGCTGTCCTTCTCCACTAGTCCTTGAACTCCTTCTCTCTGTTTTCAAATTTTTTTTGAAGTTTTTTACCAATTCTATTCTCGCAAAATATCGTCTGTTCATCCTGTTTTAATCTTTCAATCCCTTCCCTCTTCTTTTTGTTTGCTTCAACCCCATCATCCCACCCATAACCTCTCTAAAGCTAACGTATAGCTAATACATTCCCTTTAGGCTGTATATCTCTCCTACTCTATCCTTCGGTCTCTAGCTCTCCTTCCTTTCGCTGATCCCGGGGCTCTCCCTCTTGGCGGTTCGCAACTTCGATCTAACTGGGCAGAGTTAATGCAGAAGCGAGCAACGAGAGCGAACTACTATAACATGGCAGGGTTGAAATCAATTCGCCGGGCAAAATTAACGCGCTCGAGGGTCGATGTGCTCCAAGGGTAGTGAATTCACAAGAGAATCTCGAAATATCACGTTACCACGAGGACTCTGTAAGCTCTTTTCAAGTCTACAACAGCTAGACGTATGCGATCGATCTGACATCCAGATTGAGATTTACGCTTTTTTCCTGTGTTATCTGGTGAGACAGAAGCTTACGATTCTTCTGTGTGAACATAGAAAAGTGACACGTTCGATACAGATCAATGCATGAAGCTTACTTCCAATGATTCTCAACAGAGTATATATGTGCGCTAGCGCATGCGATCAGTTTATTCTTATTGGTAGATATTTCGCCGGAAATGAATAATCAGTATGGCGTTGTTTTTAAAACGATGAAGCAACATTGCGTAGCCTTGATCTTTTTTATGTTTCTTCACATTATTCCGGGAGATAGAAAATGTTATCGGTTCGCATTGAAACACGCTTTAGAATCGAGTACGTATATTTCATTCGTGATACGTTATTGAACGCCATGTTGCATCCAATTGATACTCGGTCCTGTTCAACGCACACAGTCATTCGCACATTTCTTAATGATCTTCATCCGTTTCAAATATTAATAAACCAACAGCTTGATTTATATCGACTATAAATCGTAATTGAATTATATACGAATGAATGGACCGACGATCAATTGAATTGGTAAAAGAATAATTTCCGTACAGCAATTATTATTAAATATTTAATATTCTTATTTGAAGATTTGATTTAATGACAGATGTTAACATCGATCTTCAACGCCAGATGTTAACGTCTATTTTCTTATCGGAGTAGATTTACGAAACATGAAAGTAACATATTTTTTTTTTTTATACTCAATTACGTTGTTTCGTAAGATTTGAAAAGAAATATTGGAGAACAAGCTGATGATCATTAGAGACGAACTAAAAGACGAAATAACATCGTTGTATTTTGCAAGATATAGAAATTTTATTCGATTCGAGTAAAAGAGAGACTCGAGTAGAATGATCTGTCTAGCATTTGTCAAGTACCAAAAGATGAATTTATTTTCAAGTTACATCATGAACAGTGAGAAGAATTAAATCTTACACACACACAGGCAATTAAAATCAAACTCATATATTAATTATGTTTAAGTTATAATGCTGTTTAATAATTTGCGAAACGACAATGAAGCCGTATTAGTAATAGAACAAATGGAGCAACCATCAATGTAACATATTCAAAATGTCTTCATAAATCGCCGTTTAAGATTGTCCAAATGCGAACTAATCAATGGTCCTTCAAAATAAAATAAAATGTAGGACATAAGATCACGTACATGTGTATTTTACGACACAATGTATGGAAAGCAATATACACACACACATGCGCGATAGCGTGCATACACACGCACACGACATACACAAATACACGTACAAACATAAGCACATATGTACACACGAGATACGTAAGAACTAACATATATCTACTTTCGAATAAATCATAATTTAAATAATAATTTACCTACTCGGTTGTAAATTTCGGTAGTACGTGCTTTGTAAAATTATAAGTGCTGTGTATAATGTATATACAGGGTGAAGAAGCGACTAAAGAAGAAAGAAAATGAAAAATGAAGGAGAACAAACAAGATTAAAACAAAATTATTTGTCCGAAGAAATAATGTGTCTTATATATATGGCAAATAGTGAGAAATCGATACTTCTCAAAAAAAGAACTTTATCGGTTATGAAATAATAGGTGTGTTCCTCTTATTAGATGGAGTAAAAGTAATATAATAGTTTCATAATTACCTGAGGATAAGAAAAAAATACAAGAAAATATAGATTACAGAATCACGAGGTCTGCTTTGTCTTGTTATAATCAAATACTTTATATTATGTAGTACAGGTTGTCATTAAACGTGTGAACAAACCTACATCATTCAAAAGCTTTTTTTTATTGTAATATTATTGCGTGAAATAATTCAAATTTTTGTTATTACATATTTTGTATAATATGACTTCTTTATTTTCATGGTTTATTGCGAATAAACCATTTATATAAATCATCTTGTATGTTTAAGTTACTTAATTATTATTTTCATTTGTTAAATACGAATTAATTTATTTAACATAAATAAGGACGTCTATACGGTAAGTGAACAATTTTTGTATAAAATTAAAATAAAAGTGATTTACAAAAAATTTAAGACTTATTCATTTAGAATAAATTGAAATATTTTTTGCAGTGTTTTATACAATTTTTGTCTTTACAGAGGTTCACAATTTTTATATTATAATATACATGAAAGTAGTATGATATTAATAAATTCTTGCTCAATTTATCACAATAATATGGAATGTTCTTTTTAAAGAATAGTTATCTTACATACAGAGTAATTAAATAAATAAACAATGATTAAACAAGGAACAAATTACCTTTATAACATTAAATATAATTCCAACATTTATTAAAAACAATGTATATTCTGCAATTAAAATTTAATGAAGTAACAAATATAACAAATCGTTCTTTCAGATATTGATGTTTTTGACTAGATGTAATGAAACTTCTGATACTGAAACGCAACATTAGTTTTAATGCAAACTAACTATTATCAAAATCGCACAGTAGTAAAATTAAGACCATGTACTAAAACCATATAATACATAAAAAGTAAATTAAAAATATTATATCAAAAAATAATCACGAATAATTTTACATGTTTGAACTACATTAAGATTAACATAAAATTACCATGCCTATTTCTCAATTAAATTAAGAGAATCTATCTTTCAAATTATATTAAGTATAATTTTGCTTGTGGTGATCTGTATATACATCTTGTAGAGCAGAAATATAATTTTATATATAATCGATATACGACATTAAGATTAATATTAGTATGTATGTAACATAAGTTTCTTAATTGATAATTTGTTTATCTTCATATTTTTAACATATGCACTTTATATCTCTTTATCTTTACAATATAAGTACAGGTATGTATTGTAATATACTCTTAGTTTGTATTTTGCCTTTGTTGATTCTGCATTGTCAACCTTGCTATTTCTTCACCAAGGGTGTCAATGTTATCCTACAAAGATAATATTAATCGACAAGAAACAAATATAAACGTTAATTTTATCTAAAATTATAAGTTGTTTCTGGTTTACCTTTAACGTAATGTTCTTAAATAGTGCATCTTCAAGAACTGCTTGAAGTTTTTGATTTATTTCTAATGATAACTCAAGAGTCATATTGTCATCTGAAACTCGTTGATTGTAGACAGAGGCCATTATCCCTCCGTGTCGTGCTAATTCAGCCTATAAGTAAATAATAATTAAAATTAAGTGAAAGTTACAATTATTATTTAAATTTCAAAATTATTAGAAACATTAGAAAAATAATTTTAATTTTTGTTGTTAAACTTACTACATTTCGCCTGCTTTTGATATGCTTGTATATAAAAATTAAAACATAATACTGTTAATATATTTAATAGGTATTCGATGCTAATATAAAAATTGATTGTAAAATGATTTTCGTAAAATTGTCTTATGTATAATCTTATTTAAAAATTTACCTTGTATTTATCTCTCTCATTGCTACCCATGGCACCAATACTTTCATGCAAAATATAATTTTGTATGATTTTCTTTTTCTTCTGTAATTCTTCGACTAAGATTCGTGTATGTTCCTCGAAAAAATCTAATTTTTCTGCTTTTCTAGCATTACTCTCTTGTAATTTAATAATGCGATCTATTAACAATTGTCTGCTAGGTTCTGTAGGCTGAATACTTTGGTCACCATTAGTACTGTTATCGGATAAGGCACCATTTAAAGTATCTGCTAAAATAACACAAAAATATATTAATAAAAAGCACAAAAATGTAGTAACTAAAATGACTGGAAATTTCATATTTAAGAACCTGTATTCAATGAAATATTTGATCCATTTCTGGATGCAGGATCCAATGAATTATAAGGTACTGATGTTTTTAATGTTTCAAATTTTTTCCGGCACTGTTGTAGTTCGCGCGTCATTTCTTTCATACTTATTTGGTGTTTCCTTTTTAATACTGCATTTTCTCCTTGACTATCTTCTAATTGCTGGGTAAGATTTTGTACTATCTGAGTTTGTTCAGCAAGATGCTTAGCTAAAATTTCGCATTCGTCGATTCTTGTTTTTCGTTCTTGAGCAAGGCTTTCTTCCAATGTTTTTACTTTATTAATTAATTCACTTATACGGTTGTGCAATGGTCCATGTTCTTGTTCTAATTGTTTTGTTTTAGCTTGAATAGCTGTGAAGTCAGATTGTAGTCGTACATTTTTATCAGTTAATTTTTGCGTAAAATCAAGCATTTCTGCTTCTTTCTGACGACATGCAAACATATCAGCCTGTAATTCTTCGTTAGCCGAACGTAAATGTTGAATTTCTGCTTCGGTCGATGATAAATACTGATTTTTGCTATGTTGAAAAAATTAAATATTGATATGAAAAAAATAAAACAAAGTTTATAATTTTATGATTATAAAACTTACTGTTGAAGCTGAGTCCTCAATGTTTCTAATTCAGATACTTTACTGAGCAATTCCGCAATTTCTTTTTGACGCTGATCTATTATAATTTTTAAATTATTCAGATTACTTTCATAACTTACACGATCTTTTTCGATATCTTGTATTTTTAAACTTAGAGTATTATTTTCTTCAATTAAAACTTG
Organism: Euglossa dilemma; assembly: GCA_002201625.1. Taxonomy (NCBI): domain Eukaryota; kingdom Metazoa; phylum Arthropoda; class Insecta; order Hymenoptera; family Apidae; genus Euglossa; species Euglossa dilemma. Next base: position 1,873,168 of record NIJG01000193.1, read on the forward strand.
TTGCCTGTGCTTTAATGTATCTACTTCCTTTTGTAATTGAATCCTTAACAGCTCTTTATCTTCTGTAACGTGTCTTTCTAAAATTAAACGAGCTTGTTGTTCTTTTAATTGTTGATCCAATGTAACTGCTTTATTTTCTTCTGATTGTTGGAATTTTCGCATTGTTTCTTGTGTTTCTTTGCGCACCTGATCACATTCTTCCTTCATTTCATTGATCCTAGTCTACAAAAATGAGGAAAAATTGATATCATAGATTAACAGACTACGTTTTTATATTATTATTACCATAGCTTTATCTAATTTTTGTTGGGTATCCTTTTGCAAATCCATTTCTGTTTTAAGCTTGTTTTGAGTCCATTGCAACTTTATATCTCTCATTTTAACGTCCTCCTTTAATTTATCGACTTCTTTTTGGAGATCAATTATTTCACGATGTTTTCCACTTAAAATGTTACATATTCTAGTTCGTTCTCCTTGCATCTCTCGTAATTTACTTTGAAGTACTTCTTGTTGCGTTGTTATTTCTTTTACTTTACGTTCTGCACATTCCTTTGCCCTAACAATAATAAAGTAGAAAAATAGATATCAAATAATTATAGAATATATTGGTGAAATCGATACAAATTGTAATATACCTTTGTGTATCAATAAGTTGTTTTTCACTAACAGCATATTTCATCACCATGCTTTCCCTTTCTTTGTTTGCAGCATTGTATTCTTTTTTATACATTTCCTGTGCTTCTAGTGATGTATGTAATTCAAATGTAAGTCTGTTTATTGTTTTTTCTAATGTTTCAATTTGTACAGAAAAGATTTCTCCTTTATTTTCTGCTTCCAAAATTCGATTCCTCTCTACAAAATATTCAACTTTTTCTTGTAACTTTAAATGCTTAGATTTTAAATCTGTATAATCGTTTAATAAAACAAGATAAGCTGGATGTTGTAACAAACTTTGTTTTGATTCTTCAAATTCAGTATTTTCATCTTCTTTAGAATATGTACCATCAATTACACGTTCCTGAGAATTATTGTTTTCAGAATTTAATACCATAGAATTAATATCATAATTCCCATTTGTTTCTGCATAAAGTGTATCTGCATTGTTAGTTGTTTTATTAACATTATTGACAGAGGAAGATTTAGATCGTTCTGAATCCTTTAATTTAAGAGAAAAGTTAGTATCATTATTTTCATCAAAAGTATTATCATTTTTTAATAAATAGTTTTTATTTTTTTCAACACTTCTCTGTATGATTTCACTTAAATTTATCATGGAAGTATTTCTTTTTTCATCATTTTTTACACTTTCATTTTCTGCAATATCAAATACACCCATTTCACCTTTTGTTACATAAGAAATATGTTTGGCTTTTGTAAATGAATCTGTTGCATTGTTAAGGACTGGTTGTGTCAAAGAGGATTCTATGTTAGAAGTTTCTTCTGTATAGTGTGTCTCGTTATAACTATTATCTACAGACTTCATAACTGAATTATATTTCATAGTCAAATGTTGTGGTAACAATGCTTTCTCCATGATATTTGTTGACTTTTCTGTAATAAAGTTGAAAAAATTGCGACTTTTATTTAAAAACTGAGCATTTGTTTGCATTATATTAATTGGATTTGTTGGCAGTGAAATTTTCACTAATCTGCTGTCATCAACCAAAGTTGGTCTTGACATTACATTACTTTGTGGCTTAACGTTCTTGATAGTTTCACATGGTTTTTGTTCAGTGCTACAATCCTTCTCATGTTTAATTGAATTTGTTAAAACTTGTACCTGATCATTATTAACTATTAACTTTTCATCTACGTTAGAATGACATACTACATCTTCTATTTCTTTAATATTATTTTTAATTTCAGAGTTTATGTTTGTTTCTATATTAGCAGTTTCTTCCAAAGACTTTGTTTCATGTGTCTCCATATATAGTTTACTACTAAAAAGTGTCTCTTCTTCTTCATTACATATGATTTTTAATTCTTGATAGGCATTTGGTTTTATAGCTTCTACATTATTATTAATAATTACATCTGGAGATGTATATAATGATGTATCAGATAATGTTGACAAAGATGATCTAATATCATTACAGGAAAAAGATTTATGAAGATTCTTTTCTTGTGGAAGAATTATATCAATAGATTCATGACATTTTAGAAATTCAGTAGGAAAATTACTTAAAGAAGTAGAACTTTTCATAGTTGTATTAGTAACACTTTCTTCTACCAATCGATGATATTTTTTGTCTTCATTGTTCTTTAATAATACTGAATTTGTTTCATCTTTAATGATATTGTCTTGTATAAGCTGCTCCTGAATTGGCATTATTTTTTCATGTATTTTTATATCTTGTTGATTCAAAACATTAGTAACTAAAAATATTAGTAAAAAAGACAGTATTAGAAACTTTGATTATATATATAATAAATAGCGTTAAACAGCTGTCGTTTGAAATGTTTTTATTAAGCAATTTAGAAAATGGTTTATAATAAATTTGTATTATACGAAATTCATTAACTCGTACCTTCTGCAAGTGGTTTATCACTGAAATCAGTTTGATCGAAATTTTTTGGAAAAAGTTTTTCTTTACAATCTAATTTCAATTCTTTTTCGTCCATTTCGGTAACTGTAGATTCCATTTCTTTCGGATCAATTTGATTTTATATCATGGTATTACATTTTCTAATGAAAATTATAGATATTAGAAAATTTTATTGACTCGAAATAAATTTATACTTATAGTATTAAGCGACATTCGAAAAAAGGAATTAAAATCAAGATAAAATAACCTAAAACCCACAAAAATGTATCTGTCATTATTTGTACTGTTTCTACCACCACCACCACCACGAACATAATATTCGTAATAGTATATTACTGAACCTAAAAGCATTGACCAATAATTTGATACAAACATATAAGAAAAGATACAACGTGGTTTCATATACACTTAAATACGATTATTTAAAATATAAAATGTCAGTTCCTAATATAAAGAAACTATCACAATTATATCAACCAGTAACCTCAACAATTTATACTGCTAAAAAATCGAAGATCCCTTCAAAAAGCTATGAAGTATACTTTCTTTTATTTTTGTATGGATTTGTTAATAATTACTAATTGTAATATATGTATATATATATTACCTACTCCTAGAATTTAATTAAATATGGATTAATTCAACAAATTGCTAATGGCATGTATGCAATGCTACCTATGGGTTTACGTGTCTTAAATAAACTAATAGCTATTGTTGACACAGAAATGGAAAGAATTGGAGCTCAAAAGTTATTACTTCCAGCATTAGCACCTATGAATTTATGGGAAAAAACAAATAGACTTAATAATACAACTGAATTGTTTAAAATAAAAGATCGGTCTAACAAAGACTATATACTTGGCCCAGTAAGTTTTCGAGTAATAGGAAAATAGCAAATTCATTAATAAAAAATAATTTAACAAATATATTTTATTTTAGACATATGAAGAAACAATTTGTTTTATGTTATCAGAAACTCTAAAAACAATGTCATCAAAAATATTACCATTAAAATTATATCAAATTTCTACTAAATGGAGGGATGAAATAAAACCAAGACATGGATTTTTAAAAAGCAGAGAATTTATTATGAAAGACTTATATACATTTGATATAAATCTTAGTAGTGCTCAAGACACATATGCATCAGTATGTGAAGCATATACAAAAATATTTAATGAAATAGGAATAACATTTATAAAAGGTAGAAAATAAGTAATATAATTGTGTTCATATTTATTACTATTACTTGCATTTGTAGCTATTGGTAACCCAGGATTAATTGGCGGATCAATATCTCATGAATATCATTATGTATGTAATATCGGTGAAGACATTGTTTCTATATGCTCATCATGTCAACATGCTATTAATAAAAGTATGTGTAAAGAATCACATTGCCCTCATTGTAAAAATGCATTTCATGAAGAACAAACTATAGAGGTAATAGAAATGTGTAATTAAAGGAGGTAATAAATGTTTAAATAAACTTTGGGCTTTTAATGCCTATCTTTCATTTAAGGTGGGTCATACGTTTTTATTAGATACAAAGTACACGATACCTTTAAATGTAACACAAAAAGTAAATAATGTATCAAAACCTTTAGTAATGGGCTGTTTTGGACTTGGTTTGACTCGTATTTTTACAGCCATGACTGAAATATTATCTACCAATAAAGAATTAAGATGGCCAAAAAATTTAGCACCATATACTGTATGCATTATACCACCAAAGGTAATATATTTTGTATAATATCTTTTGTACATAATGAATACAGAAAGGATTACAGAAGATAATTTACAGAAAGGTAGTAAAGAAGAAAGCAAATCTCAATACACAAAACAAATAGTGGAGACTTTAGATCAATTAAATATTGATACTATACTTGATGATAGAACAAATCTAAGTATTGGAAATCGTTTTCTGCACGCACGTGCGACTGGATTTCCTTATGTTATTATAATTGGTAAATCCATAATGAAAACCCCACCTCTGTTAGAAGTACACAATATATACAATTCAACAAATTGTGAAATATCTGTAGATAATGTATCTAGTTATTTTAATAACGAAAATATCAAAATGTAAAAAAATAAAATATAAATTATAATAAAAAAATGTATTTAGTACATATTTGTGTTTCTGAAAGAAAATTACTAGGTGTATAAGTATTATTTATTCCTTATTAAATAAAAAGGTTNCTAAACTCTAATGTTCTAATTTAACTTTAACTCTGTGATATGCGTTACAAAGAAAACCTCGTAAATTCCAAATATTTTTGAAACTTTCCGGTTGAACATTGTACGACGCATCTACAGCTTTTGCCCAAATTTCTGTTTCTTTATAATCTTTTCTAATGGGAAGATCTACATTCCATAATGTCCAACTCCAATATCTGCCTTCCTTAGCATTATAATCCTCTGCATTTAAATCAGCTGTATGCCAAGTTTTACCTTGATCATTTGTTACATCAACTCGAATGATTTTTCGACCTCCTCCAGACCATGCATATCCTGTAATAATAATTTCATTACAAAAGTAAAAAATTAAATCTTGAAAACTTTAATTCACCTTTTACATTTATTTTCCCATTTATCACTTTAATTGTCTCTGATGGTTCTGGTTTGCATATTGCAGATATTACAGGCATTTCTTGTATAGCAGGTGCCTTTGAAAAATCTACATTATCCCAATCAGTACTAGGAGAAAAACCTTTATAATCACGTTGCTGCCATTGTGATTGACTTTCTTCTTTTGTGACAATTATTTTAGCTATAAAAATTACAACAAAATTTATAAAATTATTCTATCATATCATTATTCTATTAAATATAATTTATGTCTTGTTGTAATAATTATTAGTAAGTACCAAGCCATTTTACATTCCTAGCACCCACAACACCTGGAACAATTACTCTAACAGGAAAACCATGATCCCTTGGTATGAGTTGTCCATTCATTTCATAAGCCAAGATTACATCTGCTCTACAATCCATACCTTTATGAATAGGTATACTTGCACTATATGGTGTACCAGAAGGATCAAAGTCATATCCTTCAAACTGGTTCCATGAAATTATTTAAAGTTCTAATTACTTCTCACTTCCTTTAATATTTGAAAAATTTTCATGTTTTATGTATGTATTAATACCTGAACATGATTATAATCATCTTCATTAATCCCTAAATCTTTCAATACATCACACAACCTTGCACCAGTCCATGTAGCATTACCAACAGCACCTATACCCCAACTAAGTCCTCTTAATTGCTTTTCCTATGATAAATTAAGACAGATACAGTTGGTCGTATAAAAGGATAATAATATAAATATATTTAATAAAAAAGAAAAGTTATATCTATGTACTTTTGCCATTTCTGATCTCCTATTCCCTCCACACATTACAGCACTTGTTATTGTATATTTAGGATATTTTTTTAAGTCTTCAAATTTAAGTTCTTTTTTTGTTACTTCTCCTACAATTAATTCTAAACTATAAGTTTTTATGTCTATTTCAGGAACAGGAAGATGATTTCTTACATAAAATAATTCCCTGAAATAAAATAACATTTTGAAAATAAAATGTCTGATAAATAAATTCTTAAAAATTATTTTCATCTTTAAAATATGTTTACGTTGGTGTAATAAAACTTTCAATTAATAAAGAAGGTGGTGGTTCAGCACAAAATGGTTTTTGACCATTTATCTTTAAAGCTTTATGTCTTATAGGCTCTTTTGAATATGGATCACTCTCATTAATTGTATTAGAAACTACATTTTCTTTAGAAATATTTCCAATTCTCATTGATTCAAGGAGATCATATATTTCTTGAGTATTATGATTAGCAAAAATTGCCCAAAATGGTTCAATTGAACTTCCAGCTGCCATTAATATTTTTGAAGGACCACCTGGATGTTTGTCAATAAAATCTGTTATGTCATATACTCCTTGCTTAAATATTACCCATATACCATCTTTTTTATTATCATGTTTGCCTATTTCTTCTAAATTATATGTCTTCAAATCTGCTCTGAACTCTCCACATGGGATAGATTTTGCATTTATAATATGGACCATTTTATAATATAAATAGCAATGTAAGCCTAATATAGATGTGGCGATAGTAATATATGTTGTATATTTTGCATACTGATTGCTTTTGAATATATTTTCTCTAATGTATTGTTTTTTATGAAATGAAAATTGCCTGGATATTCCAACATAATATTGAATACAAACATTTGGCAATGATGTCAAAGATCTAAAATAATTAATATTTTACTATATATACATTATATTTATATTATTACAAGATATAACTACAAAATTTAA